>JAMWYP010000079.1:0-474651 GCA_025563575.1 Acacia pycnantha
TTAGCTTTTAAGTTCTAGTCAAGTTTAGTAGTTCTAAAAAAAAAACGTTAGATCTAGGAAGTAGGGAAATAAAATTCCTATTCTTATTTTTATGCCTCATTGCATTGAAAGATGCCTGACGAGGTAAAAACATGGTAGGAATTGAGTTTTGAAAGTTGGGAGTCAGAGTAGCGAAGCTCTGGCGAAATTTTATCGGTTAGCGATTTTCTAAAGTCAGGGGTAAAATAGTCATTTGTGACTAAAATATCTGTTAGGATATTGATTATGAATTAATAAATACGATATTATCCTTATAGGATATCTGTGATCACGTTCTGACCGACAGACGTACCGTATTCATCAACGCAGTATCGCTTACGACGCACCGTAACACCGACTCATGCTTATAGTATTATTATATGTGATGGATACTTTCATAAAATCATGGATGAGACTGGCTCCTGACATGCATCGTGACTAAGTATGGGCTTAGATCACTACATATACATTCACCTTTACACGGGTTATAGTCTTGTTAATACCGTTAAGTTTTCCTAGGGGTGAGGACACGACCGTACATCGTGGCACCGGTGAAATAGTGCGACTAAATAACTTTACATTTGATTGTATTGTTATCGCCTTAACTTTACATCTCGATTGTATTGTTATTGCCTTCACATATCCGATTATGTAACTTCTATATCTCATTATGGGCTTTTGTGGAGATTATGCTGAAATGTCATGAATATTTGTTATATATACTGTTTATATAAGCATGAGGTTAACTATACTCGAGGTCCGGTGGGCATTGGACCTCATCTTTAACATAGCTTCCGAGTTAGAAGGACCAAGGGCCCAAGATAAGGGCAAGGGGAGACGCTTAGAGACCCTACTGAGACTTTCTTTTGTTAAGTTTTTACTTTTATGTTAGACACTTGGATGAATGTACCGCCTATGAACAACCGTGATACACCGCAAGCTATGTTATTCGGTTACTCTTTATATTGAAAAAATTCCGACGCTCATCTCTCGATCAAAACGCTATGAAAACGTTTACTTAAATGGGGTGTTACAGAAAATGCCAAACACAATTACAAATAAAGTAGACTTGAAACCCTAAGCGCTAAAATGACACATTCAAAAACTCTTTAAAACAACACATAGGCACTCATTTTTCTATTTTTATGTTCTTGATGATTGTTTTGTTAGCCTTAAAGGTAGGGGTGGACATATCACACAATCCCATATCCCCATTATGAACCAATGTAGTGTCTTCTCTCTTCTCTCTCTTTGAAGCAATGGTTGAAGATAACAATTGAACTATTAGAATGTCATCTTCGTTTTGAACTTTTTTTACCAACATCAATGTTGTCAAGGAGCTTGAGGCATGAGTTTCTACTTCAGAGGGCTTGAAAAAAAATACCAAAGGAATAAATGAAACAAAAAAAAATGATGAATATATAATTAAGTACTCAATCAAAATATGCGCTACTATCAACTAAATTCTTTTATTATTGTTAATTTTGAGTATGTAAACCACTACAAAAAATCTCCCTCCTCATAAAATTGCAAAACACCCAAGCTAACTAATGGGTATTTGATGTTACTCCGCTTGACTCTAAATCTAACAATAATTTCTCTTCCAACACAATGCTCTAATTGTTTTGGGAAGGTTTTCTACAGTTAAAGATGAATTTTACGAAAGTTAAGTATAGAAGAATATAGAAAAAAGAAATGAAAATTCAAAATTAATATACTACAAAACAAAAAGAGGAAAAAAAAGTATTCGCGTAAGTGTAGCCACTAACTTTTCATCAAAAGGTGACATCGTTTTAGTCATCATCCGATCCCCTTCCTAATAACCCAAGCAACGATAATATCCTTGTAGTCATCAATTTTCCTAATGAGTTCTTAAGGCCAACCTACCATAATATTGAGGATGAAGAAATGAGATCACTAAAAATGAAGAACGGAGAGCACAAAACGGAATACATTACCGATGTTAATATATATAAGTATTACTTTAATTATGAGGCCAACTAGTTTTTTTGAAAATTAAGCTTCTTACAAATTTAATTTTAATTATGATTATGATAACTCCTTGATTTTTTTTTCTAATATTAATGATATTGATGCAGCCCTCCCTTTAATACCTTTTTGTATTTCCAAAACACTACTATTGGCTTTGAGACTGTCTTCTTTCCCCAAAAACCATGGTTTTGAGCTCTTTTGAGGGCAAGAGCTTCGGTCGCAAACAGCAATTTCGTAGTAGCAATGGCACCAGCTAGCACTCTCCAAATAAAGTTAATAATGCGTGGGGCAGATCTAATTTTCCATGTTTTCTTCCCCACACTTCAAAACTAACAGCCAAGTGTATCACGTCATTATTTGAGTTAGAGCACATACCAGATTTGGAAAGGTGGTAAGCCAGTTTTACATTATAAATTCCATTATTGGCACATGTCCACGCCAATGTATCCTCACTTGCACCAGCAACAATTGGAATCTCCAAAATAGCTGATCTCTCAACATCATTAATCAAACCAGCCAGCGGTGAGAGATCCCACTGTTTAGGATTGAGGGTAATCAGATCCGAGACTGTAGCCTTTTACTCCTTTAAATTTTCATCCTCCACCTCAATTCTGTATGCCAGGAGAGTAGGGATCCACTGATCCTTCCATATTCGAGCCCTCTAACCTTTGCCTATTTGCCAACAAAGATAATCTTTTACAAAATCTCGGCCATCCAAGATGCTAAACCAACACGACAAGGCCCTGTGCCCTTTTTTAGTGTTCAAAAATGAATCATCTGGAAAATATATGCCTTTTAGGATAGATGCCCAAAGAGACGTAGGTTTTTGTACAAGCCTCCAAGCTGTTTTGGCTAGTAGAGCATTATTCAGCTTAATAAAGTCTCTGAATCCTAATCCGCCTTCTGCCTTTGATTTTGAAAGAGTAGACCATGCCACCCAATGCATTTCGCCTTCAGAACTTCGCCACAAGGCTGTTTAATTCCTTACAGGTCAGGACTGGGAATTTAAAGCACGTCATTGGAAAGATTGGAATGGCATTAATGACGGCATTAATCATCACCTCTCTATCAGCAAAAGACAAGTGCCTGCTGCTCCAACCATGGACTTTAATTTCTTGCTGATTTTCTCTCGCACAAAGGCAAGAGCCTGATGTTTGGTTTTTCCCCAGACATTCAAGATGCCTAAGTATCTTCCTGCCCTTCACCAATATTCAGGGTATTGCAAACAGATTGTCGTACTGAGTTAGGCATATTTTGAGAGAAGAAAATGCTAGATTTTTCCAAATTAGCTAGCTGCCCTGACGTTGTACAATAAAGATGTAGAATTTCATCCAGTGTCTCACAATTATTCAGCTCCACGTTCATGAAAAAGAGAGCCTCATCTGCAAAGAAACTATGTGAGATTTCAGGACAGTGAGTGTTTAATTTAATACCCCTTAATCTCCCCATGGATTGATACTTGTTAATTATACAGGATAAATATTCTGAGACCAATATAAACAAGTATGAAGAGAGAGGGTCTCCCTGACCTGACGAAGCCCCTACCTGGGGTTATGGATGCAATCCTTTCACCAGACATGCAAGGATTGAAGTGGACAGATTCAACACAACTCAAGCATCATTTACCCATTTATTAGCAAAACCAAATTTAATCATGAGATGCCTCAGGAAACCCCATTCCACCCAGTCATAGGCTTTACTCATTCATACTTCTTTCTAGGTAATTATGAACTTCTTGGGCAATTATGATATTATATATCATGGATTAATTGGCCTAGGACAAAAGCACCTTGCTTTGGAGAGACCACTCTATCAAGGAAGACTTTTAGACGGTTAGCTAGGACCTCTTTGAGACAATTTTGTAAGAGAAATTACAAAGTCCAAGTCTGGAATGTGATACAGGTAATATTAGTTCCATTAGTGTCAGCTTTCTTTCTCTCCTTTTAATTTTGGATTTGAAGTTTGGACTTTGACAATTTATATGTTGTCTTCTAAGACCTGTATTTGTATTACTCAAATTGGAGCTTAATTTGGTCTTATCCGAATTATGAATTATGATAATGAGGGGTTTAATTTCTCTTTAAATAATTGTGACTTTCCGGCTCAAGCCAGAATTAAGAAAATATCTAAATTTAGAATAAAAAGATTTATAAACAACCACATATGCGTCAACCCCATAAGAACTGTTTGCAGCTGCAGCTAAATGCCAAAGATTTTGACATTATAAAATAGGAAGGGTAGTTAATTATTTGTCATTTTTGTACACCCATAATATAAAAAGCAAACTGACTAATTAACTTAGGTAGATTAAGAAAGTTAGTTATTTATAAAAGGGTTAAGGTGGGGATTTACCAACGAACTATTACCCGAGGAGCGTCCGACATAAAGGTTAATTGAAGGGACCAAATTGGCCAACTAACTAAAAAAAAAAAAAAAAAAAAACCAAATAAGTATTAAAAACTATCACTACTACGTTAAAATATGAGGCAATCGGCGTAGGACGGTGGCGGAAATGCCTGAGAAAAGAGGGGTTAAGTCTTCTTGTTGGATAAGGCAAACACCAACAGAGATGAGACCCATGCGAGTAGGCGCTGTGACAGCGACGACTACTACTTGTGGCATCGGAGGGATGGAACCGGTGGGGTAAAGCGCGTGCCGACGAAAGTCAGGACCTGGATGAGTTCAAGAGGGTGAGTGGAACACCCAGGGCAACAATGGAAGCTTTGAAGATGCCGACGTCGCCGACACACCGTGATCACCAATGGAAAACGGAGACACCGAGATAGTGACGGGGTAATAGTTCATGGCGAATTTGCTCAAAATTGTGTGTTTTTTTTTTCCACTTTTTAATAGTTTGTTGGACAATTTGGTCTCTTCAATTGTTTTTGTGCGTACGCTCCTGGTAATAGTTGGTTGGGGAATCTGCACCTTAACCCTTTATAGAAATATAGGTTAGCTTTCTGTAAAATATCATCTTTCATCATAACTATCCTTTGATAAATTTTTTTTTCATCTATGCAATCAATAGGGCTACTTTAAGATAAAAATTATAAATTTGAAAGATAATATAGATTGTGGCCTTATATTTAGGACAGAATCCAATAACTAACTAGCTCTTATATAATAACTGGGGATGGTATGTAATTTTCATGTGGGTTGCTTCCATGAACGCGACATTTCATCAAGCACGTCATTATTATTGTATCACGCGGTTGACTTAAAAAAATCTCTATTAATTCATGATCTTCTTCCTTCGTTACTGCACTCCCAAGCTTTTAATTTATCAAAAAGTATATTGCAACTCATCAACCTCCCACAAAACCAGTGGCGGACCCAGGAATTTTATTGACGGGGAAATAAAAAATACTTGAAATATAATATATACCTAATATACAAAAAATTGAAAGAAATCTATTACATAAATTAAGATTACTTTACTTGACTATTCTTCTACGTGTTTTTATAGTGTTAAACTCATCTATAATTGAATTCGTATAAGACCAAAAACTTCTTTTTCAATGTATATAATCAAAAAAGAATCTAAGAAATTGGTTTTCTATTTTATTTTGAAGCATATTCTTAATTATCTTCATACAAGAGAAAGATCTTTAAATAGTTGTTGTAGAAATTGGAAGAGTGAGTATAAATCTAATCACTCTATCAATAAGAGGGTAAATGATGGACTTTCTAGTTCTTGCTAGCCCTTGATATAATTTAGATGTAGTTGATAAATTAATCAAATATGGATGTTTAGTAATATCAAACTCAAAATGTTGTAAGAAAAATTGTGTAAGTTTGCAGTTTTGCATGGGAAATTGTATGGAAGAATGAATACTATTTAATATTTGTTCCAATCAAAGCCAAAGATGCCATCTTTGTACAAATCAAACAAAGTGGCCCTTAACTCCCTCCTTAGCTATTCCATATTTTTTTTATGAGAGTTAGAAAAAGCAGAAGAAGATGGCCTATGATCAAAAGCAATTTCATCATCATCCTCCTCACCATGAGTTCTTGTGGGGATGCAGAACCCAAGAATTCTCATTCTATAAGATAGCTAGAAACCTGCTCCCATATCTCTTTTTTTTGGTAAAATTTTAGGGGGGGCGAGGGCCCACCCTAGCCCCCCATGTAGGTCCGCCCATACACAAAACAATCAAACCTCACCGCATTCAATTTATTTTGAATATGTTAACAAATATAATTGAAGAAATAATATGGAAAAAGAAGATGAAGAATTTTATTGTATTAACCACAAAGAGTAACATGCTCTTATAATGAGTAACCCTCATGGTTATCTCTAAAATCTAGAAGGAGATCAAGTTAACTCATTCTTAGAGAGAGACCAAGTTAACTCTCTCTTGGAGGGAGACCAAGTTAACTTCCTCTCTAATTATGGTGTGGATTCCACATCCAACACTCTAATATCAATAGTTAAGATCCTCTATATATATAGACTAAGCCCTAACTATCTAACTATATCTAATCAACTAATCCCTTATATTTCTAACACGTCTCCTCAAGTCGAACATTATTTAACAATATGCTCAATTTGAATAACACAAAAATAAGGAGATAAGGTGAATTAAATTGACCAGTTTTCCAATCACAAAACAATACAAAGATTTCTTTAATTCACAACTTTCTTCTCCATATCCACACTTGCTGATTGCCTTTTTGAACAGCTTCAATCTCTGTAAGCTTTTGCAATCACTACCTCACAAATTGTACTTCCACCCAAGCATTGACCATATTCCATATTCCTTCAAACAGAACCAATTTCCATATTCCACAATAGAATGAATCTGACTGCAAAGTCTAGCAAAACCAATTTCCTTCCGGAAATTCCTCTAAGTTCGGTATGTTATGCTCCTTCAAAAAAGCCTACACGATATTCCCTTTCACACTGATCACATATGATCACTGTTTGAGGACCAAAGATTTTGCTGAAATGGTGGCTTATGCATAATGCGTATCCACCATGGTCAACCTCACAGTTTTGATAGTCCCATCTGCAAAACCGATATATATTTTCGTTGCATCAGCTGAAAAAATCTGCCTGTTTGACAAGAGTTAATTCTCGTGCTTCATAAATAGCAAGATCACTATCTCGTACAATGAAGTTTATCTATTGTGGGTGAAACTGAATGTGAGTATCACATGGCACTTCTGGATTCCTCCCAGCAGGCATCAGCAAGTGCCTTCCTTTCAAATTTTCCCATTCTTCAACACTCCATAAGAAAATCTTATTATTAGCCTTAGCAGAAACAAGAACATGCAAAGTATTTGAGAAGGCAAGGGAAGTAACTCTTGTTGAGTGAGCTCTGAGCTTTTTTTTTAAGAAAAAAAACCCTGATCTGCACTGACGTTATAGAGAAAGATGATAGAATCATCAAAGCCTACAGCTACTACATTATTATCTCGAGGGTAGAAGGAAATAGACGTTGCCTGAGGTGGCGAGGACATGAAAGTTGTCACAATCTTGAATGTATTCAATATGAACAAGGAGATCGAACCACCTATGTGTAGAAATGAGATATGAATCATTATTTGATATGGAAAAACAACCTATTGATTCTATGGCATGCCATTTTTAGGTCATTTCTCATGAACGCAAGCCATTCCTTGGTTGCCAAGTGAGGGGATTGGAATCATGGGACGTTGCATGCAATGTGATACCTCATCTTTTATTGTGTTGCTCATTCCTGGCCATTTCCAAAGTATATTTATACCACTGATGTCAATGCCAAGATGTCTTTTCTCGCATTGGTGTAAATCAGTCTAACAATCTTGTTGACTCTTTGATGAACATGGAGCTACAAGAACTGGCACTGAGATGGTTCAGAAATTTTGAAGATATTCCAAATATCATCATAATCAGATGCATGTTGTTTCTCTGCTCATGATGACAATAGAGACTGTGCGCGACAAATCACTGGAAAATAGCCATTTGCGGAAGCAATCGACAATATTGGGCAGAGTGACCCAATCAATCGGTGAAAGAGGGCCAAACAAGAATTGTATTCTCTTGATTTCGTAGAAATGAATGGTAATGTCTCAGAAATTGCACAAGAATAAGAGGACTGATGCTTACTGGGGGATCTAGACCATAAGCTGAGTCGTGATCTTCGCCATAGTGAGTAATCACCGCAACAAGACTAAACATCAATTTGAATACTAACCCGTGATTCACATCTACGCCAATAACAATTGATATTACACAGAGAACCGCAACCCACCGAGACCTCCAACCCTTTCGAAACCTCCAAGTTGAGAGAGTTTTGCGATCTTGGATCCTGATCTTGTGATAACGACGTGCTGGAGTCAATATACGATCTTTGTCTTTGGCCGCTTTTCGGGTCTCAATCGGAGGGGAACGGAGCTCCACTTTTGCATGCCTACACCAATTC
Source organism: Acacia pycnantha (assembly GCA_025563575.1). Lineage (NCBI taxonomy): Eukaryota > Viridiplantae > Streptophyta > Magnoliopsida > Fabales > Fabaceae > Acacia > Acacia pycnantha. Next base: position 8,418 of record JAMWYP010000079.1, read on the forward strand.
TGGATCTTAGTCGGATCTCCCGCATGGATCTTGGGTTCTTTTGATGTGTGTTGGCCTATTCATTATTTTTGGCTCTGTGTTTGATATCATGTTAACAAATGTAAATGAAGAAATAATATGGAGAAAGAAGATGAAGAATCTTATTGTATTAACCACAAAGAGCAACATGCTCTTACAATGAGTAATCCTTATGGTTATCTCTAAAATCTAGAAGGAGATCAAGTTAACTCCTTTTTGGAGAAAGATCAAGTTAACTCTATTACAGGGAGACCAAGTTAACTCCCTCTCTAATTATGGTATGGATTCCACATCCAACACTCTAATATCAATAGTTAAGACCCTATATATATAGACTAAGCCCTAACTATCTAACTAACGAATTAACTAATCCCTTATACTTCTAATAGAATAAAATCGCACATTGGCGGAGGCCATGATCCAAGTTGCACTTGAGACTTTGACTCACTCATTTAAAAATAGCTCGTTTCGTTTCTCGACGTCGAAGGAGAAATGAGCTAGACGGCTTTCAAGCGTACTCACAACAATTAAATCGCTGCGAAGATGCCGAGAGAAGAAACTCACCGATAAAGCTCTCAACAATTGGCTTCGTAAGCTTCGAGATGCTACTCACTTGGTGGATGACATCTTGGATAAGTGTTCCACACATGCCCTTTCGTTGGAATACCATCAAGACAAGGTACAAGGTTCTAGCTTATTATCATCCTCGTACATTAATCTCACTCATGTAAAGTTCTCTTATAAAATTTCCAAGAAATCGAAAGACATCACCAAAGACTTGATGAGATTGCCGAGAAAGGTTGAGGTTTCATTTACGCGAGACGGTTTATCATGATGAGAGGAGGAATAATATTGAAGTCATGGAATGGTGGCAAACTACCTCAATCATTACTTAACCCCAATTCTATGAAAGAGAAGTTGAGAAGGAGAAAATTGTAAAGTTTTTGGTTAGCGATGCTTCTAATCTTGAGGATGTATTAGTCTATCCAATTATTGGTTTTGGTGCTCTTGGAAAAACTACACTTGCCCAACAAGTCTTCAATGATGAGAGGGTAGTTAATCATTGTGAGTTGAGAATTTGGGTGTGTGTTTCTGAAGATTTCAATATGAAAAGGTTGTCAAAAGCTATAATAGAGTATGTTGATGGACATGCTCGTGGAGATTTAGATCTCCAACCATTACAAAGATGACTTCAAGAGGTGCTTGGAAGAAAAAGATATTTGCTTATCCTGGATGATGTGTAGAATGATAACCAAGAGAAATGGGATAAGTTGAAATATGTTTTGGCTTGTGGATCAAGGGGTGCTTCAATTCTAGTCACTACTCATCTTACAAAGGTTGCATGCATCACAAAATAGTACCTACTCATCAATTATCGTTATTATCTAAAGATGATTGTAGGAAACTCTTTAGACTACAAGATTTTGGGCTGCATAGTGAGGAAAATGCAAAGCTAGAGTGCCTCTTGCAATTAAAACTCTAGGAAGTCTTTTGCATTTCCAAAGTGATGAAAAAGACTACTGGCTCCGTATTATGGATAGTTAGATTTGGAATTTACCATAGGAGGAAGATTCTATGCTACTTGCTTTGAGATTAAGTTATTTGAACTTCGACAAAATTAAGACAATGTTTTGCTTACTTTGAGGTGTCCCCTAAAGATCAAAGGATGTGTTAAAAAACATGTAATAGAACTTTGGATAGCTAATGGATTCATTTCAACCAATAAAGGGTGTGAAGTAGAAGATGATGGTGATAGAAACTGAATGAATTATATTTAAGATCATTTTTTGAGGATGCTGAGATCGATGAGTTTAACTACGACACCTGGTTAAGATGCATGACATTGTTCATGACTTAGCTCAATTTGTTATGGAGGAAGAATGTGTAATGGATAGAGAAGAAACGGGCCTACCAGTGCACGGAGGGTTCTGATCGGATAGGTTGAGTGAAGTGCCGTGGAGTGGAGCTACCGGGGACGTCAGTTCTTGAGGGGGTGACTATGTTAGAGTCCCACACTGGGGAGCCAAGCTCTTGGAGTGATGTTTATAAGTCCATTGGATTCTCCCTCCTCATAGGCTAGCTTTTGGGGATTGGGCTCTCCCTTTAGACTTGTGCTCATCACATTGGTGCTTTCATTGAGAGATCGATGTTCGCGGAAAGGGCTACCCACGGAGGGTTCTGACCGAATAGGATGAGTGAAGTGTCGTGCGCAGAGAGTTCTAATCGGATAGGTCGAGTGAAGTGCCCAAACACATCGATACCCGACTACAATGACATACATCACATGTATCATTACCGCCTAAGCACTTACCCGTGCCTCGTGACCCTACGGATCCTCGCCTCGCTAGGAAAACAAGCATGCAACATTATCACAATAACCTACAACTACACTGAATGTAAACAAACATGTGACCTCGGATCAAGTCCTAGTCACGGTGCATGGCCCAAGACCTAGTCTTGCCCATGATTCCAATCAATCATGAATCAAACAATCATATATACATACAAGATATAGAATATTAGAGTTACAGTATGCGTCTGTACCTTTCTTTGCGTAGCTAGCGATATGACTTCCTTTCTATACCGATTCTCGACTTTCCCAGATATCCTATATAATTATCACCGCATTGTAATAAATACCATATGACTTATAATGATATCCTAAGAGATATTTTCACCACTTATGACCTTTTTACCCCTGGTGGATTTGTTATTCCAATTTTACCCTTACATTTCCTTAAATTTTGAATTTCAGCATTTCTGCCCAATTTTTTTGGTAACTTTGAAAAATCATAATTAATTCCACAAAACTCTAAATGAGGTGCTTCCAAATCAAAAAATGACCCTTGTCATGTCTAATTTCTATTAAAAATAAATGATTTAATTAGAAATGCATGAGTAAATACCAGATTTAACTTTTCCAAACACTGTTCAGATTATCTTCCAAAAACGTGACCCGACTTCAAGAATTTTTATCTCCTTGTACAGAACTAAAATTTCCACATATTTTATATATTTAGAAATATCTAGATGTCTAATTTATTCCTGTAAAATTTCATGATTTTAGGACTTCATTGGATACATAAAATAATGGCCTTAACACTACTGACTTTAACAGTCCAGTTATCTGGAAATTTCTTATCTTTCTCTAACTTGTTCCATTGATTCCAAAAATTATTTCATGCCATGTTTTTACCTCATTGAGAATTTTAAATGCAATGGAGGCCTAAAAACATGTAAAGGAATTTACTTCTTAATTTTCTAGATTAAACTACAATTTTTACTAAGAACTAAGACCATGGCCCAAGAACTCACCTCAAGAACTTTGCACTTTCTCTTCCTAAATCCCACGTCTCACTCTCTCAATCTAAGGGTCAGAGTTGTTTTCTTTTGTGTTGGTGTGAAGAATTTGTGAAGAGAGGTGCCTCTATTTATAGGCAAAGCTTCAAGGGTTAAAACGGTCATTGCATGTGATCATATTTCACCTTAGCCATTGGATTAAAAGAGCTTTATGAAACCAAATCTCCTATATTTATGAGTGCCGACATCCCCCTCCATCTAATTAGCCATTTAATGTGTTTCTTAGCCAAATAATCAATAGTTCCCATTCCCTAATTGGTTAGTTGAAAACATTGACTTTTCAACTCTAAGCTTTATTATATGATAAATCCTCTCTCTCCACCTTGGCTGTCGACATGCCTCTCTTTCTTGGCCCTTGAATGTGCTTTTTATGTGTCTTTGACCCTATGGTTCAAGCTTCTAATTGGCCAATTTAATTTCATGAGGATTAAGTTAATTATAGGATTAATTAGGACCATTGGATTGACTTACATGAGCAACAATCTCAACCATTGATCTTAGTTGCAATTGTTGACTTTTGGGGCTGATTTGATTAAGCCTAATTATCTCCTTAATCATGTGCTTAATCATCCTTTTATTACATCTCTTATGGGTTAATTGGTTTACTACATAATCCAAGTCATTAGAGCATTATTAGCTAATTAATTTCATCTTAATTAATTCAAGCTAATTTACTCATTGACTTTTGCTAATTCACTTTAATTTTATTAAGTATTTCCATAACATTTTCTTGCTTTCTTTGGTCATAAAATAATCATTATTTTATGTGTTATTTATGTCACATCTTATGATCCCTAAGCATAGTCTCATATTTTGCCTTTTGTTAATTTAATTCCAAGGGAAATTGCCTAAAATTATAATCCATAACTTGAGACCCATATTCACCTTCAATTTATGCTAATTATTCATCAAAATATAAGATCTATGATGAATATAAATTTTGCCCATTGTTCTCTCTTCTCATAGGTTAGCTTGGGGATTGAGCTCTTCTTTGGGCTTGTGCTCATCACATTTGATTTGGTTTGGGTAAAACTTCAACCATATAAACAACATTCAGTTGAGCTTTGAGCCCCGCAAATACCAAAAGCTCGCTTTGAGATATTTTGCTCTCTTCAAAATACTAGAATGCATTGGTCGAGTAGCATATCGTGCTGGAATTGTCCGCCCATGCTTGAATTCATTCTATGTTTCATGTTTCTCTACTTAAACAATTTTGTGGTGCGAAGTTCCTCCTACACTCGGGGCCCCGCCTTACTCTCTATTCCGAAGGCCCTATATTGTCACCCTCTAGAATTCTCGATTCTAGAATCATCCGAAGTGGGACCTCATGGTACGCCAATTGTTGGTCCAGTGGGATGGAGCTACGTATAATACTTGGGAAAATGTCGATGACTTGTCGCCTTTGTATTCTACTAGGGACCTTGAGGACAAGGTCCAAATTGATGGGTAGGGTAATGTAATGGATAAAGAAGAAATGGGCCTCACAAGATCTAATCCAATATCACCATAGCCGTGAATGAGCAAGGGCTGTTAGGAGAAGCAAAAGAGCAAAAAGGAAGAGGCTGGAAGATTAGAGAAATTGAGGAATAGAATCTATAAATAAGACAAAAGTTGTTAGAGAAAGGCATGATTTGTATTTGGAATATCTCCTCTCATCTCTGTGGTCCCCCTCCTCATTTCGTTATTCCCCGATTGTTTCTTTCTTGCATTTCAGTATTTCATTTTCCTCTGTAATGCAGATATTGAATCGTAGTTCTATAATATATTTCAGCTGATATAACAGAAGTATTACCTTCTGTTCATTACTATTGTGATTTATTCTTCATTATAATTGTGATCATAACAGAATGTTGTAGCATTTTATTAAAAAATGGCCCTCCTGGTGAAAGAACTCATCATCTCTCATAAAAGATATATGGTCATCTCATTTGCACAATGTCAAATCCTTGAAGACTTTCACAATTCTAAAGAATTATGTGGCTGATGCTTCTTGTGATATATATTTTGAAATATTTTCCTTTGTGAGCGCTTGACCTCAAGTGTTTAGAAGAGGTGCCATCTTCTATGGATCGCTTAAAACATTTGAGGTACTTACACCTTTCTCATGGTTACTTTAAAACGCTCTGCTCGATATGTAGATTGTAGAACTTCAAGTGACTTTGAATTTGAATGATTGTAAGTTTCTCCAAAATTTTCCAAATCAATTGAAGTGTTTAAAGTCTCTCCGTCATCTACATTTGAGAGTGTAGATCATTATCCAGGGATTGGCCCGACATGGGTCGCCTAACTTGCTTGAAGACCTTAAATACATATATTGTTGGTACACAAAAGGAATTTTTATTGGAAGAAGTAGGAAATTTGAAACTTGAAGGAACACTTCACATCAAGCACTTGGAGAGAGTGACAAATGTGATGGATGCCAAAAAAAGAGGTTTCCTAGAAATTGTTGGAAATTAATGATATAAAAAATGAAAAATACTGCTTCTATTAAAAAACTCAAATACAATACAACTCTATTTATCTCTCACACTCCTCTGTTTAAGACACACACAAAACAACACACAATAATTTTCTCCTCTTTCTCAAAGTGCTTCGGAACTTTCTCTCTTTCTTTCAACTCTCCTAATCTTTCTTTATTTCTAAAAACTGCTACTCACACAATGCGTCGGAACATACATATATAAACTAAGAGAACCATTTAACTATATTATTTATTACTCCTCATGCTGCCAGCTTTTATTATTTTAATAAGCCTCCAAGTTTGACTATCAATTATGACTTTGCTTCTTCATTCGGTGGGTAGAGAGAAAACAAAATTGCTTTGCTTCTATTCACATGACAACTCATACTTCTAATTGACACCATTTGCTTCCACCAAAAAAACGTGCAGCTTCCTTCTCTGACTTTTCTACTCCTTCAACTAACCCGCGATGGCTTCTGCATGTTTCTAGGCTAGTAGTGAATTAATGTATAGAAGAAAAATTGAGTTTGTCTTCTATCACTCCCCCTCAAACTCGATTTTCCATACCAATCATTTGTTTGAACTTGTTGAATGTATCCGCCTTCAATGGCTTTGTAAAAATATCTGCTAGTTGTTCTTCAGTTCTGCAGTAGATTAATTCCACAACTTTATTCTTGACTTGCTCCCGAATAAAATAATATTTGGTGTCAATGTGTTTGCTCCGGTTATGAGAGACTGGATTCTTTGCTAGTGAAATTGCTGACTTGTTGTCCACATGTATGGTGATTGAACCTTCCTGCTCATGATGTAACTCTCTCAAAATATTCTTTAGCCATATTGCTTGACATGTACATGCTGCAGCAGCTATGTATTCAGCTTCACATGAAGAGAGAGAAACTGTCTGTTGTTTCTTTGACGACCATGAAAATATTGCTGAGCCAATATGAAATGCATATCCCGAAGTACTCTTTCGATCATCTACATCTCCACCATAATCACTATCTGAATAGCCGATTAACCTTGAATCTTGGGATTGCGTATAGAACAGTCCATGATTGATAGTACCTTTGATGTACCTCAAAATTCTCTTTGCTGCACGGAAATGATCTTGCTTTGGTTGCTCCATATATCTGCTAATTAAACTAACTGCATACATGATATCTGGTCTAGTGAAAGTTAAATACCTCAGGCTTCCGACCAAGCTCTTGTATAGTGTTGGGTTTACAGATTTCCTTGTTGAATGAGCTATCAACTTCATTCCTTTTTCCACCGGTGTTGACATGGGCTTGCAATCTTTCATTCTAAACCTGCTCAATATCTCTTGTGCATATTTCCTTTGGGACATAAATGTTCCTTCCTCCCTTTGTTCCACTTCAACTCCAAGAAAATAAGACTCTTCCCAACATCTGTCATTTCAAATTCTCTGGTCATAGCTTCCTTGAACTCAGCAAACATACTTGGATTATTTCCTGTGAAAATCATATCATCCACATACAGACACACGATCATTATATCCCCTTCGTCATTCCTCTTTGTGTATAAAGCATGCTCGTACGGACTTTTCACAAATCCGTTCTTCTGAAAGTATTCATCTACTCTCGTGTTCCATGCTCTTGGAGCTTGCTTCAATCCATATAATGCCTTCTTCAACCGGTAGACTTTGTCCTCTTCTCCTTTTATGACGTACCCCGGTGGCTGTTCAATATAGACCTCTTCTTCTAAGTAGCCATTAAGGAAAGCTGAATTCACATCCATCTGGTATATCTTCCATTTGTTTTGTGCTGAAATTGTTGTAAGAAGTCTGATCGTGTCAATCCTTGCAACTGGTGCAAAAACCTCTTCATAATCAATTCCATATTTTTGCTTGTAGCCTTTCGCCACTAATCTCGCCTTGTACTTCTCCACCTTCCCTTCTTTGTTGGTCTTTGTCTTGTATACCCACTTAACTCCAATGGGCTTTTGCTCCTCAGGCATAGTTGTGAGCTCCCACGTGTCATTCCTTTTAATTGCAGCAATTTCATCGTTCATGGCTTTCTTCCACGTTTCATCTGTTGATGCTTCTTCGTATGTAACTGGATCACATTCAGCTACCAAACAGAATAGTGAATAATCCAGTGTGGTTTGTACTGGATCTGTAGCATCGTAGATATCACTTAAGCTTCTCATTTTTGTTGTTACTCCCCCTGAACTGCTGTTGCTACTACTGCTTCCTGTTGTTGATGGTGAAGATGCAGGAGTTGTTGGATTAGGACTTGGTAGAGGAGATTGATCATTATCTGCTTCAACTGTTTGATCTTTTGAGTCAACATCTTCCTTAAAGAATAATCCTTCCACTCTTTTCTCTTCATCACTCCACCTCCAGTAGTCTGCTTCATCGAACTCTACGTCTCTTGAGACAATTACCTTTTTGGTTAGAGGATTATACAATCTGTAGGCTTTACTCCGATGTTCGTAGCCAATGAAAATGCATTTTTCTCCTTTGTCATCTAACTTCTTCCTCTTCTGATCTGGAATATGAGCATAAGCTATACAACCAAAGATTCTTAGATAGCTAACTTCAGGCTTCTTACCACTCCATGCTTCATTTGGAGTTTTGAACTTGACACTTTTTGTTGGACAACGATTTAACAGATAGGCAGCACATTGAACAGCTTCAGCCCAAAAAGTTCTCGGCATATGCTTTCCTTTGAGCATGCTTCTTGCCATATCAAGAATTGTGTGATTCTTCCTTTCTGCAATTCCATTTTGTTGGGGCGTGTAGGCAGCTGTTAGCTGATGAATTATTCCATGTTCCTGGCAAAATGCTTCAAATAATCTGGAAGTATATTCTCCTCCTCTATCTGTTCTGAGCACCTTTAAATACTGACCGCTTTGCTTTTTGGCCATTGCCTTAAACTCCTTGAATTTATCAAGAGCTTCGGACTTTTCTTTGAGGATATACACCCAAGCTTTTCTACTGAAATCATCAATGAATGTGATATAGTACCTGTTTCCTCCAAGTCAATGAATGTCAAATGGACCAGCTATATCTGAGTGAACTAGTTCCAGTGGCCTTTTTGCTCTCCATGACTTGCCAACTTCAAACCTTTGTCTATGTTGCTTTCCTCGCATGCATCCTTCACATAGTTGATCTGGATGATTTATTGTTGGCAATCCAGTCACCATCTTTGCTTTTGACAACAGCTTCAGACCAATGAATCCGAGATGACCAAATCTGATATGCCACAACCATGAACTATCTTCAATGATAGACTTCATGCATTTGATTCCATCTGTCTGTATATTCAACTTGAATAGACGATTGCTTGTCATTCCAACTTTTGCTATAAGTTCTCCTTTCTGATTTCTCATGACGAGGGAGCTATCTTTCAAATGTATGTCATATCCCTTCTCTAATAGTTGACCAAGACTGAGGAGATTGCTCTTCAAAGATGGTATATAGAAGACATCTGTAATGTATCTTCTATCTCCATTCTTTGTAAATATCATAATATCACCTTTGCCTTTAACTGGGATTTTTGATAGATCGCCAAATGTGACTTCTCCTTTGACTTCTTCATTCAACTCTGTGAATAACTCCTTCTTGCCACACATATGATTGCTTGCTCCAGTATCAAGGTACCATACATCTCTTCTATCATCTTTTTCACCTTTGTAAGTGAACAGGATGGTTGATTCATCAAGTTTTTCTTCATTTGCTGTATAATGACTTCTGCCTTCAATTTTAGCAGCATCTCTGCACTCATAACTGAGATGACCGAATCTATTGCAATTATAACATTGCAATTGAGATTTATCACTTCGTTGCTGATATCTGCCTCCTCCTCTGGACGAGAATCCTCGACCTCGGCTTTGGCCACGACCTCGGTTATATGATCCTTGATCACGTTCATATTCTGCTGTATGAGTTTCAAATCTTCCATTTGATCGGCCACGTCCACCACGACCACCTCGAGCATTGAAGCCACCTCGGGTGTTATATCCACCTCTATAACCACCACGATTTCCTCTGCCGCGTCCATAGTTGCTGTTACTAGCTTGAGTTTCATTTGATGATAATTTGGTCTGCAAAGCTTGCTCCAAATTGCTAGAACCTTCATTTAGATTCATTCTTTGCTCGTGAGCTTGAAGGGAACCCACAAGCTCATCAACAGACATAACTGACAGATCTTTGGCTTCTTCAATGGCAGTGACTATGTAGTCAAACTTTCTTGTTAATGACCGCAAAATTTTCTCCATTACTCTGACATCATCTAGAGTCTCTTCATTTCTTTTCATTTCTTTGGCCACCTTTTGCACTCGTGAGACATAATCTGTAACTGGCTCCGCATTCTTCATTTTCAAGTTCTCAAACTCAGCTCTAAGTGATTGGAGTCGTACCTTCTCGGCTTTGTCTACTCCTTCACAAGATTTTTGTAAAATCTCCCATGCATTTTTGGAAGTTTTTGCATCTGATATTTTCTCAAATGTTGATTCATCAACACCTTGAAAAATCAAGAATAGAGCCTTCTTGTCCTTCTTTCGAGACTCCCTAAGTGTCTTTCTCTGAGCATCTGACAAAGCTGCTTCAGCGGCTGCATTAGCGGGCTCTGTGTATCCATCCTCAACAAGGTCCCATATATCTTGGGAACCTAGTAAGGTCTTCATTTGAATACTCCAGTTTCCATAATTGCCTTTCGACAATTTTGGAATTTGTGGTTGCACCATCTCCGCCATCTTTATCGACCGTGGCTCTGATACCACTTGTTGGAAATTAATGATATAAAAAATGAAAAATACTGCTTCTATTAAAAAACTCAAATACAATACAACTCTATTTATCTCTCACACTCCTCTGTTTGATGACTAATGCATGCTTTGAACATTTAAATCTAGCGGTGAATTAAATTGAAGAAACACAAAATTGAGTTTGATTTCTATCAAAGATTTCCATGATGCTTTAAGCATATTATGACCCTTCGATCATTACGTTTATATAATCTCCGTGATTTAGTGTCCTTGCTGACTGGTTGGGTAACCTTAGGTTGCTTGAGGTATTGCCTATATATGGATGTCCCAAGTTGATGTCACTTCCAACAAGCACTTAGTGCCTTACAAATTTGAAATATCTGAAAATTGGCAATTGTTCAGAGTTAAGGAAGAGATGTAAGGAGGAGATAGGCAAGGATTGGCACAAAATTGTTCATGTTTCACATCGTGATATACAAGATTAAGACCCATATTTTGCTCAATGTGAATATGTTGTTCATCTTGTTTATTTCACATGTTAAGGTATGTTCTCTATTGTCCATATATATATGCAATTTGTCGTACTATATTGCTAGGATCTTTTGTGGGGGAGTGTTTATTTATATTGTTTTCAATTTGTCTTTCTGATAGGGAGAATTACTGTGTAGTCTTACATAAGTTGTTAAAACTAAAAAGTTCCACAACAAGCAAGTGTCATGCTACTTATAGTCATTTTCTGCATTGGGCTGCTCACTTGTTGTGAAACTTTTCAGTGCTTAAATTGTTTGTGAGACTACACAATAATTCTCCCTTCTTATAAGGAGATACTACATAACATCGCTATGTAAATAGATCTGGAGATTCTTTTTGATGCAAATTTATTACGTATTTTGTGTTTAACTTTGAAACTAAGAAATCTTTGTTTCTATATGTTTAGATTTTTGTTGTAGAATTTGACTAGTGATTATTGGTCAAGATGGTAAGTGGTCTCGCCCTTGTAATGATGAGGACATAAGTTCGAATATTGGAAAGTGCACTTGTTGGAAGAAGTGATGACCCATTAAACACTGCATTACTCTTGCTCCTCTAGCATGTACTAGTCGGTTGCTTGGATTATGGCCCAATTGAGAAGGTGTTAACTTTTAAAAATTGATAAAATTCCATCACATTTTCTTCCCTTTTCAACTATTTTTGGATTTAAATCGTGCATAGAAAGAGTTTAAAGAAGAAAATGTGCAAATCAAAGAAGCAAACCAAAATTAAAGAAATTCTTGTTTAAAACCACATATTATGTGCTTTGTTTCAAAGAAAAAATGAGAACTTATAAATCCTCTCTCTTGTTGGGGGATAGAGAAAAGTGGGGAAGCTTTTCAAGGACTAAGGAACAAAGCTTGTTGTAGTAAAGATCAAACTAAGACCAGCTCATGAAGCTAGAAAGAAAGGCGATGTGTTGTTGGCTTCAACCAACAATACATGTACTGAAGAAAACAAGATTTAATGTGGAAGAAGCTTACTCTATCATTGGCTTTGGCCAACAACACGTTAGTCAAGGCAAGGGAGATATGAACTTCTTGTGTTATATGCTTTCAGCCAATGACATGTGTTGAAGTCAATGAGATTTGAACTTACTATGTCATATACTTCAACACACGACACCTTGGCTGAAGCCAACGAAGATCTGAGCTTATTGTGTTATATGCTTTAGCACACGACATGTGTGCTAAAGCAAACGACAAAAAGTTCAACCATGCGATTTAGTTGCTTAAACACATTTTGAGGGTTTTTATTGAAGTACAACCATGTGTGTCATTTTGATTTTATTATGTGCTTAAAGCTTCTAAGTGCTTGATCACCACTTGGTTGATGTGTTAAATGAGATGATGCTTCAGAGAGATTACCTTGTTTGAAGAACTTTGATAAAATTATGCTAGTCTTGATGTTCTTGCTTGAGTGGATAGTTTGTTCATAGAAAATATATTCACCTATTGACCTAGTATTATTATCATATGATTGGGTCTTAATGGCTATTTTCACTAACTAGTTGCAAGATATTGAATGAGTTCTTTAAAAATATATGTTGGTTTTGACTTGAGAAAGCTTTTTCAATACTTGTGAATTTTAGACAAACACTCAATTTTTCATTAACAGCTAGTTAAGAGAGAATTAATTGGTTTCATGAAGTATAGAAAGGAGAAGTGATCCAAGAGCCTCACTTCCTTAAAGTGAGAATCAACTTTTGCCTTATTTATTCCAATTTACCTTGCTTTGAACCAAAAATTGTGTTTACAATTTTGGCTATCTATCATTAACAGCTAGTTAGCATACTTTTGCCTTAATCTTCGTGGGAACGACAACTTTTTATACTATTTGCCACCTATAAACTTGCTGTAGAAAAACGGCATACAGAAGGCCAAAGTTCAGAAAACGCACCAGATACCAGGTGGTGGGTTCCCCTTGTACAAAGAAAAAAAAAAAACAGATTTTTGTTGAAGATTGAGTTAGATCCGATGGGCTGTCTAGGGGAGCCGAGTTACTCAACAGACTGTAGGCAAATAACAGATTTTAATTTGTTGAAGACTGAGTTAGATTCGATGGCCCATATAGGGGAGCTGAATTAATCAACAGACTGTAGGCTGCGTCTCTTTAAGACAAATTTTATAGTTCAAACATGAAATTCTGTACATTGCCGCTTTCTTCTTTTGCTATGTGACTTTCTTAATGAGTCCTTGTTTCAAATCAACAATGCTGGGAGCATTTTGCATCTTCCTTTTCTTTTCCTGCCATATTATGTAATATTAATTTTCAGAAACTCTTTCTGCTCTTTTTATATATATATATAGGCTTATACCATTTCATTCAATTTACCCCCTAACTTGGTTTCTTTACTTGATAACTGTTTCAACTGAAGTTAATTGTTTATACTACCATATATGTGTGTGTGCGTGCTTGCTTGTTCATCGTTTATGATAATAAACATTCATCATGTATTCATGTGGGGAATAATTTTAAATCAAGCTTCTATGACTTGGCCAACAGATAGATGGCCAAGATTGAAACATAGGAATAATTTAAACCAATCTTCTTTGACTTGGCCATATTAAAGTACTACAGATAGATAGCCAAAATTGAAACATAGGAATAATTTAATCCAAGCTTTTACGACTTGGCCATTTAAAGTAAAACAGATAAATAACACGTTAAGAGATTAGACTGGTCTCAACACATATTATTAAGTTTGTGTCCTAGATTGTTTTGATTCCATGAATTAGGTCTATTACTTGATGGAAAAACACGTTGAAAGTTGTAACTTATATTTTTTGGTCAAAAATATGTGTAACAGTTTTTCGATATCAAACGTCAAGATATTAAAATAATTAAAATGAAGTAGCCTCAAAATAGAGAATTACTCCTAGCCAATATATGAAATAAAGCATTAAAGGAATCATGGAATTGCGGTAACATAAGATATCAATTTGGCTCTTCTCTTTCATTCCAAAGGTACACCCACAAATTTTGACCACCAATATACTGTAAGCACTTAACAAAACGATAATAATACAATGAAGCAAATCCCAAAATTAATTGGATTTGGTTCATGATATTTGTACTATATATTTGAAGAAAACAATTTCCCGTTGCTGTTATATATATACTGAAAGTTAGTTTAACGAATATATAATAATGCATAATTGAAAAGGAGGGACTAATTAGAATTTTGCGTATATCTTAAGAGGAACAAAAAGAGATGGCCTCTTCTAGGGTTCCATAGGTACAATACTTGTACTTATCAGATGAAACACATAGGCTACTTATAATTTCATGCTTCATGAATGTTGGTTTTGTCTCTGGAAAATATATTTGTGGACAATCTGTATGCTGCAATTTCATCATGCATGCTTCCATTAATAGGCACCTCCATATCCTGCACACATTCACTAGCACTATATTAATTATATATTACGGAATAATTTTGGTTAAATAAAATTATTTTATGGGGAAAAGGGAAAACTGAGGAAAAAGTCCCATTAAAAATTTTATTAGTGAGAAAGACCCAAATCAAAGTACTGATACTTAATATGTGTACAAAATTTTCAGAATACTAGTATTTTTTGTGTATAAAATTTTATCTGGTCATTTGAACTAACAAAATTTTAAATCAGGATTCCCCCCAATTTTCTTGAAAAATAAAGTTATATACATTGTACATGTGATAGATCGTTATGATACAAGTATTGGAGTCTAATCAACAAAAACTTATCCAAAGGAAAAAAAAAGTGCTCAATTTTGAAATGTAGGTACTTTATATGAGGAAAATGGGGGAGGAAAGATGTCTTTACTTTGGAAACGTTTTGGTGAATTAGTCAAAAGTAGTTATTGGGAATGGTGAAGAAAAGCTATACACACATATGCATATTGGATTCAGTCCAAGTGATTTTTTAGAAGAAAAGCTTTCCGAAAAGATATGAACTTCATATAGTTTGCTTCCACCTTTCCTAACGAAATCAAACTCATGTACTCTTTTCGATCTTTAATATAAGACTTATTTATCTATCTTAATTAAATAAAAAAAATTAATTAATATAACATGTATTATTTTCCAAAACACCCAAATCATTTTCCTAAATTCCCTCACTTTCTCTTCTCCTTTATTATTGTTGAGGTGTATTTATAAGGATAAATTAGGAAAATAATATAAATATAAAAATATGTCTTATATTTAGGATCATGATCAGTTCTCCAATTAGATCTTATATTAAAGACCAGAGAAGTATTATGTGGACCAATAACTATCAATTATAGCACATAAATCTATGGTAAAATTTCATGGAGACAGAATCTATACTTTAATTAGCAGCAATATGTGTGTGTGTTTTTTTTTCTTTTCTTGGGGGGGGGGGGGATTTTGTAGTCCTAGTCTAATCTTATTTTTCATGTTTTAATTTCACGCATCCCTTAAATTTTGGAATCATGATTCATGAAGATTAATTAGCTAATTGACAAAAAGTGAAAATTTTAAGCTAAAGGAAGCACCTGAAACAGATTCGATGGGTCCTCCATTATGCCCAGGGAATATGTATTATTAACTTCACTGTTTGCTTCATCGCAAGCGAATTGTGCTTGAAAATCATCTACCAAACCAGTTTCAGTGTGTTGTGTTCCTTGAGTGAGATCCGAACAAGAAGCATCATAATTAGTAGCAAGATCTTGATTTAAAATTTTATCATCGTCTTCCTTTTCTGGTCCTGAAGATTCCTTCTTTGCTTCTGTAGTTTTGTCTTCTTTAGGTGATTCCGAGGTTTGGATCGTCTTCTTCAAAACTCGACACAATGAGTAAGAATGCTGTGTGATAATTACAAGTTTTAATATTAATGATTAAATATAAGGAGGCAAGAAAAGTATAATAGCACAGATCAGAAAAAAGCAGGTTTTAGAAAGAGTGAATACGAAAAGTATAAAGAATATCACTCAAGTACATAAATCTGAATTCTTCCCATCGTTATGGCGGGTTGATCCAGAAAAAAAATAAAGTTCTAAAGACTCAAATCATAAAGAGAAAGCCATGTGCATCGGTCCTTATTCAACACATTTCAAAACATATATATATGTTAAAGACTAAAAAATATAATAATTAGTTACGAAATTCAGCGACAGACTTCTGCTGCTAAATTGACTTAGAAACGGAATTATGTGGCTAATTAATACGTAATGGTCTATTTGAAGATGAAATCATCCAATTATTTCTCCAATCTACTATTATTTCTACTAGTTAAGCTGAACAGATGTGAACTTAGACTTATATATCACATCCTTAACTTTACCTACCACCACACAAAATTATCCTTGTAAAAGGAGGAAAAATGAGACTGTAAAGTAAAGCAAAGTACAGAACTTATTAGTGAGGATCATGAGGAGACTTTAATTTGGGGTCTTTTTAGGGTTTCTTCTTTCAATCATTATCAACTGTACTTCTGCGGCAGAAAACACAAGACTCAAGCTCCTACAATTCGGAACTAGTTTCCCTGACAGGCAGGGAGAGCTGGTCCATCTGGACCGTCCAGATGGGATTTGGACGGTTCAGATTTTTTTAAATTATTTTTTTGTTTTTATTTTTTTTCTACATGAAAAAATCATTTTTTTAAAAAAATGTTAGTTGAGAGATTATCTTTATTTTAGATTCTCTACCCATTAAAATTATTTTAGATAAAAAATAAAAAAGTAAAAAAAAAAAAATCAGATCTGGACCGTCCAGGATCAAATCTGGACGGTCCAGAGTTTGTCCGTACGGACAAGCACCGAAATGGGTTCCCCTACAATTCACAACCAACTACAGTTTTGTTAACGAATTACTCCTTCTATACGTATCCAGAAACCCTAATATGATATTCAATTCTCTCTCTCTTCTTCTTATCCAGTCTAACATTTATGGCGGATGTCTTTGAACCTAACATTGATTTAATCTTTTTTTTTTTTTAATTTGATGAAGGATTCTTTCTTTCAAGGTTAGAGTGTTAAGGATTTTTTTTCTTCCAACAAGTGCAGTTTTCAGATTCCAACTTGCGTTCTCCTCTTTATAGAGGTGATGATGCTTACCTCCTCAACCAAAACAGCTTGTTGGTTTAATGATCTTAATTCTAAGATGCTTTCTAGCTATAAGAATAGAACCAAAAATACATACACATACCATTAAAGATGAGAAAACACTTGGAGATTTGGAATCAATGAGGCGATACTCGTGCATAACCCAGTTGGTTCTGATGCCATGAGGAGCTCGACCTTTATAATACACCAACGTCTTCTTCACCCCAAGAGATGGCTTTTGATGATGAGAACTCAGTCACAGGCCTATCTCTCCCTGTAACTTTCCAATAACCAGCTCTTGTTGCCCTATTTGTTCTTGATCCATTTGGGTACTTTCTATCCCTTCTACTGTAGAAGTACCACTCCATATCTATACTTGCCAACCATGACTTCTCTGCAACAAATTATTTCTCATCATCTCAGATACAATTTAAAAGAATAATGAAAAATAACTCGCTAGAAAGAATTCATACACACACACCTGGCAAATCCCAAGGCTCATGTTTGTATAGATCAACTTCAGGGATTATATGAAGCTCTATCGAGCGACCTGTTATCTTTCTTTCTAGGTAGTAAGAAACAAGTTCTTCATCTGTTGGATGGAACCGAAATCCAGGTGGGAGAGAAAAACTCGTTGAAGCCATTATTGCAATTTTAGAGAAGAGATCAGATGAATAAGATATATATATATATATATATATATATATATATAGTGAACCAAACTGGCTTGTACAACAACGAACTATATATATATCTAGGCCAACTTGGGATGCACTATAAATAAAGGGAACCAGTTTCCCTCATCAGGTGAGCTCGGCCCATCTAGGAATAAAGTGGATAGAGAGACATGGTTTGTTCTATAATTAAAAGGAGTATTGAGGGGCTAAAGTTTTAAAAAGGGAGGCTCTTATTTTGGCTTTTGAGGAGATTCCAATATATAAAACTAGTTTTTAATATCAACACATATATAATGCATTACAGAGTTTACCATTTCTTTCTCATCCTGATCACCGTAACAAATCAAAGAAGATCTGTTTTCATCAAGTTAGACTACATATCAAAATAGAACAATTATAAATTGGTTCCTAAAACTAAATTTTTCATGGTCCAAACTGAGTAACTCAGTTATGTACTCATCATAGTGTAATAATTTATAATATAGTAGCTTCACTGAGGAAAAACAGTGTCTCCACTAACTCGTCTTTCCACTTAATTTTTTTTATCATTGGATTGACTTTTAATGGTTGATATTTATTTTATAAAAATATTATTATCATTGATATTTAATATTAAATGAAAAAAAAAAAACTTGTCGATCCATCGATGAATATTGCATGCTATTTTTTTAAGGCCATAATAAATAAACATGTTCATGATGTCATATTTTATATTTTATTTTGATAAGTTTGGGATGCCTCAGTTAACACCTATGAGATCATTACACTCAGTCCAATCCTGGTACAAAATCACTTCCAACTCCGCAGATGGCTAAAGAATCTCATGAAATCCCTGCCTGGCCTCAAGACCTCTCTTTGTTAGGTAGTCTTTATATGTATAGTATAACATCAACCGCAAGCAAGTTGAACGTATCATTTGGTTTGAACAAGGTATAGCATCTTTATATAATACTTAGGAAGGAGAACAAGGTATAGAATCTTTATATGTATAGGATAACATCAACCGCAAGCAAGTAATATACGTTCTTACTACGATCCAAGTGATTAATTTAATTACCAACTTATTACATTTCAGCGTGTGGGGAGTAGCTTGTCAAGTTTTAGGATCAAGAACATTATTTTATGGGAGCTTGTGAATTCAATATTTATCCGAATGAATGAATATTGAAACTTCAACTAATATATGTTGAATGTATCATTTGGTTTGAACAAAATCACTGGGAACTACGATCACACATCTGTTGAGAAATATGAATCATATTGTTATTTCATGAATAAATTCAAACCATTAAAGTGTAAACTAGCGCTAGTTGTAGTCTTTAATTTTAGGGAAAATCTTATTAAAAACAGTCGAATTACCCAAATTCTAATTTGAGTAGTTAAACTTAACAAATCTTTAATTAGGTTATGTGACACAAATAGAGATTTTAAAATCTGATGAAATGTCTAGAATGCCCCTATGTAAATGAGAAGAAAATCTAAGGGAAAATCAAAATTCTTCATGAAAGCGAACTTCAGGGATAGAGGAATCTTGCCTTATTATTTTATAAAATTTTATAAATAAATCCAAATGGTTTCGATCAGATGTAACTTATAATTATAGGACTTGGCCCAAAAACCTATAATTATATAATTTTATTGTAATTTTTTCCCTCACTTTTTGAAGTATTTAGGTTAAAATGAATTATCCAGCAAAGTAAATAAGCTAGGTTTTCCAACCCAGGATATATTAATCCAGAGTTTTTTGAAAAAATAAATTTAGGAGATTATTTGGCTAACTATGTTTCTTATTTGAGTTTCTTTTAGGAAATACACAAGTTCTAATAATACCTTAAATTGCTGAAGAGGAAAAATTGTATATAAAAGTTGTCAGATTTTCTGAGGAAAAACACTTGGGGCAGGCATTTCACCCTAATGCTTAATTCTTCTAAGTTTCAAACTATTGAAATTGGATTATAATTACCCAAATATCTGCTTTGATCACTACCAGAATTTGTGCTTTGGATGTGATTCCTAGATAGAGAAAGCTTTCCAAATATGAGATATATATACGCCTGTACGTGATCACTGATCACATCATTTCAAAACGTAACATTTGGGTAAAGAGGTTAATCCATTTTTTCCTCCAATCTGTTGTTGTAACATCTCATTTTCAAAAGTAGTATATATATTTATTTTTTTCATCCAAACATCATTTTAAATAATCAGAGTAGAGCATCGGAGCGATTGAGTAACTGATATGTATGTATAAAATGCCGTAAGTCTGGCTGGATACAACAGCGGTACAAGAACCGTGTGGTTCAAAGGTATAATACAACAGAAAGAAATCTTCAACTGGATCTTCTACGTGGTCTGCTTGCTTCTTTCCTCGGCCCTCGGTCCTCCAGACCCTGAAGCTATAGCTGAGATCCAATTTACCACATTGGATCTCAGGTAACGGTTAACCTCATGCTTATAAACAACATATGCGTAACAAATATTTCTAGAATTTCAGCGCATTCAATAATTCATCGAGCTAGTGTTACAAAGACGCGAACGTACCTTCGTTGACGACGTTAGGTACTTCGCGAAAACGTACTTTTACGGAAAACGTGAAACAGCCGCACGTCGGGCAAACAGAATTCAGCAGAGACTGAGTTTCGATATCCTATAAGAGTAATATCACTTTCATTAGTGATTTGGCATTATAATCGGCATTTTAGGTAAAAATTACCATTTTGCCCCTATACCCCTAACCGGCGGAATTTCGCCAGAACTTCGTTACTTTGGCTCCGACTTTCCAAAATTTTGCCAGAACTCCGACCCCACCATGATTTTCGAATTTAATACTTAAAATAAAACTAAAGATCTATCTAGCATTACTACTAAAACTACCGAAAGAATTAAAGACTAAAGACCGGAAAAATTACCCAGAGCTTCGCTGCAAAATTCCCCGGACTCCTTCCTCCTCCAGAGCACCTCTCTCTAACTTCTCTCTAGGATAGCTCAACTAGAGAAAATGGTTTTGGTGTGAAGAATGCAAAGGAGAGCCTCCTATTTATAGGGAAAGTTGTGTGCACTATTCACACTTTGTCGCGGATTCGGACCGTCGGATCGCACTTTGCCAAATGTCAAGATCCTCACCATGCCACTTGTCCAAACCATCCTCTCCCCTTAGTTGGTGGTTTGTCACATCAATTAATGTGATGTGATGCTTTTGCTTTATGAACTTGTACCGATAAAGTTCCCGATCGGTGTCCGAATCACGTAATCTCGGAAAAATCTCAAAAATCCGGAATCACAACTTTGAAGACATTTTCCTACTCATTAGAAATGTCTAAGTTAAACTAATTTTGATTCCATCCAGGGCTCCAAAAGTCATCAAGTTTACGGAAAGCGTGACGATTCTGAACTGAAATCCGAATCATCAACCTCTGGACAAAAATTCACTGATTCCAAATATGTCCAGATAATTTCAAACTCATTCCTAGATGTTGAGTTAGAATTTATTTTCTTCAGATCCAAAAATGTGCCTATCTGCATCTTTCCCTATTTCGTCTTATTAGGAAAATGCTCTACCTGGCCTCGGAATCAACTTAGGAAAAGTCTAATCAAGATAAAAATCCACCGATCTATATTTTACCTCGACTTCGAAAACCTATTCCCGGTACTCTAGATAGGATCTGTTTCCTATTTATTATGTTACTATTCACTATATAATAAAATATTCATATGTCTTAATCAAAAATATCAAAAGAACCTTATCCCTTATCCTTTGAGATTTTTGGTCCTTTTATTATTATTATTAATTAATTTTCGTTTTAATTAATTAATTAATTAATAATATATAAAATAATTATTTAATAAAAATTTTTTACAAAATTTTCCTATTGGTCCATTCTTGTATTTAGGCTTAAAATTACTTAATCTCATCAATTTTTCTTGAAAATTTCCAATTAACTAACAAATATATTTATGCTAATTCTTAGCCATTTACCACCAATTTTGGAGCTTTACATAATTATCCTTGAATTTCCTTTAGAAAATAAGATAATATAACATACTCTTTGAGACCACATATTCACCTTTTTAAAAATAGCTATTTAATTTATCAGGGTATTACAGTTTTTTTTTTTTTTTTGCTGTTGTTCATAACAAAGAGGTTAAAAAACCGTTGCATGGCTAATATATTATATGCAAAGTCGATGTTGAAATTTCCTTTCCTCAACATACACATAAATTTTCCTTTGATCCATGGAGAACACATATTTAACCATATATTATAATTATCATGCTTTTTTACAGGTATTCTTCATGCTTTCTAAGCTGTATATATATATATATTAAGATTATTTAATTCTTATGCGGCTTCTATTGCTTTAACCAATACAGCTAGTTAACAATTATATGCTCATTATTATTTCCTACAATCCTTTTTATAAACTACAATTAATTATTTACATTAATTGATTAAGAAAATTAGTTAAAATTAATTATTCATTGAAATCTCAAAAGTATCCCGTTTGATGAGTTTGATTAATTAATTTAAAATTTTTAGTTAGTTTTTTTTTTTGGGTCAAAGATATATATATTAATACGCAAACCGGTACAATACGAATACATAAAGACAAATACAAACACAACTAAAACAAATACAACAAAATAAATTGGATACAATACTAACCGAACACCGTACATTAAATATATAAGAATAGAAGTAGAATCATGGACAAAATCGGTCTCCTCAATATCCAAGGTTAGAAGTGACGAGCAAGAAAGTGTTGGTTGGAAAACCCACCCTAAATGGCACACAATCTTATAAGCAATAGCTGCAATTAAGTCAACTAAATAGGTACCCCATCTTAGGGTAAAGAACACAGAAAACCCAACCTCAAAAGAAAGAAGACCATTGATGTCTTGAAGAACACTTCTACTCCTCTCATCAAACATATCCGGTGACCTCAACCACACACTAAACAACACCTCTTTAGATCTCCCCCCAAGAACGCAGATCTGAGCTACCAAATGATAGTCGGATCTCATAACGTTCAAACAGCCAACCAACCAAGAGGATTTGAACGCAGATCGATAGATCTGTTTATTTCCGAGCCAAAACACCTCCACAAAACCCAAGAACACAAAAAAGAAACACAAAATAGATAAATCTCACCTCTGCTGATCGGATCCGGAGAAGGAGAGGAGAGGACTCGCCACAAGGACGAGGGAAGGCCACATCGACAAAACTCGAGGGAGAGGATCATAGCTCAAAGATCTCGGACTCCAAAACATCGGGATCGCAGATCCAAGATCTGGACACCAAACTACCACTCGGACTCGTCTGTGGCACAAAAACAGTGCTCGCCGGTAATGGTCTTCTTTCTTTTGAGGTTGGGTTTTCTGTGTTCTTTACCCCAGGATGGGGTACCTATTTAGCTGACTTAATTGCAGCTATTGCTTATAAGATTGTGTGCCCTTTAGGGTGGGTTTTCCAACCAACACTTTCTTGCTCGTCACTTCTAACCTTGGATATCGAGGAGGCCGATTTTGTCCATGATTCTACTTTTATTCTTATATATTTAATGTACGGTGTTCGGTTAATATTGTATCCAGTTTATTTTGTTGTATTTGTTTTAGCTGTGTTTCTGTCTTTTCTTTGATTAGTTGTAACTTTTGTTATCCTCAGTAATGAAATACTTTGTTCAAAAAAAAAAAAAAGGTGCATAAATGCATTTACAAGTGCAATTATGCATTAAGCAACATACAATAACAAAATAACGAATGTCAATATAAAAATTTATCAATCCTAATCCCAAGTTTAACAACTAACAATAGAAAAAATAACAAGTGTCCTTACAAAAACTAATTTACATTATAAGGGGTTGATGCAAAAATGTAGGAGTGTTTTATAGGTGAATTTACAAGTGTGCACGCATTTTGATAACTAACAATAACAAAATAATAAGTTGATCGAAAGGATATAAACAACGTTTAATCCAAAAATTTATTACTTTAAATAAAATATTTTATATTATGAAATATGTAGGATTTCCGTATAATAATGAGAGTAACTATTATCTAGAACATGAAAAAAAGGACGTAGTTATTTAACTATTTCAAGATTTGAAATGATGACTGGCTCGTTATTAACCTAAGAAATAAAATAAAATAAAATCTGACCTATAATGATAACTTTAAAAAAATAGTAAATATATAGCTTGTTTGTGAATAAGTTATTGTTGTTCAGCTCTCTAGCTAGCTTGCCCAAAATTAAATTTATTTTCACGCTAGAAAAAAAAAAACTAATCTGCCTTATTATAAATAAATTAAATCTGCAAAAGCATAAAAAAAAAATGAAAACTACTATAATTAAATGAAACACCGCCATAATTAATTATTAGTTGTAACTTGATTATAATTTAATAATGAGGCTATATTTTGAAGAAACATATAATCCTAATAATAATAATAATAATTATTATTATTATTAAAGGGGTCATGTGATGGAATTCTGATTTGTCTTTAAAATTTTAGCTTCAAGGAATTAGAAATAACCCTTTTATCATAGTTCATCGTCAAGCGTGGATCTGAACAAACGTACCTGGCGCCCAGAGACACACAAAAGTCCCTGAGTTCTTTTTCTTTTCATGTTTTTTCCCTTTTAATTCCTTTTTTTTTTCTTTCCCGTCCAAACTTACTTTTTCTTTACTGTTTTCCTTGAAATATCATTTTCATTTAGCTAAAGATGCTCTCTCCACTTTAATGATTACAACACAAAATCTTTGACTGGTCGGTCTCTCTCTTACTCACTACTTAGATTATTTATCCTTTACATATGTATGATCTTTAATACTTTTACGTTGAACGCTGTGATAATTGACCAGAATCAGGGTTTTAAGTGTGGTTGTAAAACACAGATAAGTGAGCTGTTGAAACTATCTTTAGAAAAAGATTATCCCTTTCGAGACATGTTTAATTTGTTAATTAGAAAGGTTTGTTTTACAAAATAATAAAGAAGGGAGAAGAATACATTCAACATATGATATTATTAAGTAACTTATTTAGTTTCTTTAATCTCTAAAAGAAGTTAATTTTATCTTATATTTAGGACCCGAGGGAGTAATAGAGAACGGAGAAGAATACGTTCCATGTTTGGATCCGGGTCGATCTGAAGCTCTCACGCAGAGTTTAAACTACTAAAGCCTAAATTAGAGTGGCATAACAGATGGACCACTTAAAGTGAGAAAAAAGAGAGAGAACGAGAGATAATTAACCAGAAAACTTAACGGTTGGGATGCATGGAAAATAACTAATAGAGAAAACCCTTTATTTATAGTGTCAGATGGAGGATTTTTTTTGGTAGTTTAAATACTCAAGAAAGGTAGTTTTAGCTGGGTTAGCTAGAAATAATTTGTTGTGGGTTTGGATTATTATTTGATTGATATATATATATATATATATTTTTTTATCAAGAGTTTTCTCTTCAAGGTTTAGAGGATAAATGGTTCTCACATATTCTAATAAATTTGTTTCCTGGGATTCGAATTTGTGTTCTTTTTCTTATGGGGTTGAAATCCCTTATCACATCAACCAACAATTTGTTGGTTGATTGATATATCTAAATTGAAAATACTTAAGTAACATAGTTTATAACTTTTTTTAATAAAACGAAAAAGGAGCGAGGCTTAAGATAATATTATCCAAACTCTCTGAGTTTACTTCCTAATTCTATAAATAGTTATCTTTGAATCTGTGGCTGTTTTAAAAGAGTGTTATTTTGTGGAAGTCTTTTGCCAAAACATTTTTTTTATTACTTTGCTTTATTTTGAAACAATTTCCATATCTAACATTATCTTTGAGAAATTGGAGAAAAAAAGCTTATGATAATTTTGTAAAAAGAGATCCCAAAACTGATCCATTTGAATAATGAAATAGTGCAGAATCCACACTATGTAATCATTCCGATCCAGTTAATTAACATGCATGTCTTTATAATTTCAATATTCTAGCTCTATCACTCACATGGGGTAGAATTAATTTTACTTAATAAAAAAAAAAATTAAACGACTAGTCAATTATTGCTTCTAAAAAAAGCATAAAAAAGTTTCTGTAATTTAATTTTATATTAAAGTATCTGTAAATTTCTTGTCATCTTTAAGGAAGATCTATATAAATTTTAAAATATGAAAAATTTGTACAGTTTCAATACAATATATAAGAGAACATTGTATAACTCGTACTCTTCAAAACTACTAATTTAGAGATTGAATTTTGAAATGAATTATTTTTTGTGTGCATAAACCAGAGAGAGAGAGGTGTTGAATTGTTCAATGGGGTCTAAAGCGATGCAACCTTTCACATGATTATAATTTTTATTGAGAACGAGAAGATCGAGATGATGCTATGTATATATATGGAAAAGCAAAGTGAGGTCAAGGGTGAGTGGCCTAATATTCATATATACCTTTATTCTCTACTGATTTCTCTCTCATACTATCAACAAGTATCTGACATTGTTTCTGTATCCTATGACCAAGTATCTATGACCAAGTATCTGAACAACCAGCTACTCCAATTTCGGGATTTGTAGTTGCTGCTCCCAATAAACATGGGACTCGAATCCGAAAGGCAAAGGGAGATCTCTCTCTATATATATATATATAAATAAAGTGAGATAAATTTAAAGGAGATGAAGAGGATCAGGTTCCCCAAAATTGTTGTCTTACCATATCAGTTAGTGTATATGCAACAAAAGACAAACTGATCTATCTCATATATTTTTCTTTCTTCATTCCTTTAATTTAGTGATCACCTGATCATATATGAAGCTTTCATGTGCCTTCATGTGCACCTTCTGATTTGCCTTACCTTAAACATATATACTGCTTCTCTCTTTTCTAGAATTTCATTTTTTAAAAAAAGTTACTGCTGGTTAACAAGTGCCATTACATAGCCTTCCTTGGGATCCTTTCCTCTGGTCCAAAACCCCCTTACAATACAAACTATCACGGCCCAAAATCCGAGTTGTAATCAGTGTATGGGGTAAGTAAAGAAATTGCACATAACCTAAT
Source organism: Acacia pycnantha (assembly GCA_025563575.1). Taxonomy (NCBI): domain Eukaryota; kingdom Viridiplantae; phylum Streptophyta; class Magnoliopsida; order Fabales; family Fabaceae; genus Acacia; species Acacia pycnantha. The sequence continues at coordinate 35,288 of JAMWYP010000079.1, forward strand.
AATTAAGTCTAAACAAATTATACCCCTCGTCCTTGGGTTCAACTAGCGAAGGGGTCGGACTTTCTCACCTAAAGGGAGGGGGTTCGATCCTGGAGTTGGTCAAGGCGCTGGGAGAAGCATCCTAGGGGTCTATGAAGCAGTGGAAACACTGGGAAGAGGTGGAGGCATGTGTACTCTCTAACCCAGTATACCCTACGGACTGGACTCCAACGCCCTGCTCTTGGATTGTGGGTGAGCCCAACCCTTTTCCTAAAATTTTTATGTAAAAAAAAAAGTCTAAACAAATTATGCAGACTCTCAGACAAATATCTCTACAATAATAAAATAATGCTTATTAAACTCTCAGTATTTAAAGCTAAAAAAATCTCACTGAGAAACAAATCAAACAAAAAATAACTTCAGGGACACGCATTATCCCATTGTGTACATAGTTTAACACATTGACTCCAACTCTATCACAGTAGTTATGGCGTCACAAGACCCCATAAAGACATACCAATTCAACACAATCTAAGTCTATATATGAAGCATAACCGACCACAACAACTTATATTCGTTGCATCATCTGAAAATATATGTATAAAGAAAGGAGTGGTATACAGATATAACAAAGGCATGGAAAGTAAGCATACGAGGAGCTAAGGAAACAAATTCGCATAGGATGATTACATTTGAAGCATATGTTTCTTCACACCTAAAATAAGTCTTACTAGGCTGCATTTTTTCTGATTCCATTATTTACACTTATCATCTCTTGGCTTGTATGCTTCTGATCCGAAACTACAACACAGTCCATCCACATTGCATCATCTTCACAGCACACTGGAAACTTAGCGATATATATAGGGAATGAAAGAGGATGAGACAGATAGGTCTGACTTGAACCTAAACATACCCCTACTCATCCAGGAAACAGTTTGATGCGAATGGTTATATGTTCCCGACATATGGGACACGTGGACAGCGTCTTCCCACATTCTTCACAAGTCTGCATCAGAATCACGTATAATTCATCATTCTCATTATGCAAAGAGAAGAAAGCAATGAAACCATTCTGGTAGGCTTGTTTACCACGTGTCCACATCCAAACGCCAAGTCCTTTTCATTGGTCAGACAAATTGCACAATCCTGCAAAATCGTTTCAAGTTTAGCATTGTTACATATACCAGGAATACTTCCGGGCAGCTTACCATTTGATTAGCCTTTGGAGACACTCATTCACATTATATAATAATGAAATCTCTATCATGCAAAAGTAGTTACTACAATATTTATGAACATAAAGCTCGATGCAAATCATTCCTAGAATTCATTTCAGTCATTAGTTTGCATATTGTATCAGACAAAACTTGGGCAAAGTTCTATAAATGTTTGCTATCAAGTTTTTCAATAAAAATATAGCATGTGCATAACCATTTTCTTAGATGACAAAATCATGTGATGTTAAATTTAAAATCACATCTAAAATTTGTTCTGTCGCGTGTTGACTTTCATCATTTCATCCTTGTTCAAAAGTTGTAAATGTTAGATTATATAATAATGAAATCTCTATCATGCAAAAGTAGTTACTACAATATTTATGAACATAAAGCTCGATGCAAATCATTCCTAGAATTCATTTCAGTCATTAGTTTGCATATTGTATCAGACAAAACTTGGGCAAAGTTCTATAAATGTTTGCTATCAAGTTTTTCAATAAAAATATAGCATGTGCATAACCATTTTCTTAGATGACAAAATCATGTGATGTTAAATTTAAAATCACATCTAAAATTTGTTCTGTCGCGTGTTGACTTTCATCATTTCATCCTTGTTCAAAAGTTGTAAATGTTAGAGGCAGAAGTTGTATGATATACCTCAAACCAATCAGAAAGATGCTTGTCTGGACTTTCAATTAACAAACAATAAATTTATGAATAAGCTAGGCCCACATGTAATTAATGAGGAAGAAATAATACTCATAGGAAGCGAAATATTAAAAATCATCTGAAGATTATATTTCATTGTCAAGAAGTGTCTTGCCAGATCTGGAGTAGTTTGGGAGAAGAAGTTAAGTTATTAGGTAGATTCACTATTTAAAATATAGGTATATTAACATAATCATGAATAAACATGTAAGCATGACACATCTGAATTTCACTGAAAAAGTTTACTATACTTATATGATAATATATGATCAGTCTAGTCTGTTTTTGCAAAAAGGATCAGTTTAATATCTTTCTTTTTTTTCATTTAAATACCTGGGCAACAGAGGAACTCGATGATGCAGATGTGACAGCATTAAGGGTATCAGCTAACTCTAGTTCTTTTTCTTCAACCTGTCTCATGGCCCTTTCGCTAGTCTCCTGACATTCCAGCTTTAGCATCTGAATCAGCTCAAGCTTTTCTTGCAAATCTTTCTTCGCTTTAATCCACTCGTTCTAGACATAAAATGTTACACATTAATGGTCACTTAGATCCTTCAATTCAACTGCACATAACATATTATTATAATTGTCCTATCAATAACGAAAATCATTAGGTGATGAGTCAAATCTCAAAGCAAAATATGAAGAAACATTAATTTTGACTTAGATTTAAGAGAAGCTCAAACAAAAAGATTATAATCACCCAACCTGATTTTCTTTTTCGCCAGCTATCACCCAGCCTGATTAGTGATGATGTTTTCAAAAATTTAGTTACAAATTCAATGTAAATGGGTTCATAATGTCAACTTGTCTAAAATAGTATATACACATGCGCGGGCGCGAGCATATTTCATTTAGGAGGAACCAGAGTAGTCAGTACCTGAGCAATGTCAGCATCATTTTGAGCATGCTCAGCTTCATTTCGAGCATGCTCAGCTTCATTTCGAGCGTGCTCAGCTTCATTTAGAGCGTGCTCAGCTTCATTTTGAGCGTGCTCAGCTTCATTTCGAGCGTGCTCCAAATCCTGACTTATCTCTTCAATTTGTATCACAGTAACTTGACTTATCTCCTGAATTTCCAACTTTAGAAGTTTGATGAGCTCTTCCTTTTCCTTCACCTCTCTCTTCACCTTGGTCCATTCATTCTAAACATAGAAGTAACCACTTAGTAGACGACTGTTTATGCAAATTGCACCATGTGAACAAATACAACCATTTGAAGAGAGAATACAGTTACAAGTAGCATTCAAATGCTAGGTAACATGTAACGTTGATCTTGGTAATCTAAGAACAAAATCTAAAGATTTCCTATCTTTCGTCTAATTTTTCATAATTTTTAAATGGAAGAAAATAGGGGGGAAATCAACAGAATTAGTACCTCAGCAATGTCAGCATCATTCCGAGCATATTGAGCTTCTTTTCGAGTATAGGCTAATTCTCGTCCCATCTTTTCAATTTCTCTCTTGGCCTGTTCTGCCTCATCATCTTTCTCAATTTTAAGCCTTTGGACAGTTTTTCCTTCTTCTATCAGCATTCTTTTAAGATTAGCACATTCACTCTGTCAAATTAACTAAAGCTTTAACAGAAAGGTAATGGAATGATGTCTTTTTAGGTGTACTTCAATGGAAAATCAGAGAACAGTTACAAATAAATAATGATGCACATGTCTTCACAAATTAAATGCACGGAAGAATTTATTACTTTTATCTTCCCATTCATTTTGTTAAGCCTAAATCTGTAAATTTTAAAATTAAAAAAAACATAAATATCACATTATTTTCAAACGTAGCCTCACTATATACTCTCTAGCCACATAATTATAGCACGTTTCCTGTAACAAATAAAGATGAAAAAAAAAAAGTACTTATTAAACCAATTGAATAAAGGTCAATCAAACACTAATTGCTTCTTTATAATTCAATTTTGTACATAATAAAAAATTGTTCTCTAGAACATTTATCTAAATTCAATTTTGTAGATACCCAAAACAGTTCTTACTCCTGATGTTTTATAATTGCTCGCGTAAAAATATATAATCATTTGAAGATTCAAATGAAAGATAAAATCATGGATTAAGAAGCTGTGCACAAACTGAATTTTGATGGCTAAGACTTATATTTTGTTATCAAATTGATTACAATTGCATGTAAGTTGGTTCATATTGTAAATTAATCGAAAACATGGTAGATAAATATCATAAAGTTAATTGAGAAAATACCAACTTATTCAATACCTCAGCAGCATCAGCATCTTTTCGAGCTAACTCGGCATCTTTTCGAGCATGGCCTAATTCACGCTGTAAGATCATGTATGAATTAATAACGGTAAGGAAGTGATATAGCCAAACTATCCTGCCAAACCCAAAAGGGGGAAAAAATTAAATTATACAAACTTCTTCACCAGTTACAACTTACAAACATGAAACAACTGACATGAGTAATATCACTTTCATATTTGATAATGGCATACGTTTTCCTTAACATGGTCGAAGGATTTAGGTTCCCACTGAATGAGGGAGCTTAAAGTAAGAGTCTGCTTACAGAGCAGTATCATAAAAAAGTACAGATATAATCCAGCTATTCTTTTAGGTTTCCAGGTTCCAGTTATTTCCCGTGGTTTATCCCTTCTTTTCTAATGCACAAATAATGATCTTTGATGAAAAGCACAATTCCGTAGAAATATTAGCAATAAAATCTTTTAAAAGTTTGTGTAGAATAAGATGGCATGCAATATTAAAAGAGGCAGACAAAGTCAAAGGCATATATAAATAAACAACAGAAACAAGAAATACCTCAGCAATTTCAGTAGAAGCATGAAGCGCGTTGACTAACTCTCGTTCCATCTCTTCAACTTGCCTCATGGCACTTTGTCTTATCTCATCACATTCTGGCTTTAGCAATTTCTCCTCTTGCAACTCTTTCTTTGCCTTAATCCATTCAGTCTAAACATAAAATTACGTATTAATAAGCACTTAAGAGCCTTCTATAAATGATCACAACAACTTGTAACATGGATCACTTTGTTTATATTTCTGAAAAAAGATGGATAAATATGCTAATATAAATGAAAAATGATATCACATGAATCAAACCTCAGCAACATCAGCTCTAGAAGTAGCATACTCGGCATCTTTTCGAGCATCTGTTAATTCTTGACCTATCTCTTCAATTTGTCTCTTTCCCAACTGAGCCTCGTCTTCTTTCTCACCTATAAGCCTTTGGACAAGTTTTCGTTCTTCTTCAAGCAATGTCCTCAGTTTATCACATTCGCTCTGTAAAATTAGCTATGGGTTCAACATGACAATAGCGGAGTGATACAAAAAAAGTATCACAGTAAACTCAAATGGGGAAAAAATTAAATCATAAAAATATAAGACCATATGTTAATCATTGATAAGAGCACTTGCATGATAATTTGGTTTTAGACTTACTGCTCCTTCATTATATAGTATTAGCAAACGCTTTTTTTTTTTTTTTAAAAATCTCTGCAAAGCTTATCTGGATTAAAATACATCTTTCAGGAAGAAAAAACTAAGATAAATAGTTTAAGAAAATAACATTAGAATCAACAAATACCTCAGCAACTGAGGCAGCATTAAGGGCATTGGCTAACTCTACTTCTTTGTCGTCACCCTGTCTCAGTACAATTTGTCTTGTCTCCTCACCTTCAGGCTTTAGCAATTGCACAAGCTCTTGAGCTTCTCGCAATTCTCTCTTCAACTTCACCCATTCATTCTTGTAAACATAAAAAGATACCATTCAATAGCCACTTGACTTAAGTAATTTAATCTATCCTATATCATTTTCAAAGCGCTTTTAATATGTTTTTATAACTGATCACATAAAAATATAAAATCATTTGGATAGGAGATTAATTGAATGACAGATAAAAACCTTGGAATTCTCAAATTTTTAGAGTGGCGCACAAATAGATTTATCATTTATCATACAGCCTTGTTAGTCTAAATATTGTGATAGCTACTACAAATTTGTCAAAAAATTATGTATATATATATATATATTGAGGGGAGTGAGGATCAAGGCAAGCCAAAACCTCAGCAACATCAGCTCTAGCTGTAGCGTACTCAACATCATTTTGAGCCCCGGCTAATCGTTGACTCATCCTTTCAATTTTTCTCTTGGCCATTTCTGCTTCATCTTCTTTTTCTTCTTTAAGCCTATGCACGAGCTTTCTCTCTTCTTCCAGCAGCCTCCTCAGTTTATCACATTCACTCTGTAAAGTTAGCAACACCTCCAACTATAAGCTGAGTGATGGAGTTGAAGCATCACATTCGGTTCAAATAGAAAAGAAAGATAATAATTATCAATATTTCTTCACAAGTTACAAGCAAGGAAAGAATTAATTCCACCGTGAAAGAAGCATAGAATAAGAGTTTCTTCACAGAGGAATATAAGAACCTCCCGCCCAAAAGAAAAAAAGAAATCATTGGACCATAATCAAAATAAACAAAGTACTGACATAATCCAAAAGAAACATATACATAAAATAAAATTAAAAAAACACCAACAAATACCACAGCAGCTGCAGCTGCAGCAGCATTAAGGGCATTGACGAATTCTACAGCCATCTCTTGAACTGGTCTCATCCAAAGGGACTTGTCGGGTCACCTGAAATACCAGCTTTAGCTATTCGATTAGCTCTTCCTCTTCTTGCAATTTCCTCTTCACCTTAATCTAGTCATCCGAAAATGATACAAAGGTTAAAAAAGCCAACGTCATTGTTGTGAAATGAGGGCGAAAAGTCCATAGAACTCGATTTGGGTATCTACATAAAAATCACGTAACAAGAGTGGCAAGAGAATTAATTGCACAAACACCACAAGGGGAAAAAAGAAGAAGAAGCTTGCGTTGATCTGTCTCATCAATCCTTACAGGTTTCAATTGCAGAGCGCATCACGCAAGTAATTAATGCAGAAAAAAATATTATAAAATATTAAATTTACATGAGAAAATAAAATACTCACGATTACAGCTCTATAATTGCAGTTTAACTGTTCAGTGAGTGGAAAGCTAAAGAGTGGGTGAAGCTTCCTATTTTTCTGGTCAAGAAATTGATGAAGCTTACCCAGTGGTGACCGAAGCTATAAGAAAGTGTAGAATCAGAAATGGCAACTATGTCTGTAAGCAAAACATCCAAGATGAAAGGGAAAGGCAAGAAGCGGAGGAAGAAGACGACCTGGTGTTGGCGTTGTTGATTTCCTCTTTAAAAAGTGATGTCAAATCATGTTGTACGAAGATTCCCTTGGAAAATTAGGGAAAATCAGTATCAGGTCCCAAGTTACAAACATTACCTCAAAAAAGCCCCCAGAAACTTTTTTGTAATTAGTTGTCAAAGAAAGGTCTCAAATAAAAACACATAAACCTATCACTCACCGAGTAATCATCTCCTCAGCCTTTGTCCAAGAGCAACGTAAACCAAAGCGAGAGAGAGAGAGAGTGAGACGAGAGGAGCAGAGAACACCGGAGAAGAAGGAGGAGGAGGAGACAGTCGCAATCGTCCTTTTGTACTAGTAGGCTTGATTTTCCCATTTTAAAAATCAAAGCACGTCAACATTTGGCAACAACACAAACGAAGCAGCAAAGGCAGACCTAAGCCCCCCCCCTCCTTAAAATTTAAAGGAAAGTCGATGAGCTTTAATCTGGATTGCATGCCCTCTCTATTGTTGCCAAAATGCCTCAGGAAACCTCTCCCAAATGAAGCCATATCAAGTTCTTCGTGTTGAAGACTGGAGTTCTTGCATCTTACAATTTATTTTCCAATTTGTACTCATATCTGACAACACTCTGATATTGTAATTTTTTATCATAACATGGGCTTTTGTATTTGATTTCGAACTTGTGTGTCTGTCATTGTTTCTGGATAACCTCTGCTTTCTATACACCATTTTTTTTAATCGTTCCTTGGAGCTTCCATGGTTTTCAAATATACAAGGGTCTGTTTGAATCGCAAGGAAGAGCGAGAAGAACCGGAATATTGTATCAGAGTAGCTGAATAGGGAACTATTTGGTTTAAATCGAATTTGCAACAAATCTCAAAATAGTAAGGTTCTGTATGGTTTGTAAGGAGGAATGAAAAAAGAATAACAATGATAGCAAAATTGTGAGCTAAATTTCTGGTATTTTAACAAATTGATATTCTCTCCCTTGAGAAAGCAAAATTAATGTTTTGTAGTGTGGCACTCTGGGGTGTTGAGAAATCTTGAGGGCAGATATAAATGAAATTAGGATAGAACTTGGGCACAATTTCTGGTATCTCAAGCAGAGGCACCTTTTTGAACTCCCAATCAATATAAATATGAGATACTAGAAATATACCCAATCAATAAATCCACTTGAAATATAAATCTTGAGAGCCGCGAGACGTAGTCTTTATTCCCAAAGATGAGATCCCAGAGGACGAGTCCTTCCATTTTCGGCATTCTGAGTTCTGACCCTCCTGGCATTTTTGGTGTTTTTAGTTCTCGGCGTTCTAAGTGCTTTATTGAGTTATAAATTCTCAGGCCCAAAGAAAATTCAAGGAGGGAAATGAACTTAAAGGAATGGAATGAAAAAGAAGATTTGAAAGATGAGGGAAGATAACTTGAGTTGTTTGGTTGGAAGAAAATGAAGGGGTGGTAGTTGGTAAATAATTAGAAAGAATCTATTTTACCCTCTAAAGAAATTACTTCAAAATAAAAAAGAAAAATATTTTTTTTCCTAAAATATATTTAAAAAATATATATTCTTGTTAAGTTCGAACTTGTGTAAAAAAAAAAATCACCAAATTCAAACTTTCCCGCCAAGTTTGAACTTCCCGCCAAGTTTAAATTTCATGGACAAATTTGTCCAAAAATGTGAATAGTGAGGTGGGATCTCAAGTTCCCACAAATGAGGGAAGAGTGGTGGGCCCGGTGTGGGCCTAGGAATTTAAGTTCCTTGGCACTTGGTAAACCAAACATGTTTTTAGGAGGGAACTCTATTAAGTTCTCATTCCCTCTCCCAAATTCCTTGAACCAAACGGGCCCTTAGGGCCCGTTTGGATGGACTTTAAAAAAAATGTTTTTTTTTTATAGTGTTTTTTTTAAGCTCTAAATTGAAACTTTTAAAAAAAGCAGCATTTTAAATTTTTTTTATGACTTTTGTTTTTTCAAAAAAATATCATCTAAACACATAAGTTAATTAAAAAATATTTTTTTGGCATTAAAAAAGTGTTTTTTCGATAAAAAAAAAGCTCATCCAAACGGGCATTAACAGAGTTTTGACCCTCCTGTCTGAGTTCTCGGCATTCTGAGGAGATGATTACCGAGTGAGCGATTATGCATTTTTTCCTTGTGACAATTTAGTCATTTTACTTTGACAACTAATCACAAAAAAGTCCCTATATTTATACCTTGGACTTGACAGTGATTTTCCTGAAAAATTATGATCAGGCTAATTGAAGTTTATTTATGAATAAGTCTAGTAATTTTATGGAAAATATTTGATTTTACCCCTTGGGCACTTTCTGTTTAAATATTTTTTTACATGATACCTTAATAATTGTGATTATGTTTGGATTTTATTTATTAAAAGTGCTTATGAATATATAATTAATAAAAATGGATTATATTCAAGAAATAAATGGAACTATGTAAGAATGACATAAAACTTCATGACAAGGTGCATATACAATCGAAAAGAAAAATTATACATGTTTGAATATATTTCAGAGAGCACATTACAAGATTTATCATTATCAGGAGATTTAATATGTAAATGGAAAAATAAATTGAAAAATATGATAACTAATTATTTTTGCTAGGATTACCTCACATTATGTAATCAAGTTTATTTATTCAGTAGAGTATTTTACATTTTCATGATTATATTTTGGTAATAAAGATAATTAAATGTTTAATAATTATTATTAAATATGGGTTAATAAATTACATGAATATTTAATTATTATTATTATTTTATAATTTTTATTATTTAAAATAATTTAATGGAACAGGATGCAGGAATTTTAAAACATATTTAAAAGTTCTAGTTGAAACATATTTGAGAAATATCTGGGACAATAGATAATTTAAGAGCAATTGATGAGACAATTTCTTATGACAGGAGATTAATCTTAGTTTCTTAATCCTTGGTCGCTTAAGCTAAACATGCTATTGGAGAGAGAAATCACGGTTAATCGGAGTTTTTAAAAGCCAAACAGGATAAATGAACCCCATAAGCAACTTTTTGGGATCATCGAACTTATTTTAACTCATATCGCTTAATCAAACCAACACTTAGAATAAAAATATATTTACCTAATTTGATTATATTAAGGAACTTAGTTAATATGACATGTATTTTCTAAGATACCCTAATTATCTTCCTTAATTCTCTCCTTCACTCTTTTCCTGGATTATTATTGAGGGAGTATTAATATGAGTAAATTAAAAAAAAAAATGTTAAGAAATATGAAAACTAAGTCTTATATTAAGAATAAAGATCGACTCCTCAAACATATTTTATACTCCCTCCGATCCTAAATATAAGATAGAGTGAACTTTTTTTGGAGATATTAAGAAAAGTAATTAAATTACTTTAAAATATTTAAAGTAATAAATAATATAATGATACACAACATATAATATTGCTATCAATGGGCATCCAAGACTTTTTCTGAATCCTATTACTAAATATTTGAATAACCAACTACTCCAATTTCGAGGTTTATAGTTGTTGCTTCCAGCACAAATGTCTCTTATAGGACTCGAATTCGAAAGTCAAAGGGAGATCTCTCTAAAATGTATCTATCGATCAATATATATATAAAGTGAGATAAATTTAAAGGAGATGAAGAGGTCAGATTCCCCAAAATTATTGTCTTACCTGCCACTGTGCTTCCATATCAGTTAGTGTATATGCAACAAAAGACAAACTGATCTATCTCATATTTTTTCTTTCTTCATTCCTTTAATTTAGTCATCACCAGATCATATGAAGCTTTCACGAGCCTTCATGTGCACCTTCTGATTTTCCTTTCCTCTAACATATATAATTGTAATGAAATTAATCAGAAAGATGTATTATTTATGATAAATATACAAGTATTTATACAAGATGGAGGAGCCTATACATAATGGCTCATAATGATGGCTATATGTGTAATCTCTAATTATATGGTGTTAGTCACAATGTATCACCCAAGAGGGGGGTAAATTGGGTGATTTATAAAATTTAACACAATCTTAATGAACAATTAAATCAATATGGAAGGGTTAGAAGAATATCACCGAAGTGTGCACAAAGATTTTTACTGGTTCGACCTTAATATCTTGACCTATGTTCGGTCCTCAAAGCATCTCTGAGATTTCCAACATAATACTTCTATGGTAGAAGCGAGTGTCAGTAAATCTTTCTACGAGTATGAAACTAACACTCGAGTGTTTAGAATAACACTCAAGTGAGTCCATACCAAGACACTTCCATAAAGCTTTTTGATTCAAGTTTTGGTTTTAAATAATAGTTTCACACTCGAGTGACTTCAATCAACAAGTTCTCATATCTTTTCTAAATTTGTTATCATCAAAACTTATAAATTGAAAACTAACATTCTCCCCCTTTTTGATGATGACAAACCTTGTCATTTCATTTAAAAGTATGTTTGAAACTTTGAGATCACCAAGGAAAAATATGAAATGCAATAAAACAATGTATAATATAATGGGCACAAAACCAGATAATTGCATTGATATCATAATTCATAATCAAAATACATAATTCAAGTTGTTAGTACAAGATATAAAATGACAGCACAAGAATGAAAACATAAATACATTCATATCAGTGTCACTTCTCTCCTCCTTTGTCATTAGGCAAAAAGGTTGGGAAAATTGAGATCTGAGGAGGATGGAAGGGCAAAGGCCTGGATAGGAGCATGTGGAGGTGTATAGACAATGATAGTAGTAGAAGGATTAGGTAGAGGAGTAGTAGTGGTCTACGACAGTAAAGGTAAATGTGGAATATGAAGAAGGCCCGAGAGTAGGATCTGGCTTAGTGATCAACTGATCATAGAGGGGATAAGATGAGTAGATATGGTGGGTGGAAGAATGGGGATGGTGGTGGAACCAAGGATAAGTGCAGCAGGTGGAGACTCGGTGTGTATAGGCTCTGTGGTAGTAGGCTCAACATGGGGAGGCTCAATGGTAGGTGAAGAACCAGAGGGACTAGCAGTAAATGGCTCTAACAAGGAAAATCCTAAGGTATGGAATATTTCCTCTGCTCTCCTAAATTTCCTGGTATGCTCGTCTTGGAGATAAAAAAAAAATCCTCGTGAAGTTTTCATTCCACTACTAGAAAATGCACTATTTGTGACGGAATTTGCGAGAGACAATATTTCCCTCGCAAATTCGGGTTAATTTGCGAGGGAACTAAGGTTCCCTCGCAAAATGGGTAATTTTTGCGAGGGAACTGGCACCCATTTTGCGAGGGAACCCTCATTCCCTCGTAAAATGGCGGCCAATCCCCTAATTTTTGCAAAGGAACCAGGGTTCCCTTGCAAAATGGGTGATTTTTGCGAGGGAACCCTAGTTCCCTCGCAAAACCAAGTCCCCTAATTTTTGCGAGGGAACCCCAGTTTCCTCGCAAAATAGGTGATTTTTGCGAGGGAACCCCAATTCCCTCGCAAAATGGAAGTCCCCTAATTTTTGCAAGGGAACCAGTGTTCCCTCGTAAAATGACAAGTCCCCTCAGTTTTGCGAGGGATAAAGGGTTCCCTCGCAAAAATTAATTAATTTTGCAAGGGAAATTTGTTTCCCTGCAAAAGCCTCTTCTTAACCCTAACCCGCTATTTTGGTCTGCTACGCCTCAGATCTGCTTCTTCGCCCTCAAGCCGTCGCGAGTGTGTTCTTCAACAATTGCCGTCAACGTCATCTAGTCCTTCGCCGCTCTTCTGTCCCCTACTTTGGCATCGCGAACCACCGGCCCTTTCCTCCTCCTTTCGGCGCACTACCAGTCCTCCCCACCTCCTTGCTCCACGTTTTTGCATCTCCGGGTACTTCATCCTAGCTACTGGTCCTTTTTGTTTCTTTTTTCGGGTCTCTGTTCCTCATTGTTTTCTGTTTTCGCTGTCCAATTTCCTCTTCTGGGGGTGTTCTCTTTTGGTTCTGGGTATGGCCAATTGGAGAAAACAACAAGAGGCCAGGCGTCATTAGGTGGGTCAATGGAACGGATCATACAACAGAAAGCCTCCTCTGGGTTAGTATATATTTATATTTGGTCTTTGTTTTTGGAGTTGTTGCTTGAGTATCTGGTAGTTCCCATTCACACTTCTAAGAACTTTGATAGTTAAACGAAGATTTGAGCAATCCGTGAGGAATCCATATTAAGTTCGTGCAAAGTTCTCCTAACAAATCTTGGGCCAGTTTCTTTGTTAGAATCCAATTTCTGGTTTCAGTTTAGAATTGTACATAGCTGGGCTAGTGTCGACAAATCAGTTCAACTCATTGCGCATATATCAGTCCTGGAATATTTGCAAATGCTTTGCAATAGTTCTTGCTGCAAGCGATCTAGCATTCTGCTCTTGCTCTTCGTCCAGGAACAGGGGCGTCATTTTTATGTTTCTTGGCTGCTACTTAGATGTTTAGAAGCACTTCGATCTTAGGGGTTGTGTGACATTTAGAGTGCTAAAAAATTAGTACCTATAGTTCTATCTACCGGGTTATGTCTTTCTGATGCAATTCTTGTGTTGCTTCTTTTTCCTTTTCCATTTGATTTTCAATCGCACGAAGTAAATAATTACTGTAGTAATCAATGACCATCTATGAGTGTCATTTGATGCTTTTGGCTCTTCTATGCAGGCTAGTTAGAGCTGCTCATGCAAAAGGCGCAAATATTATTCTTATTCAGGTGTGTATATTTTGAGTGCGGGTTGTCTAGCTCTTGCATGCTCCCTATTTATTTTACACTGTTATAGAAATTCTAAAGCACTACATCTTTTGCAGAATTTATATATTTTGTTTATAAGTGAAAGGCTCGTATTTCATAAGTATGTCATGAAGGGATTATCCTTGGAATATAATCTGATTCCACAACAGCTTCTCTTTTGTTGCTTTTATAAATTCCATTGTCCTCTCATTGGACTAGAAAAGACAAGAGGGAAAGCAACTGAAGGGAGTTCAATTTCTATCTTTCATTACCTAGGTTTTCAAGAGAAGTAAAACCAAGATTATTTCACCCGTTGACCCTCTGCTGCAAATTGTTTAGATTAGATCTTAGCTTACTTATGTTGTCATGGATAAGCTAAGCGATATTCTAGATGCCAAATATAGGATATGGTTAAATGATGAAGAAATCAAAATCGTTCATTTTACTTCCACCCATAAATTATTTATTTGTATGAATTTTTTGGCCAGGATTCTATGAGGGTCGTTGATCTTGCTTCATTTGGTGCTTAACTTTTATTTCATCTTAAAACCTTCCATCTAATGGAAATTTATTTTCTTGATGTTAGATGTTTATATAGAAACAATGGATCTCTATACGGTGGCGGTATAGACATTGTAGAAATTTTGAAATTTTGAGGTTGTTTGCGCATAATTTAGCATCTAAACAACTTAAATCAATAACTTTTTCTACAGTTTATCAAGAAAAGTTCTATTTTAATCCGGGAGACACGGGCTTTAAGGTAGGTGCCAAAGATAAACTATATCAATATTTACTTCTATTTATTGGCTTGTTTTTGGTATGTTTTCCGGGATGATCTTGTAACATGGCTGTCCTTCAAAACAGGTTTTCCAGACTAAATTTGCAAAGATTGGAGTTGGTAAGACCATACAATTACTTTGCTTGTCCGTTGGGTTGATTGGCCCCTACTTCATTGATTTATCGCTCTGGAGTTGCTTTAAGATAATTGATTTACCTTCATTTAGTTGATTGGCCCCTACTTCATTGTTGTTGCTACTCTATTTGCATTTTGGAAACATGCATTTGTTTGATGTTTACTGGCTTATTCATGATTGGGTTGGTTAATATTGATATGGTTAAATAATCCATTTTTATGCATTGAAGGTGGTCAATATTTATTTGTGCCCACAAAGTGTTCATTTTCTTGAAGAACTTTGTATCCCACTAGAATTTGGGTAGAATTGGCATTCGATTTATGTGCTCGATTTCATCATATGATTAACCATATGCTTATTTCTAGGCGGTTCAATGTGGATGAGGTTCTTATTTTTGGCATTATAAAATTAATCATGGCACAACAATCATATATAATCTTCATTGTTTTCTGATGTAGGCTCGTTTCTTTTTCCAACAGGCTCAACTATTTTTCCTGTGTGGTTAGGTTTGGCCGTTGGTTATTAGCTGTGGAGCAAGGGGACCTTGATATTGGGAGTGTGAGACAAGTAGATATTAAATCTCACTACAAAGAAGGTGCTCTTTGGAGGAGTAGATGTCAACCAAGGCCTTATAGAAAGCTCTAATTTGTTCATTCTATAGCTATTTAATTCATTTTATTGGCAACATTGTTGTTTTTGCTATGTAAACTCTTATGATTGTTACAATTTATTTTTATGATATACAAGCCTTTTTTATTTCCTAATTTTTTTATTTTTTTTTATTTTTTTTTCTGAATTTTTATATATGTTTTTTTAAAAAATGGATTTTGCGAGGGAAAACTATTTCCCTCGCAAAATCTGAATTTTGCGAAGGAAAAATATATGTTCCGTCGCAAAAATGGTTTGCGACGCCATTTTTTGCGACGGATTGTTTTCCGTCGCAAACCATTTTTGCGACGGAAAATGCTTGTTTTGCGACGGAAAAGTTCCGCTGCAAAACAATGATTTTTTTGTAGTGTTCATAGCCGCAACAAAAATATTCATCTAAGCTTCAAGGTTGGAGGTTAGGAGATCAATGGAAGCCTGCATGGAGGCAACTAAGGAATCAACTGCTTTTTGAACTATCTTCTCCAATGTAGACTATAGAGCTCCAAAGAATGAAGGAGCAAGAGTGGAAGTAGTAGGAGATCCAGCCTGAGATGAGTAAGCCTTATTAGCTTGTAGAGAAGCCATCTTAGCCTTGGATTGCCCTGAAGCCTCTATAAAAGATATCTTCATTTTGTTTAGATTACTTTGGCCAAACATCTGGGGCTTCACTAGTTTCTCATCTTTCTCAAGGTACCAGATACTGTTATGGAACATGATATAGGAGACAAATGGCGGATTTGACGTTGGACCCAAATCTAAAATGCCTCATCTAAGCCAGAGCCCATTCACCAATGTTCCGATGCTCCTTAGAGATGAATCATGCAAACATAGGGTAATCTCTAGAGGTAAAGTGGGATTTTTTAAAAAAAATCCTTTTTGAACCAAATTTCTTGAGTAGATGTACCAGATAGCTTTGTATGTATCACTCATAGTGGCAGGATTAAATAGCAGAGGCCACAAAGGTTCACCAAGTCTGAGAATGGTAAAAATGTCTACATCAGAAAATGTTTTCTCATACTCAGAGGAAATATCAATGATTCCTAAGATGGTGTTGATAGGGGCAACAGTTATCTTAAGTTTCTTGCCTCGAACCTTAGTCTCGAGCACCTCTTCCAAAATATGATCATCAGCATCAAAGGTGTTGGCAATCCTCATATTATAAAATAAAATAGTTTCATAACAGTGGGGCAATAAGTAGTCCTTAATCCCAATAGAGGCTCAAACTGTTTTAACCAAGGGGAGAGGTTTAAATTACATTCACTCCATAATTTGACTAAGTCCACATAAATAGTAGGACAGAAAGAACGTTCCCCATAATAAGTTTGAAATTCACGTTGATCATGATCAGGAATAATCAGAGGGGAGTGATAAAACCTAGAGGAGGGACTAGGTTGAATAGTCTCAAGTATCTCAGACGTAGCAGGGTTGAATTACTGGAGGCTATCGGATTAACCAGAACCCAAATGAGATTGGCCTTTGACCCTTTAAAGAAGAAGCTCAGTTTTGGCTTCTTCTTGATGAGCCCAAATATCTACTTCGTGTCCCAGAAATTTACGGCGAAAGCACACATACGTGCTAATTACGCGTGTCCTAAATGCAAATCCTCAGCGCTAGGAAAATAAGCATGCAAAATTATCATATAAAAACAATAATCAATAGCCAGTTGAATAAAAAGCATGACTCAGGCATATAAACCCGGTCACGAATCCACAAGACATGAACATATACGACATATATAAAAATACAAGGAATAGGAGATTAAGTTACCAAACTTAACTTTGAGTAATTAATAAAATTCCTGGTATTAGAAACTTGGTCTTCCGTTAATATTATAAAGTAAGACTATTATAAATATTAATTTTCTTTTTTATTTTGTAAGGTATTATATTAAATACCGTTCTTGAAATATTTAAAAAAAAAAGTTTTCCTTATCCTTTAAATCACTCTTTAATCCATAAAAGACAAGTCTTTCATCTTTGACTTTATTGTATTTTATTTTTGGATTTCCCTCATTTCTATCCAGAAATTTTTAGTAACTTAGAAAAATCATAATTAAATGCATGAAACTCCAATTGATGTGTTCCCAAAAGCTATGGGTCGCTTAACATGTCTATTTTCATATAAAAATACTCCCAACAGTCAAAAAAATTTGAATCATTCCTAGAATAATTAAGTTTCCCTACTGTTCAGATTATACTTTCAGAAACATGAGTCAATTTGAAAAATCCATATCCTTTTGTACAAAACTCCAAAAAAATTTTATGACCAATCAAAAGAAAGGCCTTTCTGTCTACTTTACTTCTGGAAAGTTCATGATTGTTAAACATCATTTGATGAGTCAAAAAGCAAAGCACAATCACTACTATTCAAATTGTACTTCAAAAAATATAAGTCTTTTTTCAAAAATCTGTAATTTCTTGTACAAAGCTCCAAAAATCTGTAATACTAATATTTCAATACATTTCGATACGTCTTAGTATTAAATAATATTTTTAATATACAAAATGTATTTCACATTAAGAACACATTAACTACCCAAGTTCAAGTTACTAACAGCCAAAATAACACCGAACCCAAAACCATCGCCCCTCAAGTTTGAAAACCATCACAAAAATCACAGTGAACGGAAGCAGTAGCAAAAGAAGAACTAAACACCAGCTGAAGCCAGCAAGGTGACTGAAATTACAACACAGACGGAAAGGAAAGAACAACAGTAATAACTGATAAACTTATGGATTGAACCAAAATAACACTTGTACTTTATTGCATAATGATAATCAGTCCATTACAAATATGAGCCCAGATATATATAGGCCCTGATGTCAAGATAAAGAAACAAGAAACAAACAAGAAAGACAAGCCTACAAGGGAAGGGGTTCGATCCCAGCATTGGTCAAGGCGCTGGGGGAGGCATCCTAGGGGTCTAGAAAGAAGTGAAAACGCTGGTAGAGGTGGAGGTATGTGTACTCTCTGTCTAGTACGCCCTGTGGACTGGCTTTCAAGCGCAGACTGTAGGTGAACTCAACCCCTTTCCTAAAATTTATTTATAAAAAAAAACAAGAAAGACAAGCCCACAATACCTATACTCTAACAATAACATAACATCAAACAAACAATTCCTATAGCGAAAAACTTCAGGAACGGAGGCGACGAGTCGAGTCGGAGAGACGGAGGCGACTCGATTTAACGTTCACATCTGGAAATTTAACGTTAGTCTCCTGACATTTCAGCTTTGGCATCTGAGTCAGCTTAAGCTTTTCTTGCACGTTAGTCTCCTGACATTTCAGCTTTGGCATCTGAGTCAGCTCAAGCTTTTCTTGCAAATCTGTCTCCGCTTTAATCCACTTGTTCTGGACATAAAATGTTACAAATTAATGGTCACTTAGATCCTTCAATTCAACTGCACATAACATATTATTATAACTGCCCTATCAATAACAAAAATCATTAGGTGAGGAGGCAAAACTCAAAACAAAATATGAAGAAACATTAATTTTGACTTAGATTTAAGAGAAGCACAGACAAAGAAATTATTATCACCCAACCTGATTTTCTTTTTCGCAAGCTATCACCCAGCCTAATCAGTGATGATATTTTCAAAAATTTAGTTACAAATTCAATGTAAAGGGGTTCATAATGTCAATTTGTCTAAAATATTTTACATATATATATATATATATAGACACACACACACGTGTGTGTGTGCACGCGCATATTGCATTTAGGAGGAACCAACCTGAGCAATGTCAGCAACATTTCGAGCATGCTCAGCTTCATTTCGGGCAAGCTCAGCTTCATTTCGGGCATGCTCAGCTTTATTTCGCGCGTGCTTAGCTTTATTTCGGGCACACTCAGCTTTATTTCGCGCACGCTCAGCTTTATTTAGCGCACGCTCAGCTTCATTTCGCGCACGCTCAGCTTCATTTCGGGCCTCCTCCAATTCCTGACTTATGTCTTCAACTTGTACCACCACAATAACTTGTCTTGTTTCCTGAATTACCAACTTTAGAACTTTGATGGGCCCTTCCTTTTCCTTCACCTCTCTCTTTACCTCTTTCTTCGTGTGGGCCTTGTTCTCCAGTTTGTCGTCCGGCTTCTTATTGCCGGCAGCGTCTTTCTTAGGTTGAGGGGAAACAATCTCCACCTTCTTGTTCTTTTCGGCCAAAGCATCCCTGACCTTAGCGGGGTCCACTTTACCAATCACCGTCAGTTTTTTGGCGGACATATCAACCTTAACGTTTACCACACCTGAAACCATACAGATGGCCAAGAATGAGGCTTGAATTCACGATTTCAAGAGTCATTCGTAGAGGGATTATCCAGCCTCCAAATCCAAAACAGAGGAAAGCTGAAATGTTGGGGTGAAGGAATAGAGCGTACCGGAAAAGCCGCGGACGGTTTTTTCGATCTTCATAGCGCAGCCTTCGCAATAGCAATGCAAATCGAGCTTGAAAACGAGGGTAGGGGGAGCGTGGTCCTTCTTCTGCGCGCATAAACGACAGAATGAGAAAGGGAGAGCGTGATAGCACCAGAAAGAAAATAAAACTGCAAAACAGATAGAGGAAAAAGAAAAAGGACTGACTTCACCCATATTGGAATTAGAACGTCGGGGTTTGAAATTGGAGGCAAGAACTGGTTTATATGGGCAGTTGCGGTTAGGAAATGCTCAACAAGAGATGTTTGTAGTGAAGAGAAAGCCCTGGGATGTGCCGGTAATTTATAGCAGAGGGAAAAAATTCTAGAAAGTTCTATTAATCCATCCATGTTTCCGCGAGAAGATTCTGGGCGTTTCTTTGGGTGCTACTTGTAGCTCTGGGGCTCAAATTCACACCCAGGTTTCCACATGCAATGGGCTCTCCGACTTCTCTTTTGCTTTTGACCGACCAATACCATTCAAATTTGGTTTTTGCCATTTGGCTCACGCGTCAACAACTGCTGACTGCAAGGAATTAGTGGATATGCTGGATGACGATTCCTTGACGACTGGAAGGAATTTATGTTCTGGAACATTAGAGAACCTATGAGAAGAAAGTGGGTGCTGAAGCAATGGCGGAGCTAGGTTATGGTCAACTGAGGCTTGACCCAGTTGCCCTTATCTTATTTTATATATTTATATGTATGTATTATATAATATTTTATTTTGGCTAATAATTTGATTCCAGCTAAGTATTTTATTTTCGTGTTTTACTTACTTTTTCTAATGAATGTAATATTGTATTGATTAGTAAAATTTTTACGGTTATGATTTTAGGAGAGTCTTGAGTTTTGACAATAGATGACTATATATATGTAGATGATGATTAATAACTAATTTTAATCTATTTGGATTTATTATTTAGTTGTCTTATGATTTTATAATGAATTTCTTTTTTAAAAATATATTATACTAGGTTATTTGCTTACCTGAAATTAAATCAAATCTTTATGTTTTTCTAAAATATTTTTTGGGTTCATATTATATTATTTTTATTTTATTTTGAGTAGGTAGAATACACATTTAAGTGTTAAAACTAGAAGTAGAAATCAGCTAATGCAGAAGGTGAGGCGGTGAGGGGATCAACAAAACATACGAGAATAAATAAAAACTCAAAATTCTATATTTAGAATGAAATTCTCTTGCTCCAATTTTTTTGTTCTATTTTCATTTTTTTTCCCTTCTCAAAAACCCAATAGAAATGGTTTTTTTTTTTTCCTTAAAGTTTGGAGGCAAATTTATTTATCTATCTATGCCTTGGGGAACACCCCAATGTAATAAAGAGAGGATCCTTCATGTTTAATCACCAAAAGAAATCAGAGAGAATTGAAAAAAAGAAGAAAATAGAAACATCTTATTAGCTTAACCTATTCTCTCATGCACTATGCACTATCTACCCTGTTTTTTGGATTTAATTGGTAAAAAGGTCGGATATTTTTACCAAAAAGAAAAATGTTCGATCTTAGAATTAGTTAAATAAAGGGTAACTTTAAAATTGATACTTTTCTGAAAAAAGGAAAAAAATGATTTTTTAACTATATTTAATTTAATGAGGCTTATTAGTCTTTGTAATATGCTCAAAAACGTTGGGGGAAAAAAACTCAAAAAACGTGTTACAATTTGAGAACGAAGGAATATACAATTCTCTCAGATGTTTGAGAAAATATCTTAAAATGCTGACGTGAGTTGCAGAACCTTTTGAACGAAGTAAACTTTAAAAAAAAAAAAACCAGAGAGAGAGGAAAGTGAACAGAAATGAAAGAAGACGGGATTGGTTGTTTGTCTGACATGAACACTGAGGAATGGCCCACATCAATGGCGTGGATCAATCTCTTTTAACGTATCCTTCTTTATTCCAATCCTCGTTTCGAACGAAACCTTAAAAGACCAACATCCTTCTAAAATGTCTCATTCTTCGAAAACCCACGAGCACCCCATCTCACTCCCTTATTGTGGGCGTCAGCAGATATTGTGGGCGTTTCTTTGGGTGCCACTTGAATCTCTGGGTCTCAAATTCACACCCAGGTGTCCACATGCAATGGGCTCTCCGACTTCTCTTGTGCTTTTAACTGACCAATACCATTCAAATTTGGTTTTTGCCATTTGGTTCATGCATCAACAACTGCCGAACCAACATGTGGTTCGTCCAGCGGGATGACGACTCCTTGATGACTGGAGGGAATTTACTGTTCTGGAACATTAGAGAACTTATGAGAAGAAAGTGGTGGGTGCTGAAGGTTAATTTGTTCCACCGGAGTCCAATTGGGTGGCTGATGGACTTGCAAAACAAGACTTATCTCCTTAGGTTTTTAGATGTATGTCTTATTTCTTTAAGGACTTTAGTTTCTTAAGATTGTATGGAATTAAATACCCCCACTGTAGTTTCTTGATTTTTAATATTACATCTTTCATATATATATATATATAAACAATTGTGCATTATCTATGTGATGCCTTGTATTTAATGGATTTTGGATGTTATTTAATTCTTCATGTATGTGTATTTGACTATTTGTTAAAATATATGGTAGTCTTTTAATTTTAAGACTCAAGTTATAAACTTATTTGGAATATTCTAAAATGTATAATTATGGTTTATATTTAAAGTTTATAATATAGTTTATCAAGTATGATTGAAACTGTTTTTTTTTTTACATAGGTGTGGCAGGGTGGCACCATTTGGGCAGGGAAGCACGCCTCGCCCAGCCCATTATTGCCCAATCCAAAAATGTTAGAGCTTCTATTGGGTAGGGCCGGCTACCGAGCTGCATTTTACTACCTAATAATCCTTCAAGTAGGACATTGGGTATGGATCTCACTTTACCCAGCCCTGTCCATACTCACCCTACGGTAAATTATTCTCAAAATATTTTTCTGTTGTTATTAAAGAACCGTATAATATTATGAGCATATTTTATGGTTGTTACTAAATAACCGTAAAATATTTCTCAGAAGCTTGGATATTTATCAGTGGAAAACCGTTAAATATAGATAAAAATAATTATTAAATACAAATAAATATGTAATAGTGAAATTAAATCTAGATAAAAATAATTATTAAATATAGATAATTCTGTAATAGTGAAATTCTGCACCTTCCTCGTGGTTATCTACTTTCACTCCTCCAGCGTATGAAATTTATAAACACTTGAGATCTGAAAACTATAACACATACACTTTCAAAAACTATGGCATTGGTTGATTCTCTATTCCCGGAACAATTTTTTTAAATAAAATAAATTTTTCTTTTGATATTTAGTTTTTTGGATACTTTTTTTGAAAAAAGGCAATGTGATATTAAAAAGATTTTTTTTTTTTTACTTTTAGTTTTGTGGGCCCTCTAAGTATAATAAAATACAATCAAATACCCAAATCTTGGATATTCAAATAAGTGGGCCCTATTGAAGTTAATTTTTTATTTTTTTTCCAAAAGCAAAAGCAAGGGGGCATGACTTGACATGTTGAGACTTGAGAGTTGACCCCAAAGCCACAAAAAATGATAGAGAAGGGTAAGGAGTTTGCTGGAACCGGATTTCCTCGTAAGCAAAATTCTCAACGTCCCTCGTTAGCCGTAATTTTCAGCCATCGGTTTAATCTAATATCTTAGAGTGTGCCACACAATCATACTTTTTAAATTTTTTTTAAAAAAATATAAAAATCTAAACCCTATTTAGATAATTTTGAAATAACTATTCTTGAAATATTTTTTTCAAGATCATGAAGTATTTTTCAATAATAGTCAATACCCTGAAGCATCTTTTTAGTATTAATCAGTACCTTAGAATATTTTCTTAAGATCATCAAATAATTTTTCAAGATCATAAAGTATTTTTCAGTAGCAGTCAGTAACCTAAAGTATTTCTTTAATACTACTCAATACCGTGAAATATCTTTTTAATACCAAAGACGTCTAAAAATGGCTACATAATTAAGTTGCTTCATCTATAAGAGAACACTACAAAGAAAATTCAAATCCGTACATATGTGTGTGTGTGAGAAATAAGTGGAAAGAGATTACTTGTGAACTTGTACAGTATTTAATTTTTCTAAATCCTAGCTAATAATAGACTCATGTAGAAGGATACAATTTTTTCAGTTGACTATTTTTACTATATAGTTTTAGTTGTTGAAACATCTATGAATTTATATTGAAGTATTAATGGAAAAAGCAATCACACTGGCTCACGATTTTCTTAACTTGGGAGATTAAGGAAAATGAAACTTAACCAAACTTTTAAATGCTTCATTATGTTAAGTGAGGAGAGTGTGCTTTATTATTATATTACTACCTCCGTCCCTAATTATAGAAGCAATTTAACCGATTTTGGAAGAATTAAGGAGAATAGTTAAATTAGTTAATTTTACTCATTTTCCTAAAATGTCCTTATATAAATTTAAAATGACACAAGTTGCTCTAATTATAAGTGTTTCTGATTTGCCTTACGTTAGATATCCATGACATATTAGTTTATATATGTATATTAGTTGCTTTTTATATAGCCATGTGTATACATATATGTGTGTGTATATGTGTATACATATAGATCTATCTACATACATAGAGACACACACCCATATATCTACACATACATACACACACACACATATGTATACACATGTGATTATTAGGGAGTATTATTTATATTTATTTTCAACTGTGATTATGGCCGGTTAACAAACAAACAACTCATATAATCTCCAATTATTGTTTTTTTTATATATAATTAAAGAGATAGATACCGTGATAATTATATTTAGGTTTATAGAAGACATGGTTACACCAACAGTTCCATATCAAACTAGCCTCTCTGAAACAAGTTCCTTCATTGACTCGGTTTGTTTCGGCCAAAAACAAAATTGATTCAGTTTATTAACATATAATGGTCTCCAAGTTCTGAAACAGAGATGTGTGGGATGAGATAACGGAATTGTTAGAGGAGCATTGCAGAGAGAAACAACAAAAGTACTCCACCCAAAGTATTCACTTGGAGGGATTAGCATTGCCACCAGGGAAATGGAGGGGTGGAGAAATTTTAATGAGCTCGATTTAAAGAATTCTGCCAAGTGGGTTAAAAGCTTTTAATTAATGTACTAATTTTTTATCTTGCATCTTCTTATTAAAATTTCATAACTCTATTTATTCAATTTTTTTTTTTATAAAATTAAACTCATTAAAACTTCCCCTCGGATAAGCCACTGTATCTATATGAGCTCACTTACGTAAGCACACATTTTAATATACTGAGTTTTTTCTAAAATGAGTTTTGATTGAGGAAAGATTCCCTGAATAATCTATTTTCCTCTTTAACCTTTAGTTCGAGGGATCCAATTTCATTTCGGTTCTACCCAATTCTATAAGCTTAAAATGTTACTGTTTTAGGAGAATCCACGCATGATGGAGATGTATCTCTGGGAGTTTTTTCACATTAAAATAAATTTATAGGTCCAAGATTGTTCATTTTGGGCAAGAGATAACAAGAAATGACCATATAGTTGTTTGTGCAAGAGATGCATGTTTGATAATTTCCCAAATTCTTTTTAACCTTGTAATAATCTGAGATATCCAAATCAACTGATCTTTGCAATTGTGATATGCTAAATGCCAGAGACACTCAAATGAAATGATCGATCACCAAACTTGTTGTATAAACCATTTCCAAATTTGTTAAAAACACATTCAGAAAGTAAAGTTCCTTTGACTCACCAATAACACAAGGAGCAGAAGAAAAGCTAAAGGTTGTAAGCATACGAGGAGCTAAGGAAACAAATTCGTACAGGATGATTACATTTTTTTTTTTTTTTGCCCGAAAACAGGATGATTACATTTGAAACATGTTTCTCCACAGCTGAAATAAGTCTTACAAGGCTGCATTCTTTCTGATTCCATTATTTAGACTTGTCACCTCTTGGCTTGTATGCTTCTGATCCGAAACTACAACATAGTCCATCCACATTGCATCATCTTCATAGCACAACGAAAACTTAGAAATATATATAGAGAATGAAAAAGGATGATGAGACGGATAGGCCTTGATTTGAATCTAAACATACCTCCACTCAAGGAAACAGAACTGCACGCAACATATTATTATAGTTGCCCTATCAATAACAAAAATCATTAGGTGAGGAGGCAAATCTCAAAGCAAAATATGAAGAAACATTAATTTTGACTTAGATTTAAGAGAAGCACAAACAAAGAAATTATTATCACCCAACCTGATTTTCTTTTTCGCCAACTATCACCCAGCCTAATTAGTGATGATGTTTTCAAAAACTTCGTTACAAATTCAATGTAATAAGGTTCATAATGTCAATTTGTCTAAAATATTCGCGCGCGCATATGGCATTTAGGATGAGCCAGAGTAGCTAGTACCTGAGCAATGTCAGCATCATATTGAGCTTGCTCAGCTTCATTTCGAGCCTCCTCCAATTCCTGACTTATCTCTTCAACTTGTCTCATAGTATCTTGTCTCGTCTCCTGAATTTCCAGCTTTAGAAGTTTAATGAGCTCTTCCTTTTCCTTCACCTCTCTCTTCACCTTGGTCCATTCATTCTATATATAGAAGTAACCATTTAGTCCATTCATTCTATATATAGAAGTAATCATTTAGTACACAACTGTTTATGCAAATTGCACCATGTGAACAAATACAATCATTTGAAGAGAGAATACAGGTACAAGTAGCATTCAAATGCTAGGTAACATGTAACGTTGATCTTGGTAATCTAAGAAAAAGGAACTGTACAAAATCTACAGATTTCCTAATCATTCGTCTAATATTTCCATAATGTTAAAATTGAATACAATAGGGGGAAAATCAACAGAATTAGTACCTCAGCAATGTCAGCATCACTTCGAGCACAGGCTAATTCTCGTCCCATCTTTTCAATTTTTCTCTTAGCCCATTCTGCCTCATCATCTTTCTCAGTTATAAGCCTTTGGACAGTTTTTCCTTCTTCTATCAGCATTCTTTCAAGATTGGCACATTCACTCTGTCAAATTAGATAAAGCTTTAACAGAAAGGTAATGGAATGATGCTTTTTAAGTGTCAAAATCAACTTCAATGGAAAATCAGAGAACATAGTTACAAATAAATAATGATGCACATTTCTTCACAAATTAAATGCGCGGAAGAATTTATTACTTTTATCTTCCCATACATTTTGTTAAGCCTAAATATGTAAATTTTGAAATAATAAGAAAAAACATAAATATCACATTATTTTCAAACGTAGCCTCACTATATAATCTCTAGCCACATAACTATAGCACGTTTCCTGTAACAAATAAAGACGAAAAAAATATATATAAAAAAAGTACTTGTAGCCATTTTACATTTAAGTGCTTCAATCAACCCAAAACAGTTCTTACACATGATATTTTAGAAAAGTATAGACACAACAATTAAAGTAGTTGTTGTTTTGAGAAAAGTACGTATAGATACAAGTATACAACAATAAAAGTAACTCTCTTCTCTCACACATCAAAATATTAATAAATTTTTAAAATAAAAATTATTTCGGATTTTCCAAATTATAAAAATTGAGTGAAAACTAGAGATTAAAATATAATGTCCCATTAATAATTTAGTAACTTCATATCTGCACCAGTAATAGACTGTGCAAGTACTTTGAAATTTGTGAAAGCTCACTCTTACTTTAAAGTAGTAGTATTTTTTTAAAAAAACTTGAGACTGAAAAAAAACACTGGTTGATGACGAAGAACATATATTTTTTGCTCGAAGAACATATATGGACTTACCTTGCGTTGCTTGTTTACCCATAGAGCTTATCTGTTGTGCAGAATTGGTCATTGTTAGTGTTTTAGTTGTATGTATATGTTAGGGTAGTCTTCTGTACATCATATATATCCTTAATCTCTTATTTAATATCAACGTGGGGCAACAGGCCACATGCGCTCTTTTAATTGTGTCTTACATTGAATGGCTCTTGATGCTATGTTAGAGTTTTAAATATAGATTTATGTTAGAGTTTTATTAAAATGACTCATATTTTGTTATCAAATTGATTACAATTGCATGTAATTAAGTTAGTTCATATTGTAAATTAATCGAATATACGGTAGATGATTATCATAAATTTAAAGGAGAAAATACCAACATATTCAATACCTCAGCATCTTTTCGAGCTAACTCGGCATCTTTTCGAGCATCGGCTAATTCTTGATCAATCTCTTCAATTTGCTTTTGGCTAGCTGCACCTCATCATCTTTCTCGAGTATAAGCCTTCGTGCTAGTTTTTTCTCTTCTTCCAGCAATCTCTCCAGTTCAGCACATTCACGCTGTAAGATTATATGAATTAATAACGATAAGGAAGTGATACAGTCTGCAAACTATCATGCCAAACCCAAATGAAAAAAAAAATATATATATACGAATTTCTTCACCAGTTAAAACCTACAAACATGAAGCAACTGAGATGAGTAATATCACTTTCATATTTTTATAAATTTTACTTAAAAAAATAAAATAAAAACCAACATAAAAACCATATTTTCAATTGTTGCCTCAAACTAAAAAATTATTATCACCCAACCTGATTTTCTTTTTCGATAGCTATCACCCAGTCTGATTTGTAATTAGTGTTGTTAAGACGTAGAGTCTACGTAGAAACAGTTAGGGTGAGCAAAAATGTAAAATCGGAAAACGTAAGAGTTTACTAAGCACTACCAAAAAAAAAAATCTAACATATATAAGAACCAAAACACACCAATACATTAAAGTCATCACAAATTTAAGTCTAAACACTCATGGAAATAATTAAGTTCAAACTCGGTCATCATAATACATATTAAAATTATTAATTTGGATTAATGAGTGATTATAAAATTTTCAGTTTAGTCCCTCTATAAAACTTTCTAAAATTTTCAGTTAAGTCCCTGCATTAAACACTGCGTTTTGACCAAATAGGGAAGTTGACCTTTCTCCATTCAGTATAGTAGACTTGACATTAGAGAATGAGGGATCCAGAATCACAGTGCTGTGACAGACCTTCGACCCACGCACATAGATCTTCCTTCTCCTCTTCCATTGCCGACGATTCTCACCTTCATCATCATCGTCGCTGGTGACATTCCTTTCTTCCCTCACCATACTCCATGCCACCACTGTTCTGCACCACCATCGCCGTGAATCTGATTCAGCGAAGAAGAAGCAGCAGCGTCCAGCGATCAGATTCAACGAAGAAGAAGAAAGAAGATTCAACGATCAGATCAGATTTAGATTCAGCGAAGTAGCATCGTCTAGCGATCAAATGCAGTAACTGAGTCAACTCGGTAAACTCACCGATTTTACTGAGTTGACACGGTGTTTCAACTGTTTCATTCCAAATTCCGTTCCTACCTCTGTTTTGACTCGATTTACAGCCAAAAAACATAGAAACGAACGTTTCTATGTTTTGACACTACGTTTTAACAACACTGTTTGTGATGATGTTTTAAAAAAATTAGTTACAAATTCAATGTAAATGGGTTCATAATGTCAATTTGTCTAAAATATTATATATCCATGCGCGAGTGCGCGCACATATTGCATTTAGGAGGAAACCAGAGTAGTTAGTATCTGAACAATGTTAGCCTCATTTTGAGCATGTTCAGCTTCATTTCGAGCCTCCTCCAATTCTTGAATTATCTCTTTGTTAGGAAATATGTATTAACCAGGATTAGATTAGACACTATAGTTAAAAGCCATAAATGCTAGGGCTCATTCCTCATGTATATATAGAACCTTTCTGTAAATGAATAGACATGATATTCAAATTATTCTACTCTACATGGTAACAGAGCTTAGGGTTAGGGTTTGTTTGTTTTTTTGGTTTGGTATTGTTCACGCGCGAACAGTGACAATGAGAGAAAGCTTCGGCGAGACTCCCACAATGTCTGACAAGTGTCACCGCCTAGCCCAACATCTTACCCAACTGTCGATTGGCATTTTCCTAGCTTTAGGTGGTTTGTTCACTAGCACGTGTAGGTCATGCGCTTCCTGTCAGCAATGCCTTCCTAGCGCATGAGCATGTCGAAACTCTTTTCAATCTGCACTTTCATTTTCCAACAACGACTTCCTTTTTTCGGTACAACCGTGGTGGTTTTGGTTCATTCAAGTGACTTTGGTCATTGGGTTAGTTAGTTTATTGGTTCCAACACTGTTTCAATTGCATTTTGGCCTTGAAACAAGCTTCGAGATTGCGTTTGGTGATTGGGTTTGTGGTATTTTGTTCTACTGCATTGTTGGTTTTCTATTTGGTATTGGGTTGACATTTCATTGGTGGCAATTTGGTATCTTTGGTGCATTGCATTTGTTTTTTGTTGCTAGGATTGCATTTTATTGCCCAGGTTTGGTATTTTTTGGTGTGGCTTCTTCTGCATTGTTTGGTCTAATACAAGATTATGTGTTTATTGGCTATGCACATAATAGTAGTGCATATTATTTCCTGGTTTATAAGTCCGATGTATCAGATATCTATGTGAACACGGTTATTGAATCAAGGAACGCTAGGTTCTTTGAAAACGTATTTTTGTACAATAAAAATAATGA
Source organism: Acacia pycnantha (assembly GCA_025563575.1). Classification (NCBI taxonomy): domain Eukaryota; kingdom Viridiplantae; phylum Streptophyta; class Magnoliopsida; order Fabales; family Fabaceae; genus Acacia; species Acacia pycnantha. Next base: position 65,683 of record JAMWYP010000079.1, read on the forward strand.
TAATAACAACTCTGTCATATCTTAGGATACTGTGACTAGTGATAATCTTGGAGAGGAGGAACCTAGACGAAGTACTAGGTAAAGGACTTCAACATCCTTTGGGCTTGATTTTTTGAATTATTTATCCAAAAATGAGCCTCGAACATATGGAGAGGCTATGGGTTCTCCTGAAGCACCATTTTTTGGGAAGAGACTATCAATAGTGAAGTTGAATCCATTATGTCAAACCACACTTGGAAATTGGTTGACCTTCATCCTGGTAATAAACCTCTAGGAACTAAGTGGGGTCTTCAAAAAGAAGATGAAATCAAATAGCACTATTGATAAGTACAAAGCTAGGTTGGTAGTAAAAGGCTACAGACAACGTGAAGGCCAATATTACTTTGATATCTATTCACTTGTTACAAGAATTACATCCATTCAGATGTTAATGGCGTTAGCAGTATTGAATGGGTTGGAGTTACATCAAATGGATGTAAAGACAGCCTTCTTGAATGGTGAATTAGAGGAAGAAATTTATCTAGAACAACTTGAAAATTTGTTATCTCAGGACAAGAACGAAAAGTTTGTTGCTTAATAAAGTCCCTTTATGGACTTAAACAAGCCCCAAAACAATGGCATACAAAATTTGATGAAGTCATGTTATCAAATGACTTTAGTATTAATGAATGTGACAAGTGTGTCTACATTCAAAATACTGAAAACAGGTTTGTCATAGTCTGTCTTTATGTAAATGACATGTTGATAACGGGTAGTAATAATCAAATGATTAAAGCTAATAAGCGATTGTTTACCAGTAAGTTCAACATGAAAGATATGGGTTTAACAAATGTTATTCTAGGAATTAAAATCCATAGAACTTCTGATAGGTTAGCTTTGTCGCAAACACACTATATTTCTAAAATTTTTGAAAAATTCAAGAGTTTAAACATAACTCCTGTGTCAAACCCTATAGATTCTAGTCTTCGACTGTTAAGAAATACTGGTGAAGCTGTTGAACAAAAGGAATATGCTCAAGTGCTAGGCAGTCTTATGTATGTTATGAACTACACTAGACTTGATATTGCCTATGCAGTAAGCATGTTGAGTCACTTTACAAGTAATCCAAATGAGTTTCATTGGAGAGCTATGATAAGAGTTTTTGGTTACTTAAAGCAAACTCAAAACTTTGCTTTACATTATGAGAAGTACCCTACAGTACTAGAAGGGTATTGTGATGCAAATTGGATCACCAGCTCTAATGACACAAGATCTACAAGTGGATATGTATTCACCCTTAGTGGGGTGATGTGTCTTGGAAGTCATGCAAGCAGACTTGCATTGCAAGATCAACTATGGAAGCAGAATTCATTGCTTTAGATAAAGCTGGTGAGGAAGCCAAGTGGCTTCGTAATTTTCTTAAAGACATTCATAGTTGGCCAAAGTCGGTACCAACAGTGTGTATACACTGTGATAGTCACGCAGCTATTAGTAGGGCCAAGAATGTCATGTACAACGGCAAGTCTAGACATATACGTCGTAGACATGATACCGTTAGACAACTACTCTCAAATGGAACCATCTCAATTGATTATATGAAATCAAAAGAGAATATAGTGGATCCATTGACTAAAAGAACTCCTAGAGAGTTAGTTAGAAATTTGTCTAAAGGAATGGATTTAAGGCCAATACATTGTTGATTATCGCAGTAACTCTCTCTAGAAGAGTGGAGATCCCACAAACTAGGCTCAAAGAAACAACTAAGTCTTAATCGAATGTTAACACTGTGGAGTTTTTTTTTTTAACTCATACTCATTCCTAGACAAGACAGTGCATATATATCAGGGTAAGCTTTAAGGCTTTTAATGGTTTCTTAATCTGAAGTGTTCAGATGATGTATGTTGACTTACATCACAAGGAATCACTTATGTGAGTGTGAAGTGTGGGCCGCTTCTATGAGAATTTAAAAGGATCAATTCTCTAGAACACTTGCAGAACTAGGCGGTGTCCAAGGCCAAAATTGACACAATATGAGAACCAACGATGCTAGAGGAGCAACCATGTGACTCCTATTGTTTTGGTATACACTAAACAGTCGACAGTTCAAGATAGTGCGTCCACTGATTGACCAATATATCCGATAGGTTTTTACTAAAGAAGGTTCAAAGGTAACCCCTACCTTTCTCGATGCAGTTGTTTCTTGTAGAGGAACTGCACTTTGCATACATAATCATTTGCATTTGGTCATGATGGACTAACTTCTTATCCATGTGGGGGATTGTTAGAATTTCGAATAAAATCCCATGAGTTATGAATAAGAAGAAGGATGGAAAAGAATAAGAAAAAGGAAGAAGGAATGTGTGTGTGGATAGAAGTCTCACATTGATTAGTTGGAGGGTATATAAGCCTCAACTTTGCTCCTACTAAATGGGCCCTTGGACCAACCCACTTTTGTGGAGAGATGAGGACTTAGATGACCCTTGGTCCACCACACACACGCGCGCCGCCATTGCCGTCTGGTCGGCTCGGCTTAGTTCAGTTCAGTTGCGCGCGTTGCCCGCTCGGTCCGATTCGCGCGTGTGTGAAATAAAAAAAATCATATTTTTATTAAATAATTTTTTGATTTTCCAATTTGACCCCAAACTTTTAATAATTCCGTTTTCGCCCCTCCGAGATTTTCCAACCAGCGGCTGCGTACAGTTCGCCAGCAAGGGACACCGATTGCTTCTGTTTGTTTCGTTCTGGTGCGTCTGTTTGCACAATGCACCAATTCACTGCAACAAAAGAGTCCATCTGATCAAGTTTTTTCGTTGTTTATAAATAGGGCGCCCTAGTCACAGAATCGCATCCGATTTTTTCTATATACACTCCTTCTGCATACTACATATACAAAACATTCTATGCGTTGCGAAAGCAAACTCGTTGGATTCGCTTGGGCTTCAGATTAAGAGAGCCATCTTTCTGAAGAGGAATAATCCACTCTATCCTAGGAGGCAATTGCTCAGAAACCTTCGGCATCCATATTGAGGGAGCAAAATTGTCTTAAGGAAACAACATACGTTGGGCCCAGATTTCTGCATAGTTCATTACCATATTCAGCAGTCTTTTGAGTTCGTTTATAGTTTTTTTCATATTATACAGACCTATTCTATGCTCTCTGTATGTGCTATTTCAATAATACAGATTCTTGTTATGCTATATTAATAGTATCATTTTCCATAACAAATGCTAGGTAACATGTAACGTTAATCTTGGTAATCTAAGAACAAGGAAATGTACAAAATCTAACGATTTCCTATCATTCGTCCAATAATTTCATGATTTAAAATTGAATACAATAGGGGAAAAATCAACAGAATTAGTACCTCAGTAATGTCAGCATCATTATGAGCATATTGATCTTCTTTTCGAGCACAAGCTAATTCTCGTCCCATCTTTTCAATTTCTTGCTTGGCCTGTTCTGCCTCGTTATCTTTCTCAATTACAAGCCTTCGGACAGTTTTTCCTTCTTCTATCAGGATTCTTTCAAGAATAGCACATTTACTCTGTCAAATTAGCTAAAGCTTTAACAGAAAGGTAATGGAATGATGTCTTTTAAGTGTCAAAATCAACTTCAATGGAAAATCAGAGAACATAGTTACAAATAAATAATGATGCACATTTCTTCACAAGTTAAATGCACGGAAGAATTTATTACTTTCATATTCCCATACATTTTGAACGGCACAAGGAGAGAAAATTGACTTCCATGACACAATTGTGCAAGCTCAAACTCAACCTAACCACACACAATCACATCATATGTCGCACTTCCTACCATATCCCTATTATGAATAAATAGAAATCCTTCGTCATTCAAATTGGTTTGTATAAACGTTTTTATTTTTTATTTTTAAGCACAAGAATCCTGTATTTTGCTTTCCAAAATGATTACAACAGCTTGTAACATGGGTCACTTTGTTTATTTGTCTTAAAAATGATGGATAAATATGTTAATATAAATGAAAAATGATATCACATGAATCAAACCTCAGCAGCATCAGCTCTAGCAGTAGAATACTCGGCATCTTTCCGAGCATCGGCTAATTCTTGACCTATCTCTTCAATTTGTCTCTTTCCCAATTGAGCCCCATCTTCTTTCTCAACTATAAGCCTTTGGACAAGTTTTCGTTCTTCTTCCAGCAATGCCCTCAGTTTATCACATTCGCTCTGTAAAATTAGCTATGGGTTCAACGTGACAATAGCAGAGTGATACAAAAAACTATCACAGTAAACTCAAATGGGGAAAAATTCAATCATAAAAAATTCATCAAAGGAATTAATATTAGAGTAACATCACTTTCATCTTTTCATAAATTTTATCAAATCAAAATTTGCAGCTCTCTATATGACATAAGCCAATTTAAATTTCAAATTATTTTCAAATTCAGCATCACCCTTTATAAAATCACAAGCAACATAATTATATCATGGTTAGCCCAACTATGCATAAAAAATAAATGTACTCATTTATTTATTTTACATTAATAGTGTTTCATAAACGCAGACATCTTCTTTTGATTTACAGATGGATTAAATTTTCCACCCTGAGAGAGGCATAAAATTAGTGTTTCGCTATAGAACTATTAGAGGCAGGGCAAAAAAATAAAATTTCGACAACATAATTGACCATATGTTAATCATTGATTAAAGCACTTGCATGATAATTTGCTTTAAGATTTACTGCTTCTTCATTATATAGTATTAGCAAACGCTAATTTTTTTTTTAAAAAAAAAAAAAATCTTTGCAAAGCTTATCTGGATTAAAATACATCTTTCAAGAAAGAAAAAAACTAAGATAAGTAGTTTAAGAAAATAACATTAGCAACAACAAATACCTCAGCAACTGAAGCAGTATTAAGGGCATTGGCTAACTCTAGTTCTTTGTCGTCACCCTGTCTCAGTACAATTTGTCTTGTCTCCTCACCTTCTGGGTTTAGCAATTGCACAAGCTCTCGAGCTTCTCGCAATTCTCTCTTCAACTTGATCCATTCATTCTTGTAAACATATGAAGATACCATTCAATAGCCACTTGACTTAAGTACTTTAATCTATCCTATATCATTTTCAAAGGGCTTTTAATATGTATTTATAACTGATCACATAAAAATATAAAATCACTTGGAGAGGAGATTAATTCAATGACAGATAAAAACCTTGGAATTCTCAAACTTCTAGAGTGGCGCACAAATAGATTTATCATACAGCCTTGTTAGTCTAAATATTGTGATACCTTTAAAACCAGACATGAAAGAATCCTGTATTATAAATTTGTCAAAACAATTGTGTGTGTGTGTGTGTTTGTGTGTTGAGGTGGAGTGAAGATCAGGCAAGCCGAAACCTCAGCAACATCAGCTCTAGCTGTAGCGTACTCAACATCTTTTTGAGCCATTTCTGCTTCATCTTCTTTTTCTTGTTTAAGCCTTTGCAAGTCTTCTGTAAGCCTTTGCACGACTTGTTTAAGCCTCTGCACGAGCTCTCTCTCTTCTTCCAGCTGCCCCCACAGTTTAGCACATTCAATCTGTAAAGTTAGCAACAGCTCCAACTATAAGCTGAGTAATGGAGTTGAAGCATAACATTCGGTTAAAAAACAGTTTTGCCGGAAAAAAAATACCGTAGTAGCTGCAGCTGCAGCAACATTAAAGGCTTTGAAAAAATAACTCATGATTACAGCTCTATAATCGCAGTTTTGCCGTTTCTGCCACTGTTGGGTCTTGCCTGCGAAAAAGCTTTTAACTATCAGTGAGTGGAAAGCTAACGAGTGGGTGAAGCTTCCTATTTTTCTGGTCAAGAAATTGATGAAGCTTACCCAGTGGTGACCGAAGCTACAAGAAAGTGTAGAATCAGAAATAGCAACTATGTCTGTAAGCAAAACATCCAAGATGAAGGGGAAAGGCAAGAAGCGGAGGAAATAAGCAACCTGGTGTTGACGTTGTTGACGTAGTGAGGAAGGAACCTCGAGTCATTTCCTCTTTAAAAAAATAAAGTCAAATCATGTAGTACGAAGATTCCCTTGGGAAAATTATGGAGCAGCCTAATTGAAGTTTATTTATTGACAAGTCTAGTAAATTTATGAAAATATTTGATGGCACCCTTGGATACTTTTTGTTTAAGGGTATGTTTGGTTTGAGGGGAGCGAGTGGAAGGGAAGGGGAGGGAGTGGAACGCAGGATATTGACCAAATTGTTATTAATGAGAATAATATTCCTTTTTTTTAGAGTATATTTTTGGCATATTGAAAAGTTTTCATAGGCAATTTAGTAAAGAGGAGGGTAAAAACTTTCTCTCTCCCCTTCCACTCCCTCAAACCAAACAAGCCCTAAGGGCCGGTTTGGTTCAAGAAAAATTAGGAGAAAGAAATGGAAAACGTTATTTTCTATCTAGTATGGCAGTTTGGTTCACATTTTCTTAAGAAAATGTTTTCGGCAATGGGCCATTAACGTGGAAAAATTGGTTCCCACCTATTTTAATAGGAACCCATTTTCTGACAGATCAAAAAATGGAAAAAGACCAACTTATCATTTTCAGCGCCAAGGCAGAGGAAGACACCGGCAAATATTGTGTGGTTGATAGGAGGTTGCTGCATCAGAGGTCATGTGACATGTATGGCGGCGTACAAGGTGAAGCTGGTAACTCCGGAGGGGCCAAAAGAATTCAAATGTCCCGATGATGTTTACATTCTAGACCAAGCTAAGAAAGCTGGAATCAAACTTCACTACTCTTGCAGAGCAGGATCGTGTTTGTCATAAATTTAAGGAGATGAAGAGGATCAAATTCCCTAAAATTATTGTCTTACATGCCACTGTGTTTTCATATTGGTTAGTGTATATGCAACAAAAGACAAATTGATCTATCTCATATATTTTTCTTTCTTCATTCCTTTAATTTAGTCATCACCTGATCACATGAAGCTTTCATGTGCCTTCATGTGCACCTTCTGATTTGCCTTTCCTCTAACAAATATAATTGTAATGGAATGAATCAAAAAGATGTATTATTTATGATAAATGTACGGGTATTTATATAAGAGAAAGGGGCCTATACATAATGGCTCATAATGATAGTTATATGTGTAATCCCTAATTATATACGATATGATTGAGATCTAATTACAATCTCATGATTTCAAATATATACATTAATATTAATATATTTCTTAACATTGTCCCTCAAGTTGGACCGTATATATTGATCTTGCCTAACTTGTTACAAATTAATTTACTTAACCTGTATGTCATTTAAGGCTTTTGTTCAAAGATCTTCTAGTTGGCCGTTTGATTGCAAGTGCCTTATAGATGCAACATTCTCTTTGATTTTGACACAAATAAAGTGACAATCGATTTCAATATGCTCCATACGCCTATGAAATACAGAGTTCGATGCTATATAGAGTGATGTTTTATTGTCACACCATAGTTTCACAGGTAACGTCATAGAGATCCCAATTTCCTTCATGAGTTGAAATACCTACACAATTTCTTGTACAGATTGTGACATGGCTCTGTATTCTACTTTTGCACTTGACTTTGACACAACACATTGCTTCTTACTTCTCCAAGATATCAAGTTTCCACCAATAAACACATAGTAACCTGTGGTGGACCGTCTTGTGGCCTTAGATCATGTATGATCCACATCACAGAAGCACTCGACTTTAGTGTGCCTATAATCTATATAAAGAACGCTATGACCTGAGGAAGCTTTCAAATAATGCAAGATATGCTTTAAGGCTTTCCATTATGCCACTGTTGGAGATGACATGAATTCACTGAGTATACTGACTGAGAAGGTTATATCAAGATGAGTTACTGTCAGATAATTTAGCTTCCCAATGAGTCTTATATATCCCTCAGGAGATGCAAATGACTTTTGTTTCTTTGGATCAATCTTCTTCTTCAAGTCATCAGGAAGTTCATCAAACATGCTATCATTAAGATCTAGAAACGAATTCGAAATCATGGGAATGCTACTTGGTGCAACGCCCAGTTTTCCAATTTCTTTTAATAGATCGAGAACATACTTCCTCTAAGTTAAAAGGATGCCCTTCTTGCTTCTCAAAACTTTAATACCAATAAAGTACTTCAATGGACCTAAGTATTTTGTCTGGAAGTGGGAGTAAAGAAAGACCTTAAGTTCTAATATTCTAGATATGTTACTCCCAGTAATCACAATATCATCAACATACACTACTAAAAGAATCATCTTTGCATTAGATTGCTAGTAGAACACAAAGTGATCACATTTACTTTGGCTTAACCCAAACTTCTTGACCACACCACAAAACTTATCGAACCAGGCACAAGGACTTTGTTTCACACCATACAACAACTTTCTGATATAGCACACTTTCCTATGCTCCCCTGAGCAACGAACCCAGGTAATTGTTCCATAGAAACTTCCTTAAGAAGGTCACCATTCAAAATGGAATTCTTAAGATCCAATTGATGCAAATCCTAATGATAGGTGGTAACCAGAGACACAAGAAGACAAACGAAAGTAAGCTTAGGCACAGTGGAGACAGCTTAAAATAATCAATGCCATAAGTTTGAGCATACCCTTTGGCAACAAGGCAAACTTTCAATCGTTCCAAGGAACCATCAGCCTTAGTCTTAACAACAAACACCCATTTACATCCAATAGCCTTGTTCCCATAAGGTAGATCAAAAAGAGTTCTGGTACCAGTTTTTTCAAGGGCCATCATTTCTAATTCTATTGCAACATACCAACCAAAGTGAGTTAAGGCTTGGTAAAGGTTGGTAGGGGTAGAGATGGATTTAATGGTGGCCATAAAGGAAGAGGAAACATGGTAAAAATGCTAGTAGGACACAAAACCGGAGATAGGATAAGTATTGTCAGTATATCTCTTAGGAAGGCAAGGAGGACATGTACCTTTGCGGGGGGGACTAGGCAGGTTATCATATGGGGTAACGGCACAATCAGACACAAGTGGGTTAAGGATAGGAATGTCATGATCTGGGGGCTCAAGATTAGGAACCAGGGAGGCATAAACAGGATCCGTAGGCGAAGCATTGTCCGTTAAAGGCAGAGCAGTGGCAACATAAGCATCATTGATGAGATCAAGTTCCTGAACAGCAGCCTGGACTGGTGAGATAGGGACATGATAAACTAGAATATCATCAAGCTCATCAATGACAAAGGAAGACTCAAATAATATCAAAGACTTGAAGAAAAGAGAAGACCCATGAAAGGTTATATTAGTGGACACAAGATAACGACAGAGATCAAGAGAATAATACCGATAGCCTTGTTGAACTTGAGAACAACCAAGAAATACACATCTCAATGACTTGGGGTCAAGTTTACTAACACTTGGATAAACATCCAAAACAAAGCAAACACGACCAACATTTTTGGGATCAACAGGAAACAACGTAATGGTGGGAAACAGAACTGAATATGGAACTTCACTACTAAGGATAGCTGAAGGCATGCGATTGATGAGGAAACAAGTAGTAGACACAGAATTTGCCCAAAAGGATTTAAGGACACATGAGTGAAACATGAGAGCTTTGGCAATTTCTAATAGGTGGCGATTCTTTCTTTTTGTCAAGAATATATTAGAACATCAAAAATGTGGGAAAACATGAAAATGGGTTGGTCCTCTAAGTTCTCATAAGTCCTAACTGTTTAACATCCATAATTATTAAATTGTAGAAGCCAAACTTAGTAGGAATGGCACCTTTCTCTAAGCTGCAAAAGTGACAAAAAGATACATAATTCAAGGACAAGAATGTCAATTTGCTTTATAAACTAACGAATCTTGATAATTATCCTAGATGGGAAGAAATAACACCTTTGCAAACCATGCTTTACTCCTTCTGGATCGGCTCTAGTATAGAAAGCATCCCATATGCACCAACCAAGCCAGTTCAAGACGTCTGGCATCTGAACACAAAATGAAACGAGAACACGGGGAAGAAATGAACATTACAACCTTGTAAAACTCATAGAAAATAGATGTCCATGAAGATTTCATTTTCAAGAAAGAGACTTGTAACTTTTTCCTCTCACAGTGAGAGAATGTTTGCAAGTGTTTCTCAATAGTCCTGAGTTACAAACAAGAAATAAATTAATGATTGGAAGTTCACACTAATTATCTTCTATTTGATCTTATTCATGTACTAAACTAACATAAACATTGATTCCTATCCTAGCAATAACTTTCATATAGGAACAAAGAAGAAAGACAAATCAACAAAGGTTCTAAGTTTATGATGGCCAAGTAAGTGAAGTTTGTAACTTACCGCATTTGTAATGACTTCAAAAGGCTCTAATCCTGCCCTAATGAATAGGAAATGAGTGCCATCAAATCCCTCAACATCAAGGCATCCTAAATCTATTCAGACAAATATACAGTTTAGTTTGAGTATATGAGTGTAGGATATAGCATCAATATTTGATCTGCATTCATTTCAACTATGACCTAGAAGAAGCAAAAGTTTAGAAAGAAAGAAAGAAATAACGTTATGTAAAACAAAATAGATTCACATACCACTAGTCTAACTGATGGGTCTTATTTATGTCATGTTTGCCTTATATGTTTTGACAGTTTTGAATGATGAATCTGAGCTTAATTGCGTGTTATATGATGAAATGTTTAAGAATTTATGCACATAAGGAAAAAAAAAAGATAGATCCTACAAAATGTTGCATTCATATCATTATTCTACTCATAAGCATAAGAAAGGGACCACTTTATGGTTTATCGTGAAAGCGCATAACAAAGCTGATATAATGTTGTAGCATATAGTATGCTCACATATGTGCCAGCAATACAATGCGACCACTATGCTGTAGCATTGTAAGGATGCAGAGTTATGTATTACGTTACTCTAACCTTTCCTTACGAGTTTTCCTGAAATTAATACAGGTCATCTAAACCGACGTTAAGACGGCGGTTGAATTGACTGAAGCTGAATCTATAAGATGAGGAGAATCGAGAGAAAGATTTGGGGAATCCCACAATATTAAAAGAGGATCAATCAACCGAATCTAGGGATTTAGACCTAACAGATTTGGAAGACCCAGCTCACTGGACGCACAACATGAAAAGACCTAACTATAAGAGGAAAGCACGACTAAACTTGAAAGAGTCATCAAAGTCATGAGAGTCAAGCAGTTAGACAAATTCCAATCGGATTGGACTCACACCGAAGGAACAAGAGAGATACTAATCGAGAGAACTACATACCAGACCCAACTCTTCCCTGGAGCAAGACGGATTGTAAAAGACGTAGAGATGTCGCGTGACAGGAAGCCTTTTACGTCGTTGACATTTTCAATGAGCTTCTTTGCTTTCTTCCTTTATTTTATTTCCATAAATCTTTCCATGGGCTATTCTATGTTACTTTGTTTTGTGTTTCCCTTATCAGTCATGAACTAAACTTCCATTGGCTGAGTGAGGATGGATTTCTAAGTTGTAAAATAAACCCAGTTTGCTAAGTTCTTAACTTAATATAGTAGGTTTGTTTAATAGTAAATTAATCCATAGTCAGTTAGCGGATGCTAAGGGCTAGATTAGTGGTCTTAGCTTAGCAAACGGGGAGTCAAGGTTAGACCTCTGTTAAATAGTATTTGCTCGGTGAGCCTGTGCATAGCTCGACCTAAATTGTAGGTTACAAGAATGAGTCTATCGCTCATAACCAGAACACCCAGATTAAAACTGATAGTCTAAAGTTGAAATCGCCATAGGAATATGGGAGAAGTAGAGCACAGACTATACTGACAGAATGCATACGCTTTTGTATAGGATAGTGGTGAGTTAGCTTAATAACGTTGTGAAAAGTGATTTTGTTTTAGCATTACGGAAGCTGTGCAGCATAATTGCTATAGCAATGAGTTTTTTGCAAACTGGGGGAATAGCGTGACTTATAATGAAATCCGAACTCAACCTGCTTTTAAATGGATATCTTCCTTCGACTTCCGATCACTCATTTATTTCTTATCATTAGTAATAATGAAAATAAACAAACAAACAAACTAACTAACTATAATTTTACTTCACACAACTGTCATAGGAAACTAGTATCATTTTTTGTACCAACAGTCTCTATGGGACGTTAACTCTACTTAGTCTGTATTACTTGTTCAATTGGCTCACTTACCACAAAGAAATCAACCAACCCTAACCAAGAACTATTGAAAAATATAGCCGAATTTTACCTTCCCATAATCTTCAAAATTTTCATTTTTACTTTCTTTGAACTATACTCACTCATGTTTTTACCTTAATAGTTTCAGTTATACCCTTGTAGCCATCAACCAAAGTTTACACAATTAGAGCAATGAAGGAAAGAAAATGAAGATTATAGTAGGCAGAGAATAATCTTCTTATATATTTCCCAATCGGTTAGCACATAATTATATAAAAAAAATTAAGTTAATGAGAAGGTTAAGGGATATAATCGAATATACAGATAATTAAAATAAAAACTAATTAATCATTATAATCACGGTGGGATGTTCTACAGAAACTGACAATGCAAAGAACCCAAAAATGTTTGCGAAATTGATAAAAGCTTTGAAGATCATCACAGAACTGAATACGGAAGTTACCAAAAATTACCTTTGGAGATCGAGCAGAGACAATGGCTGCAAGTCGGAAATGGAGTGGAGACGAGCCTGGATGTTGGAGATTGAGCAGAGATGAGGGCTGGACGTCAAAGATCGAGCAAAGACGAGGGCCAGACATCAAGGATCAAGCAGAGACGAGGGCGGAACGTCGAAGATTGAGGTGGTAACCGGAGAGTTGAGGTGGAACCAGAGAGAGATTGACGTTGTGTACTGGAGTGAGCAACAGCAAAGTACTGGAGTGAGCAACAGCAAAGTACTGGAGTGGGCAATGATATGTGACCTAATTTTATTCACGATTAGCGACAAAATTTAATCAGTCGCAAATTTATGTGCTTTTTCCCGCCGGGCCAAGTTGTGATGGATGTTTCTTTTCGTCACAATATTTTTGCAACGGAAAGAAGAATCCGTCGCAAGTTGCGATGGATTTATGTTATCCATTGCAAGTCACAATGGTTTTTCTTTTTGTCGCAAAATGCGACAGATTTTCTTTCCGTCGCAAGTTGCAACAGATTTTCATTTTGTAACAAATTGGCTTGGAATTTGTGACGGATTTATTTCTGTTGCCATTTCAGTATTTTCTAATAGTGGTATGTACGCGCACACACACATGCATACATATGTGTGTGTGTGTGAGCGCGCGCGTGTATATATATGTGTGTGTGCTTGTGTGTGTGCGGGCGCATATATGTGTGTGTGTGTACAAATAAATAGACATATATATACATACAATATATATATGTGTGTGTACATATATATATATATATGTCTATATATATAGGGTTTATCGTTTGTCATGTCACTTGACATAAGGTTATGTCAAGTCATCCCAAAACTACGTCATTTTTTGAGTTTATTAATTCTCATAACTCCAAAACGATGTCGTTTTGGGAGTTAGGGGAATTAATGAAGGATATTTTGTTATTTTTGTATTTGTATTTATTACATGAATTTTACCAAAACACTCTTTATTAATTCCCCTAACTCCCAAAACGACGTAGTTTTGGGGTGACAAACGATAAACCCTATATATATATATATATATATATATATATATATATATATATATAGACACACACGCACGAGCTTGTACGACAATAAACTACCTATATATAGGTAGAACTGGGAATCAGGGCCAGCCCGTGAAGGGCCAGGGCCTAACAAGGCCCGAGGTAAGAAAAACATTGGTTTTTTAAAGCTCGACCCGAGAGCACCAGGGCCAAGGCCGGCCCTCTAAGGCCCGAAAATTATTAATCCAAATTTTAACTATTTTTCCTCTACTTTTTTTCTTAAAAATATATAATTAGTAAATTACAACACAAATCATCCAATAAATAAGCACAATCACTAATTCATAATCAAAAGCAAATTATATTCACAAATAACTCACATAAAACATAAAAAAGTATATCACTAAGCGACATTAGTACGATGACTATTATTTTCATCATCTTCGTCACTATCATCAATTTTAACGACATTTGATTGTTCTTCACTTTGAGTAGTAGCATCTGGCTCATAAGTAAGAGAGTAAATACCCTTTTTGGTCCCTGGAAAAACACATTTGACCCTTTTTGGTCCCTGAGTAAAAAAAATGTCATTTTGGTCCTTTTTAGGGACTAAAAAGGACCTTTTTGGGAATTTATGAGGGATTAAAATGTGCAAAAAAAATGATCAAAAGGATTAAAAGGGACCTTATTTTTCCATTTTAGGGACTAAAAGCGACTTATTTTTTTTCAGGGACCAAAAAGGGCATCCGTGTTTTTTCCAGGGACCAAAAAGGGTATTTACTCTAAGTAAGAATATTATTGTAACATCCCGTTTTTCAAAAGCAGTATAAAATTTTTTCATCAGAGTAGAGCATCGGAGTAAGAGTGTAACTGATATATATATTCAAAATGTCCACTGGCTAATTACAGAAGCGGTACAGTAACCGAGAATTTTCAAAAGTAAGAACATTACCATAAAGTCTTCAGCCGGTCTCTAAGCTTGCTGCTTCCCTCTCTCTTTGGTCCTTGGTTCTTCCGACCCTAACGCTATGTTAAGAGCTGAGATCCGCACCGGATCTCAGGTAACGGTTAACCTCATATTTACATATACAGCATATGGACTACAGACAATCATATCAACAACAGTATATGAGCACTCATCGCCCAAAAGCATGCATACATTTATCGCCCAAAAGCATGCATACATATCGCCCAAAAGCATGCAGATATATCGCCCATAGCAAACGTAAACATATTAACAGCACATAAACATACCACAGAGCTATAAGCTACCATAATAGGCGTACAATAAACATCAGATTGGTGTTACAGTACGCGGACGTACCTTCGTTGACGGTAATCGGTACTTCTAACGGAAAACGGTATGTTTGATAGCGGTACGACAGCAGTACAACAGCGGTTTGTGATTACAGATATCCTATAAGGATAATATTACATTTTATTAACATTTGACATCATAACAAGTATTTTAGGCATAAATGACCATTTTGCCCCTGATGCCCCTAATCGGCGGAATTTCGCCAGAGCTTCGCTACTTTGACTCTAATCTTCTAAAATTTTGCCATAACTCTTCCTCCAACATTATTTTCGAAATTAATACCTTAATTACCCCTAAAACAAGATATCTAATCATACTTGGAAGATTAAAGATCAAACTAGCATTTCTACTCTAACTACCGAAAGAATTACCGAAGCTTAAGACTAAGGACCGAAGAACTTACTCAGGGCTTCGCTGCAAATTTCTCCGGACTCCTCCTCCTCTCTTCTGCTCCAAGATTTTCGAACTAGCTAGTGGTTTTGCATGTGAGAATTGTGCTTGGAGGTGCCTTCTATTTATAGGCAAAAGTTGGGTACTATTCATGCTTTATCAGACGAATTCCTGACCGTCGGATCGCACTTCATTGAGTTGGCTTCATCTTGGCCATTGGAAGCTCTTGGCCGACCTCCCTTGCCCTCTTTTTCAACAAAATGATGTCACCCCATGTCACTAGGGTGATGACTTCGGAGACAGCCCACACCGAGATAAAAATACACTTGTCCATAATATGCTCTGATCTTAGAAACCTAGTTCATGGTTTTCTAGATAGGATTTAATTTCTATCGGTGGTCATTTATCCTATTTGCTTTTTCACAAATATCTCTTCTACTTTTCAAAACTTCTTCATTAAGTCTTCTTTTTAATTTCCCTTTTGTTTTTCTTCATTTTTCCCTCTAATTTTCGGCTGCCCCCCTTCCCCCACAAATATGTTGACTTTTCAACTCCTCTTTATTACCTAGATTATGCCTTAATTACTTTACTTAATATTTCTTCCATTGGCTATTTAAATTCTTAGGTTTATACCTTATTCATTTTCGAAATAATTAGCCAATAATTACTTATTTAATCCCTTACTAATTGTTGATAATTTTATTATTTAGTATTAATCATTATCTCACAACTATTGGCCTGACATTGGTATTTTACGCTCCATGTAAAATATTAAAAATCATGGGGTCAACTATAGTTCCCAGAATACTTTTTAATTTTTCTTTCTTTTATTTCCAAAGGAAATAATTTAATAAATTGTCTAAATTAAGGACAATATTATTTCTAATTTTTAATAATTATTTTACTGCCTTTTAGAATTTATCATAATATTTTTAGAATATTTTATGACCCTAAAAATGCATTTTTAAGTCGTTTTGGCACTTCATTTCCTTTAATTCCCATAGTATTTTCCTTAGAAAATAAGATAATTATAACTTAATATTTGAAACCTCATATTCACCTATTTTCAATAGGTATATTTTACTAATTTATGATACGGATTTTTAGGGTATATTTGAAACCTCATACGGATTTTTAGCCTCTAGCTCATAAGTAAGAATATTATGAATTTCTTCTCTCGCATCATAAACACATCCATAATCTTTATTTGCAACAAATAATAAACTAAATCATAATATTAGATTCCGAGTCAAATAGCAATGATTCGAAGCACTTCTTTTTACACTATTTCGGAGCTATTATGTATTTGTAGTTAAATGGATAGATAATTCTATAACACAATATAATACACACACACACACATATACATATATAAATTAATAAATTTAAAAAGCAAAAAAAAAAAAAAACTACAGTGAAAAGAGCCTGCAAGGCCGGCCCGTTTAAGTCCAAGGCATTTCAGGATCAATTTTAAATATCTCGTCCATTTTTTAAACCCGGTCCTTGACGGGTCAGGGCCTAAACGGCCAGGCCCGACTCTATATATAGGCCAACTTGGGATGCACTATAAATAAAGTGGATAGAGAGACGTGGTTTGTTCTGTAATTAAAAGGAGTATTGAGGGGTTAAAATTTTAAAAAGGAAAACTCTCTTTTGAGAAGATTCCAATATATAAAACTAGTTTTTTTTAATATCAACACATATAATGCATTACACAGTTTACCATTTCCTTCCCATCCTGATCACCGTAACAAATCAAAGAAGATCTGTTTTCATCAAGTTAGACTATAAATCAAGATAGAACATTTATAAATTCGTTTCTAAAGCTAAATTTTTCATGGTCCAAACTGAGTAACTCAGTTATGTATTTTACCAAAGTTAAAGATTTATGAAAGATTATGAGAAGATGAATTACCAAACAACAAGAACACTTACTTTAGTTCTTGAAGCTTTTTCTTCTCTATTCCTTCTCTCTATATTTCGATTACTCTCTCTTTTCTTAGGGAATGGAGTATTTGATCTTAGAGCTGAGTGTCATATAAGAGGGGTGTTTTGGTGTATTAAAATTGATGAGCCATCCACCAAGTGTGTCCTTCTTGTCCAAAAGACTCAACCACTCCTACTAACTCTCTTTGCTTTAGCTTCTTGAATAAGTCTTTATATATATCTTTTCTCTCTCCTTCCTCTCTGGGCCAAAATCGGTGCCTTGTTGGACAAGAAGATTGTGTCATATTAATGACTTAAGCTTTATGACATAAGCAAGTGCTTAGGTGTCCCCCTTCTAAAATGTAACATCCCATTTCTAAAGCGGAAATTATTTTTTTTTCAACCAGAGTAGAGCAATGGAGCGAAAGAGTAACTGATCATATCATAACATGAACCATAGTGTAACAGAGTATTGATAATACAGTGATCCTACTGTTCAAAGGTAAATACGGAAAGCGATAAAATATCTTCGGCCGGTAGCCTACTCCTGCTGCTTGTCCTTTGCACCGAACCGTGATCCTCCGGATCCTGAAGCTATAGCTGAGATTCAATTTACCGCATTGAATCTCAGGTAACGGTTAACCTTATGCTCAAATAAAACAGTATATAGACAACAGATATTCATGACATAACAGCAACATCTCATCAGATAAGTGTGACACAGACAGAACATAAGCATGAAGCAATATGTAAGGTCCTACACAACAATATTGTGACACAGACAGGACATAAGCATGAAGCAGTATGTAAAGTCCTACACAAATATAGCCACATTGTGACACAGACAGGACATAAGCATGAAGCAGTATGTAAAGTCCTACACAAATATAGCCTGCACATTAACCTGTGCCACGATCACGTGTCCTCAGCGCTAGGAAAATTTCAAGCGGTATTATCATGTCTATAACCCGTACAAGCTCTATGTAAAACGACTACCCTAAACAGAGCCCCGGTATATGAACGTATCTATGACATATATGTATATGAGAGCTATAGGATTAGTGTTACAGTACGCGTCCGTACCTTCGTTGATGTACGTAGATGTTTCTGGCGGAAACTGTACTTTCTGACGGAAAACAGCGATTTGTCCGACAGCGGCACGTTGGACAGCGTAACGGCAGCAAATTAGGATTTCTGACGTCCTATAAGAGTAATATCACTTCCATTAGTGATTTGACACAATAAATGGCATTTTAGGTAAAAATTACCATTTTGCCCTTCTACCCCTAATCGGCGGAATTTCGCCAGCACTTCGTTACTCTAGCAAATTTTCTTCCTGAAATTTTGCCAGAACTTCGACGCAATTATGATTTTTGAAAATAATGACTAAAATAGCCCTCCCATATGATACCCAATCATACTTGAAATTTAAAGGCTATTCTAACAAATTCTACCCTTACTTTTGAAAAAAAAAACTGCGAAAGCTTCAACTTTTCGGCGACTCGATCCCTACTATGTTTACACCTCTGCATATTTTTTCAATGCAAACAAGGCTTAAAACAAGAATAGGAATCTTGTCCCCTACTTCCTAAATCTAACTAATAATTCTACTAACTACCGAACTAAAGACTAAAGACCGAAAGACTTACTCGTTGAAGATTTCTGCAGAACTCCCCCAGAGCTTCTCTCTCTTCTTTCTCTCCCTAGAATTTCGGCCAAAGGAGCAAGAGATGGTGTGAAGAAAATGTGATGGAGGGGGGGTATTTATAGGATTTTGAAGGGACAAGGTGGGAATTTTAAAATTGTCCACTTTATGCCCGGTCTACCAGATTTTCCCCGATCGGTCCCCGTTTAGCGTAATCTCGGAAAATCTCAAAATTCTAAATCCATAACTTTGAATATCTTCTCTTTCTCATCAACAATATCTAATTTAACTTAGATTTCGGTCTCTTACAGGGTTCCAACAGTCAGTCTGAAGTTCCTCGAAAAACGTGTCCGTACGGGTCCGGTTACGAAACTCGTTTTTAGAAACATCAATCTCTTCAGAAAAATTCACTGATTCCAAATATGTCTAAATAAATTCAAACTCATTCCTAGATATTGAGTTAGAATTTATTTTCTTCATTTCCAAAAATATGCCTATATGCATTTTTCCCTATTTTGTTTTATTAGGAAAATGGACAAACGGCCTCGGAATTAACTTCCGGAAGAGTCTAACGGAAGATAAAATCCCACTGATCAATATTCTACCTTGATTTTGGAAATCCCATTCCTAGATCTCCAGATAGGATCCGTTTCCTAATTTCTAAATTACTATTCACTATATTTAATTATATTATTATTATATTGCAAGTTGATAAATATATTAATTAATTTTGTTTTTTCTTCTTCCACCAACAAAGATGTCGGCCAAGACACACCCTTTTTTTTAAAATATTTTTATTTTATTTTTTAATTATTTATTTATTTATTTACTTTTTCCAAAAATTCCACAAAATTATCTAATTGGTCCATTCTTGTATTTAGGCTTAAAAATACCTAAACTCAACTATTTTTCTCCAAAATTTCCAATTAATTAGTAAATATATTTTTACTAATTTTAAGCCAATTATCACTAATTTTTGAGCTTTACACAATTATCTCTTAATTTCATTTGCTTATACTTAAGTAATTAGCCCAATATTACTTAATTATTCTATTATCACTTGTTGGTAATTTTCTTAATTAAGACACTCCTTTATCTTCAAACTTTTGCCTTAACACTAGAATTTCCATGCCCATTGTATTAATCCATAATTACAAGGGTATTTTGGTCTTTTATTACTTTTTGAACATTCTTGTACAATTTCTCAAAGTTCATAATTTATTAAATTACAATAATTAGAGATAATATACTCTCCTAATTTACTTGGTCACTTTTCTACCTTTTGGTATTTTCCATAATTTCCTAAGTTATTTATGTCCCTTAGGGGCATTTTGGTCATTTTGGCACTTTGCCCTTAATTTCCCGATTTCCTACAGAAATTCTACTTAGAAAATAGACTATAATTATACAAGACCGGAGATTGAAATTTCACTTATCGAAATATCCAACTTTTATTTATAATATTCCGTATAAATATCAGGTATTACATTTCTCCTCCCTTAAACAAAATTTCGCCCTCGAAATTTAGTATATCTTAACTAAACTTCGGGTCATGAACTCTGGTTATTTCTCCTTCATGCCTCTCTCGGTTTCCCAAGTCGCGTCCTCGGGTGATAAACCCTTCCAAACCACCTTCACAATCAAAATAGTCTTGTTTCTGAGCCGTTTCTCTTTGTGATCGATGATCTGCTCTGGCTCGACTATGAAGGTATTATCATGCCGTACTTCAACGTCCTCGTACTCGATGACATGATCACGGTCTGATTGGTATTTCTTCAATTGCGACACGTGGAAAACGTCGTGGAGATTACTCAGATTCGGGGGTAAGGCTATCTGATAAGCTACTTCTCCGCTTGCCGAATTTCAAAGGGTCCTACGTACCGTGGACTCAGTTTCTTCCTCTTAAGCGTTCTGCCGACACCAGTTACTGGAGATAACTTTAGGAATACATGGTCGCCGACATAGAACGTCAAGGGTCTCCTCCTTTTGTCCGCATAGCTCTTCTGTCTACTATGTGCGGCTAGGAGTCTCTTCTTGATTAACGCGATCTGCTCGGAGGTTTGTTCAAGCATATCCGGCCCAAGTAATTGCTTTTCAGACGAATCATCCAGCATAATGGTGATTGACACTTCCGCCCATACAATGCCTCGAACGGGGCCATTTGTATACTAGCATGATAACTGTTGTTATATGCAAACTCTGCTAGCAAAAGATGTTGATCCCAACTTCCTTTGAAATCTAGGGCACATGCTCGCAGCATATCCTCCAGCGTCTGTATAGTTCTTTCAGATTGACCGTCGGTTTGTGGGTGATAAGCCGAACTGAACTTTAGCTTGGTCCCCATACCTTCATGTATCGCTTGCCAGAAACGGGATTTGAATCGCGTATCCCGATCAGAGACAATGCTCTTAGGGACACCATGTAATCTCACTATCTCTTTGATGTAAATCTCTGCCAATCGTTCCGGAGAATAGTGGATACTGATGGGAATAAAATGTGCTGACTTGGTTAATCTGTCAACAACTACCCAAATTGTATTATGATTCCTGATTTTGGGCAGACCTACCACAAAATCCATGGTTATGTTCTCCCATTTCCACTCTGGCAGCTCTAGTCCTTGCAAAAGACCAGGGGGTCGACGGTGTTCAATCTTCACCTTCTGACAAGTTAAGCATTTGGCCACGTAATCGGCTATGTCTTTCTTCATTCCGGGCCACCAAAGTTCAGATTTCATACTCTGGTACATCTTGACCATGCCTGGATGTAGAGTATACTTACTCTTATGAGCCTCATCCATTATTTTCCGCTTCAATTCATCAACTGGCGGTATGTAGACTCGCTTCTTATACCTGACCAAACCACTAAGTGATAGGTCATAGTCTTGGGTCTCACCTCGAGTGATCTTCTCACGTATCTCTTTTGCCCAATCATCTTGCTTCTGAGCTTTCTCAACTTCGTCTCTCAGATCATACTCCCCTTGACTCGCAAGAAGAGTAGCAAGATAGGCATCAGCTGGTGCGTGCCGACCCATACAGATTTGATTGGATAGATTCAGGTCTCTGAAATCTTCCAGCAGCTGCTCTTGTATCATCATGTATGCCACCTGCACCGTCTTTCTACTAAGAGCATCAGCAACAACGTTCGCTTTACCCGGATGATACTTGATCTCCAGGTTGTAATCTTTAATCAGCTCCATCCAGCGTCGCTGTCTCATGTTGAGTTCTCGTTGATCGAACAGGTACTTCAAACTTTTGTGGTCGCAGTACAATTCTACGGTTACACCGTACAGGTAATGCCTCCATATCTTCAAAGCAAACACGATAGCCGCCAGCTCTAAATCGTGTGTAGGATAGTTTAACTCGTGAGGCTTCAGCTGACGAGAGGCATAAGCCACCACTCTGCCCTGCTGCATTAGGACACATCCCAATCCCTGCCCACTGGCATCACTGTAAACAACATACTTCTCATCTGGATCTGGGATGATTAACACCGGTGCTGTAGTCAATCTCTCTCTCAGTTTCTGAAAGCTCTCCTCACAGTCATCTCCCCATACAAAGGGTTGATTCTTCCTTGTAAGCTTTGTCAATGGTAAGGCGAGACGCGAGAAATCCCGTATGAATCTGCGGTAGTATCCCGCCAGACCCAGAAAACTACGTATCTCCGTCACTGTTTCTGGCCGCTTCCAGTCCAGAACTGCTTCCACCTTGCCTGGATCAACTGCAACTCCACCACTAGATATCACATGGCCCAGAAATTTCACTTCCGGCAGCCAAAATTCGCATTTGCTCAGCTTAGCGTAGAGTCGCTTTTCCCTGAGTATGCTTAACACCCTTCTCAGATGTTCTTCGTGCTCCTCTTTGCTCTTAGAGTAGATCAGAATGTCATCAATGAACACCACCACAAATTGGTCTAGGTGTTGTCGGAAGATACGGTTCATGTAATCCATGAATACCGCAGGTGCATTTGTCAATCCGAAGGGCATAACAAGGAATTCATAATGCCCGTACCTGGTTCTGAAAGCTGTCTTGGAAATATCATCATCTTTAACTCGCAACTGATGGTATCCCAAACGCAAATCAATTTTTGAAAAGACCGTGGAACCAGATAACTGATCCAAAAGATCATCAATCCGGGGAAGTGGGTACTTGTTTTTTACCGTTACTTTGTTCAACTCACGGTAGTCAATGCAGAGTCGGAAGCTTCCATCTTTCTTCTTTACAAATAAAACTGGGGCTCCCCACGGTGATACACTGGGTCGAATGAACCCCTTCTCTAATAGCTCTTCTAGCTGCTTCTTCAACTCTTGCATCTCGTTCGGAGCCATACGATACGGCGCCTTTGATATTGATCCTGTACCAGGCATCAAATCGATATTGAACTCCACTTCTCGGATAGGAGGTAGCTCAGTGAGATCCTCCGGGAATACATCGGGAAAATCATTCACCATAGGGATATCCTGGAGTGAAAGGTCAGCTTCTGCTTTAACCGAAAAGAATACCACGTAGGCATGGCATCCCTGCTTCACACATCGATCAGCTTCTGTAGCGGAGAGAAATTTCAGGCTCACTTCAACTTTTTCTCCGGGGAATGATATCTTCTTTTTGCCACAGTCGATCATCGCACCGTTGGCCGTCAGCCAATTTAGACCGAGTATGACGTCGATGCTGTGAAGAGGTAGACGGATAAGGTCCACTTTAGAAACTCGTCCATCCACGTTAGCAGTACAATTCATACATGCATCAGAAGCTAAGGACTTCACACCAAGTGGTGTAGATACTACTAGGTCAAAAGGTAAACTACAGGCATGCATTCCTAGGCGACTTGCACAATCATAGGAAATGAAAGAATGACTGGCTCCTGAATCATACAATGCCTCAAGTAGATTTCCATTAAGGTAAATAGTACCTTGGACCATCTCCGGGGACTGTCTGGCTTCTGTGTTTGTTAGCGCAAAGATCCGCCCTGTGCTCTGAGGCCTCGCCTCCCCAATCTTCTCAGTACACTCCCGACTGAAGTGTCCGGGCTTATGACATCTGAAGCATATCTGCTTCCCTTCACAGTTCACGCCCGGGTGATGCTTCTTGCATTTTGGGCACGTTTGAGATCCCGGCTGTCTGGGATAGTTTTGTTGCCCATCTTGGTATGGCCTCTTGTTTCCACCTCGGGGGTTATTCCAGGGCGCCTTCCTCTTTTGTGAAAAATTCTCGCGGTTGGATCCACCGCGACCAGCATTTGGGTTATTGAAGTTCCTGGATCTCTGGAATCCTCTGAGATTGCGTTCAGTCATCCGACAAGTGTCCACCGCGTTCGTCAAATTCTGAAATTGTTGGGACATGAGTCTCTCACCAATCTCATACTTCAGTCCGTGAACCAGTATGTTCACCATGCTTCTTCCATCCTTGCCATTCCGTAAGTGTGGTGAGTATCGGGACAAGTTGGTGATTCGCGCGTAGTAATCGTCAAAAGATTCCTCCTGTCCCTGTCGGATATGGAGAAATTCTGACTCATTGTTCATCTGCACTGAAGGAGGAAAATATTGTTCATGAAATTTCTCCAGAAATTTCTCCCATGTCACAGGACAGTAATCGTTTTGTAGAGTTTCTGCCGTGACTTCCCACCAGCGGTCTGCATCTCCTTCGAGCTGATAGATTGCTAGTTGAGCTTTGCGATCCTCCGGGCAGTCTATCACTTTGAATACCTTCTCTAATCGCTTCAGCCAATCCTCTGCCATGTCTAGCTTTCCTCTGAAGGTTGGTGGCTTCAGCTTACAAAATTGATTAACCCAATACTGGGTATTCTTTTCCCTTCTTCCTCGTCGTGGAGGTGATTGTGATCTATCGGATTCCTCAGCATTTTCCTCATGGTCTTCCTCACTTTGATTGTCATTGTCATCCTCCTCTTCTTCTTCGTCATTCTCCTCATTCTCTTCATTGTTGCGCTCTTCCTCCTCGTGTTGACGTGCATCCAATTGTCTTTGGGCTTCTTCATCTTGTTGATGTTGTCTTGCTAACAGAGCATCAATGAGAGCCCTCTGCTCTTGGAAAGTTCTCCTTAGTTCTTGTACTTCATTCTGTTCCTATTGGTTTGGTATAATATTTTGTTCGGGTATTTCGTCCCTTTGAGGCTGCCTGCCTCCTCGTCTGCCTCGACCTCGGCCTCTGCCTCGGCCCCTACCTCTTGGTGCACCGGCACCTCTTATGATGGCCATGTTTTGACTTTTCCTTTATATCAAATAACGGATAAGTGTCAGAAAAATAACACAACACATGGCATCAAAACATATATATTTTCATATTAGATGTAATGTACATGCTAACGTATATTACATCGTCGAGCTGGTTTATGACCAGTGGTTATATCGTATGTCCCCACGTTGTCGTCATCAGATGAATGATCTGAGCCAACAGGTTTCTCTAATTCTAAGGGCATACTAGTCATTGACTCTACCCTGAGTCAAGATCATCTTTTGGTTTGGGGTCATTAGAAATATCAGGGTTTCGTCTTCGTCCCGCCGTCTCTGGAACTATGGATCTACGAGTGTAACGCCTCATTCTTACGGGATAGAAGGTATACGAATTTTTCGTTTCTGTACATCACTACATATTACACCAGGGTCATATCAGTACTCATTTTCAAAATGTGCTCAAAATTTAAAGGCTTTTGAACATAACTCCGTTATCCGAACAGAATGGTCAGGTAAGTGTCTACCATGGGGGCCTCACCGACTTATACGGCGACTCAATGGCTTACCCACGTAGACCAGCCTTGCCTTAGGCACCAAACTGTCCCTAGTAACATAGTTAAATTCATGCCAGACTGTCATGCTCTAATACCATAAATGTAACATCCCATTTCTAAAGCGGAAATTTTTTTTTTTTTTCAACCAGAGTAGAGCAATGGAGCGAAAGAGTAACTGATCATATCATAACATGAACCATAGTGTAACAGAGTATTGATAATACAGTGATCCTACTGTTCAAAGGTAAATACGGAAAGCGATAAAATATCTTCGGCCGGTAGCCTACTCCTGCTGCTTGTCCTTTGCACCGAACCGTGATCCTCCGGATCCTGAAGCTATAGCTGAGATTCAATTTACCGCATTGAATCTCAGATAACGGTTAACCTTATGCTCAAATAAAACAGTATATAGACAACAGATATTCATGACATAACAGCAACATCTCATCAGATAAGTGTGACACAGACAGAACATAAGCATGAAGCAATATGTAAGGTCCTACACAACAATATTGTGACACAGACAGGACATAAGCATGAAGCAGTATGTAAAGTCCTACACAAATATAGCCACATTGTGACACAGACAGGACATAAGCATGAAGCAGTATGTAAAGTCCTACACAAATATAGCCTGCACATTAACCTGTGCCACGATCACGTGTCCTCAGCGCTAGGAAAATTTCAAGCGGTATTATCATGTCTATAACCCGTACAAGCTGTATGTATAACGACGACCCTAAGCAGAGCCCCGGTATATGAACGTATCTATGACATATATGTATATGAGAGCTATAGGATTAGTGTTACAGTACGCGTCCGTACCTTCGTTGATGTACGTAGATGTTTCTGGCGGAAACTGTACTTTCTGACGGAAAACAGCGGTTTGTCCGACAGTCAGTCTGAAGTTCCTCGAAAAACGTGTCCGTACGGGTCCGGTTACGAAACTCGTTTTTAGAAACATCAATCTCTTCAGAAAAATTCACTGATTCCAAATATGTCTAAATAAATTCAAACTCATTCCTAGATATTGAGTTAGAATTTATTTTCTTCATTTCCAAAAATATGCCTATATGCATTTTTCCCTATTTTGTTTTATTAGGAAAATGCACAAACGGCCTCGGAATTAACTTCCGGAAGAGTCTAACGGAAGATAAAATCCCACTGATCAATATTCTACATTGATTTTGGAAATCCCATTCCTAGATCTCCAGATAGGATCCGTTTCCTAATTTCTAAATTACTATTCACTATATTTAATTATATTTTTATTATATTGCAAGTTGATAAATATATTAATTAATTTTGTTTTTTCTTCTTCCACCAACAAAGATGTCGGCCAAGACACACCCTTTTGTTTAAAATATTTTTATTTTATTTTTTAATTAATTATTTATTTATTTATTTATTTACTTTTTCCAAAAATTCCACAAAATTATCTAATTGGTCCATTCTTGTATTTAGGCTTAAAAATACCTAAACTCAACTATTTTTCTCCAAAATTTCCAATTAATTAGTAAATATATTTTTACTAATTTTAAGCCAATTATCACTAATTTTTGAGCTTTACACAATTATCTCTTAATTTCCTTTGCTTATACTTAAGTAATTAGCCCAATATTACTTAATTATTCTATTATCACTTGTTGGTAATTTTCTTAATTAAGACACTCCTTTATCTTCAAACTTTTGCCTTAACACTAGAATTTCCATACCCATTGTATTAATCCATAATTACAAGGGTATTTTGGTCTTTATTACTTTTTGAACATTCTTGTACAATTTCTCAAAGTTCATAATTTATTAAATTACAATAATTAGAGATAATATACTCTCCTAATTTACTTGGTCACTTTTCTACCTTTTGGTATTTTTCCATAATTTCCTAAGTTATTTATGTCCCTTAGGGGCATTTTGGTCATTTTGGCACTTTGGCCCTTAATTTCCCTGATTTCCTACAGAA
This sequence comes from Acacia pycnantha, assembly GCA_025563575.1. Classification (NCBI taxonomy): domain Eukaryota; kingdom Viridiplantae; phylum Streptophyta; class Magnoliopsida; order Fabales; family Fabaceae; genus Acacia; species Acacia pycnantha. Next base: position 93,282 of record JAMWYP010000079.1, read on the forward strand.
ATTCTACTTAGAAAATAGACTATAATTATACAAGACCGGAGATTGAAATTTCACTTATCAGAAATATCCAACTTTTATTTATAATATTCTAGATAAATATCCGGGTATTACATAAAACATCTTGACCATATTGCTTTTTAGAATGAAATATAGAAAATAAAAATGACAAGATTAACATAAATCATATAAAACCCCACATGGAATACAACTTGAATTATAAGCCCCAAAGATAGGGGGAAATTTGGGGGGCCAAAATTTAATTTTACATTATATTAATTTTTTTATTAAAAAAATTCTAAACAATTTTTTTTTTGGGAACCAGTCCCTAAAAAGCTCCGCCCCTGGTAACTATTATCTAGAACATGAAAAAAAGGACGTAGTTATTTAACTATTTCAAGATTTGAAATGATGACTAACTAGCTCGTTATTAACCTAAAAAATAAAATAAGATCTGACCTATAATGATAACTTTTTAAAAAATAGTAAATATTATAGCTTGTTTGTGAATAAGTTATTGTCCAAAATTAAATTATGTTATTTTCACGCTAGAAAAAAACTAATGTGCCTTGTTATAAATAAATAAAATCTGCAAAAGCATATAAAAAAATGAAAACTGCTATGAATTAAATGAAACACCGCCATAATGAATTATGATAAAAGGCTTCATCGTCAAGCATGGATCTGAAAAAACCTAACTGGCGCACACAGACACACAAAAGTCCCTGACTTCTTTTTCCTTTCACGTTTGTTTCCCTTTAATCCCTTTTTTTGTCTTTGCCATCAAAACTTACTTTTTCTTTACTGTTTTCCTTAAACTATCATTTTCATTTGGCTAAAGATACTCTCTCCACTTTAACAAAATCTTTAACTGGTCGGTCTCTCTCTTACTCGCTAAGATTATTTATCCTTTACACATGTATGATCTTTAATAATGTTACGTTGTACCGGCAAACGCTGTGATAATTGGCCAGAATCAGGGTTTTAAGTGTGGTTGTAAAACACACATAAGTGAGCTGTTGAACTATCTTTAGAAAAAAGATTGTCCCTTTCAAGACATGTTTAATTCATTAATTAGAAAGGTTTGTTTTAGAAAATAATAGAGAAGGGAGAAGAATACGTTTCGTGTTCGGATCTGGGTCGATCTAAAGCTCTCACGCAGATTTTAAACTACTAGAGCTTAAATTAGAGTGGCATGACAAATGGACCACTTAAAGTGAGAAAAGAGAGAAAACTTAACGGTTGGGATGCATGGAAAATAACTAATAGAGAAAACCCTTTATTTATAGTGTCAGATGGAGGATTTTTTTGGTAGCTTAAATACTCATCAATAAAGGTTGTTTTAGCTGGTTTAGCTAGAAATAATTTGTTGTCGGTTTGAGTTATTATTTGATTGATTTTTTTTTTCTTTTAATTTGATCAAGGTTTTCTTCTCGATGCTTAGAAGGCAAATGCTTCTTATCTATCATAACATATATGCTTCCTAAAATTCGAACTTGTATTATCCTCCATATAAGGTTGAAACTCCTTACCACTTTAACCAATAGCTTGTTGGTTTATTGATATATCTAAATCAATAATACTTGAGTAACATAGTTTATAACTTTTTTTTATAGGTTTAGGTAAATATCTAATTCGTTCCCGGACCGGAGAAGTTATTTTTGGGGGAGAAAACGAAAAAAGTAGCTAGGCTTAAGATAATATTATCCAAACTCTCTGAGTTTACTTCCTAATTCTATAAATAGTTATCTTTGAATCTGTGGCTGTTTTAAAAGAGTTTAATTTGTGGAAGTCTTTTGCCAAAAGATTTTTTTTATTACATTGCTTTATTTTGAAACAATTTCCATATCTAACATTATCTTTGAGAAATTGGAGAAAAAAAGCTTATGATAATTTTGTAAAAAGAGATCCCAAAACTGATCCATTTGAATAATGAAATAGTGCAGAATCCACACTATGTAATCATTCCGATCCAGTTAATTAACATGCATGTCTTTATAATTTCAATATTCTAGCTCTATCACTCACATATATGGGGTAGAATTACTTTTACTTAATAAAAAAAATTAAACGACTAATTAATTATTGCTTCTAGATTCGTAAGCTTATTTGACACAAGTCCCTAAACAACGTGTTAGCCTTTTAAAATAATATAACATATTTATCGTATACGAGTAATTCATTTCGTTAAGAGACACGATTCATCCTTCTCATTTATAGCAAATTTATAAAGCTCACACGAGTTTTGTTAAAATTACACAAATATTACTTCTACTTTCAAAATAACCATATATAAATAATCTCCTTCAGTTTACTTTGTTGGTTTGTTTTAAAAGATATCAATTAGTGTTAATTTTGGAGGGAAAATATCAGTGCATTTTTTTAAAAAGAAATCATAAAACATTTTGGGAAAATTATGTGTAGGTCCCAAGGAACAAAAATAATTACAAAAAAGTCCATTGAAATCACCAAATTACACAGAAGTCCCAAGGGACTTTTTTGATATTATTTGTATGGAAATAAAATCCAGACTTTTAAATGTTATTGTAAATATATGCATTTCCTGTTGTAAATATGGATTTTTCTTTTGTAAATAGCCGGATTTTAAATTTTGTTGTAAATACAGCACTTCGTGTTGTAAATATAGTCTTTTTCTGTTGTAAATGACTTCTCTACGTTCAAAATCCAGGTGTTTAAATGTTATTGTAAATATAGGCATTTCCTGTTGTAAATATGACTTTTTTCTGTTGTAAATGTTCAGGTGTTTAAATGTTGTTGTAAATATAGGCATTTCCTGTTGTAAATATGACATTTATTGTTGTTAATATAAATAATATCAAAAAAGTCTCTTGGGACTTCTGTGTAATTTTGTGATTTCAAGGGACTTTTTTGTAATTGTTTTTGTTCCTTGGGACCTGCGCGTAATTTTCCCAAAAGTTTTCTATTATTTAATTTTATATTATCAGGGAAAGTATCTGTAATTCTCTTGTCATCTTTAAGGAAAATCTATATAAGTTTTAAAATATTAAAAATTTGTACAATTTCAATAGAATATATAAGAGAACATGGTATAACTTATACTCTTCAAAACTATTAATTTAGAGATTGAATTATGAAATGAATTGATTGTTTTGTATGCTTAAACCAGAGAGAGAGAGAGTTGTTGAATTGTTAAATGGGGTTTAAAGCGATGCAACCTTACACACGATTATAATTTTTATTGAGAACAAGAAGATCGAGGTGATGTCATGTATATATATGGAAAAGCAAAGCAAATTGAGGTTAAGGTGGGTTGGCCAATATTCATATATTCCTTCATTCTCTATTGATCTCTCTCTCTTATACTATTAACAGCTATCCCAGGTTTTTTCTAGATTCTATTATTATTATCAAGTATCTAAACAACCAACTACTCTAATTTTAAGGTTTATAGTTGCTACTCGGCTACTCCTAGCACAGAGGTCTCTACTCGAACTCAAATATAAAGGAGATGAAGAGGATTAGATTCTCCAAAATTATTGTCTTACCTACCACTGTTTTCATATCAATATTAGTGTATATCCAACAAAAGGAAAACTGATCTATCTCACATTTTTCTTTCTTCATTCTTTTAATTTAGTGATCACCTGATCATAAGAAGCTTTCATGTGCTTTCATGTGCACTTTCTGATTTGCCTTTACTCTAACATATATAATGCTTCTCTTTTCTAGAATTCCTGTTTTAAAAAAGTTTCTACTGATTAACAAGTGCCATTACATACCGTTCCTTGGGATGCTTTCCTCTGGCCCAATACGACCCAACAATGAGGTATAAAACCCCCTCACAATACAAACTATCATGGCCCAAAATCCGAGTTGAAATCAGTGTATGAGTTAAGTCAAGAAATTGCACATAGCCTAATAAGCCTAAACAAAACATACCGACTCAGAGTCAAACATCTCTACAATAATAAAATAATGCTTATTAAACTCTCAGTTTTACAAATATTAAAATCTCATTGAGAAACAAATCAAACAAAACATAACTTCTTGGACGCACACACTATCGCATTGCCTGCATAAGTTTAACACATTGACTCCAACTCTATCATAGTAGTCATGGCGTCACAAGACTCCATAGGACATACCAATTCAATACAAACTAAGTCTATGAGGCATGACCTACCACAACAACTTATATTGGTTGCATCATTTGAAAAAATATATACAAAGAAAGGAGTGGTCGACAGATATAACAAAGAGCATGGGAGGAAAACAAAGGCGTGAAAGAGTTTTTTGAAACATTATCAAAAGGGGAAAGTAAATATGATCAAAATCTTTGATGGCAAATAGCCGTCCAACCTATATTACATTATGTATCTCTTTTATGTATAAGGGTCGGGAATAATTGTCCCACTTACGATATAGTAGTAGTACAATATATTCATTTTGGGTCTCACGTATTGATTAAGACATGAATGAAGTATTAGATAAATTCTAAGCATGAATGTCAAAACCAATCCAGATTTATTATCTTGAACATTGTCTCAAACATAATAAGAAATGACCATACAGTTGTTTGTGTAAGAGATGCATATATTAATAATTTCCCAAATTCTTTTTAACCTTGAAATAATCTGAGATATCCAAATCAACTGATCTTTGCAATTGTGAGATTCTAAATGCCAGACACTCACTCAAATGAAATGACCAAAGTCACCATCATCACCAAACTTGTACAAACCATTTCCAAATTTGTTAAGAACACAAATTCAGAAAGTTCCCTAGACTCACCAATAAAACAAGGAGCAGAAGAAAAGCCAAGAGTTGTAAGCATATGAGGAGCTAAGGTAACAAATTCGCATAGGATGATTACATTTGAAGCATGTTTCTTCACAGCTAAAATAAGTCTTACTAGGCTGCATTCTTTCTTATTCCATTATTTACACTAATCATCTCTTGGCTTGTATGCTTCTGATCCGAAACTACAACACAATCCATCCACATTGCATCATCTTCACAGCACACTGGAAACTTAGTGATATATATAGAGAATGAAAGAGGATGAGAGAGATAGGTCTGATTTGAACCTAAACATACCCCTACTCATCCATGAAACAGTTTGATGCGAATGGTTATATGTTCCCGACATATGGGACACGTGGGCAGCGTCTTCCCACATTCTTCACAAGTCTGCATCAGAATCACATATAACTCATCATTCTCATTATGCAAAGAGAAGAAAGCAATGAAACCATTCTGGTAGGCTTGTTTACCATGTGTCCACATCCAAACGCCAAGTCCTTTTCATTGGTCAGACAAATTGCACAAGCCTGCAACATCATTTCAGGTTTAGCATTGTTACATATACCTTAATACTTCCATGCAGCTTACCATTTGATTAGTCTTTGGAGAAAATCATTCACATTATATAATAAAGAAATCTCTATCATGCAAAAGTAGTTACTACAATATTTATGAACATAAAGCTCAATGCAGATCATCCCTAGCATTCATTTCAGTCGATAGTTTGCATATTTGATAGGAAAGTTGTAGAAAGAAGGTTTCGGGAAGACGAAGAGAACGACTTGACAGAACAGCTGTCCTTGTCTATTCATTCATAGACAATAATCTGATCATACATCCCTTCTATTAGTCCAAGCCTCATACATATATGATAGAGACTTGTGACTCATAAGGTAATCCTAACTGTCATAACTACTAACTTCCTAACTAATTAACTAACTCTAACAATTTCTATTACATATCAATATTGTATCAGCCAAAACTTGAGCAAAGTTCTTTAAATGTTTGCTATCAAGTTTTTCAATAAAAATATAGCATATGGATAACCATTTTTCTTAGATGACAGCATCATGTGATGTTAACTTTAAAATCACATCTAAAATTTGTTCCGTCGCATGTTGACTTTCATCATTTCATCCTTGTTCAAAAGTTGTAAATGTTACAGGCAGAAGTTGTATGATTTACCTCAAACCAATCAGAAAGATGATTCTATTGACTTTCAATTAACAAACAAGAAATTTATGAATAAGCTAGGCCCACATGTAATGCGGAAGAAACAATACTCATAAGAAGCAAAATATTCAAAATCATCTGAAGATTAGATTTCATTCTCAAGAAGTGTCTAGCCAGAGCAGTAGATTGGGAGAAGTTAAGTTATTAGGTAGATTCACTACATAAAATATAGGTATATTAACCTAATCATGAATAAACATGTAATCAGGGCACATTAGAATTACACTGAAAAAGTTTACTATACTTGTATGATAATATATGATCAGTCTGGTCTGTTTTTGCAAAAAGGATCTGTTTGATTTTTTTTTTTTTTTCATTTAAATACCTGGGCAGTAGAGGAACTCAAGGATGCAGATGTGACAGCATTAAGGGTATCAGCTAACTCTAGTTCTTTTTCTTCAACCTGTCTCGTGGCCCTTTCGCTAGTCTCCTGACATTCGAGCTTGAGCATCTGAATCAGCTCAAGCTTTTCTTGCAAATCTTTCTTCACTTCAATACACTTGTTCTAGACATAAAATGTTACAAATTAATGGTCACTTAGCTCCTTCAATTCAACTGCACATAACATATTATTATAATTGCCCTATCAATAACAAAAATCATTAGGTCAGGAGGCAAAACTCAAAACAAAATATGAAGAAACATTAATTTTGACTTAGATTTAAGAGAAGCACAAACAAAAAAATATTATCACCCAACTTGATTTTCTTTTTCGCAAGCTATCACCCAGCCTGATCAGTGATGATGTTTTCAGAAATTTAGTTACAAATTCAATGTAAATGGGTTCTTAATGTCAGTTTGTCTAAAAAATTATATATATACATGTGCGTACGCACGCATATTGCATTTAGGAGGAACCACCGAACCAGAGTAGTCAGTACCGTAGCAATGTCAGCATCATTTCGGGCCTCCTCCAATTCCCGACTTATCTCTTCAACTTGTATCACAGCAACTTGTCTTATCTCCTGAGTTTCCAACTTTAGAAGTTTGATGAGCTTTTCCTTTTCCTTCACCTCTCTCTTCACCTTGGTCCATTCATTCTATACATAGAAGTAACCACTTAGTACACAACTATTTATGCAGATTGCACCATGTGAACAAATACAATCATTTGAAGAGAGAAGTCAGTTACAAGTAGCATTCAAATGCTACGTAACATGTATCGTACTATCGTTGATCTTGGTACTCTAAGAACAAGGAACTGTACAAAGTCTAATGATTTCCTATCATTCGTCTAATATTTTCAAAATTTTAAAATCGAGCATAGCTTCTTTTCGAGCCTAGGCTAATTCTCGTCCCATCTTTTTGATTTCTCTCTTGGCCTGTTCTGCCTCATCATGTTTCTCAACTATAAGCCTTTGGACAGTTTTTCCTTCTTCTATCAGCATTCTTTCAAGATTAGCACATTCACTCTGTCAAATTAGCTAAAGCTTTAACAGAAAAGTAATGGAATGATGTCTTTTAAGTGTCAAAATCAACTTCAATGGAAAATCAGAGAACATAGTTACAAATAAATAATGATGCACACTTCTTCACAAATTAAATGCACGGAAAAATTTATTACTTTTATCTTCCCATACATTTTGGTAGACCTAAATCTGTATATTTTAAAATTAAAAAAAAAAACATAAATATCACATTATTTTCAAACATAGCCTCACTATATAATCTCTAGCCACGTAATTATAGCACGTTTCCTGTAACAAATAAAGATGAAAAAAATAAAAAAGTACTTGTAGCCATTTTACATTTAAGTGCTTCAATCAACCAAAAACAGTTCTTACACATGATATTTTATAATTGCTCGCATCAAAATGTATAATCATTTGAAGATTCAAATGACAGATAAAATCATGGATTAAGAAGCTGTGCACAAACTGAATTTGGATAGCTAAGACTCATATTTTGTTATCAAATTGATTACAATTGCATGTAAGTTGGTTCATATTGTAAATTAATTGAAAATATGGTAGATAAATATCATAAAGTTAAAGGAGAAAATACCAACATATTCAATACCTTGAAAGCATCAGCATCTTTTCGAGCTAACTTGGCATCTTTTCGAGCATGGGCTAATTCTTGATCTTTCTCTTCAATTTGCCTCTTGGCTAGCCGCACCTCATCATCTTTCTCAAGTATAAGCCTTCGTACATGTTTTTTCTCTTCTTCCAGAAATCTCTTCAGTTTAGCACATTCACGCTGTAAGATCATGTATGAATTAATAACGGTAACGAAGTGATACAGCCAAACTGTCATGCCAAACCCCCGGGGGGGGATTAAATTATACAAACTTCTTCACCAGTTACAACTATCACTTTCATATTTTTATAAATTTTACTTTTTCGAAAAAAATAAAAACCAACATAAAAACCATATTTTCAACTGTAGCCTCAACCCTTAACGTCACAAGCCACATAGTTATAGCATGTTTCACCTGCGAAGGAAAGATAAGAATATAAATTGATAATTTATGTTTCTAAATTTTTCTATATATTTGATCACGGCATACGTTTTCCTTAAGATGGTCGAAGGATTTAGTTTCCCATTGAATGAGGGGAGCTTAAAGTAAGAGTCTGCTCACAGAGCAGTATCATAAAAAAAGTACAGATATAATCCAACTATTCTTTTAAGTGTCCAGGTTCCAGTTATTTCCTGCAGTTTATCCCTTCTTTTTTGCTAATGCACAAATGTTGAGCTTTGATGAAAAGCACAAAATCTAACGATTTCCTATCAGTATTTCCCTGATAATATGTCTCGCGTTGACTAAAGAGATCAGAAGGCATTTTCAGCGGCATCGGAAGTAGAATCAATTACCTCTTCGGACTTTTTATCTTGATCTTTTTTATCATCGGATTTCTTCTTGTCGGCCTTCTTCTCCGGTTTGTCGTCCGGCTTCTTATTGCCGGCGGCGGCGTCTTTCTTAGGTTGAGGGAAAACAATCTCCACTTTCGTCTGGTACTTTTCGGCCAGATCATCCCAGACCTTAGCGGGGTCCACTTTACCAATCACCGTCAGTTTATTGGCGGAAATATCAACCTTGACGTTTACCACACCTGAAACCATAAAGACGGCCAAGAATGAGTCTTGAATTCACGATTTCAAGACTCATTCTGAAGCAAATAAAAATGTAGAGGGATTATCCAGCCTCCAAATCCAAAACAGAGGAAAGCCATCGAGCTTGAAAACGACAGTAGGGGGAGCGTCGTCCTTCTTCTGCGCGCATAAACGACTGAATGAGGGAGAGCGTGATAGCACAAGAAAGTAAATAAAACTGCAAAACGAATAGAGGAAAAAAGAAAAAGGAAGAGGAAGGAGAAGAAAAAGAACTGACCTCACCCATATTGGAATTAGAACGTTAGGGTTAGGGTTTGGATTGTGGTTTGATTTTAGAAGCAGTTTGTTGTTATCTTGAAAAGGGTAATTGGAAGCAAGAACTGGTATATATAGAATTTAGGTAGGTGGGGTTGTACAAGTGTGATGTTATGCCTGTATCTGTATGTACTACGCGGGAGGGATGATGGGTTGTGGCGGGATGAGGTGGGCTAAGTGGGCCCCCACCCCCCTAAAATTTAAAGACAAAATATATATATATTGATAAAGGGAAAATTACACTCAGGTCTCAAGAAAAGAAAAAAATTACAAAAAGTCTCTTGAAATCACAAAATCACAGAAAAGTCCTAAGAGAATTTTTGTTGTAAATACATACATTTCCTGTTGTAAATGGTTTGGGACTTTTCTAATATTATTTGTACGGAATTTTTTTAATGTTGTTGTAAATACATACATTTTCTGTAGTAAATGGTCAGGTGTTTAAATGTTGTTGTAAATACATACATTTCCTGTTGTAAATGGTTTGAGACTTTTTTCATTCCGTACAAATAATATCAAAAAGTCTCAAACCATTTACAACAGGAAATGTATGTATTTACAACAACATTTAAACACCTGACCATTTACAACAGGAAATGTATATATTTACAACAGAAAATTTATGTATTTACAACAACATTTAAAAAATTTTGTACAAATAATATCAAAAAAGTCCCAAACCATTTACAACAGGAAATGTATGTATTTACAACAAAAATTTCCTTGGGACTTCTGGGTAATTTTGTGATTTTAAGAGACTTTTTTATAATTTTTTCCTTCCTTGAGACCTGAACGTAATTTTCCCATTTTTTTTAAGGAGATTGCAGTTGGCGGAGTGTGAATGTGATAGGACCTTTTTGCATAAAAGGCCAAAGTTTGGATTTCCGTTTAGGCATAAAGGATAAGCCTAAATAGGAGTTTAGACAAATAGAACTGAACGTAATAATTGACACTACTAAACTAAACCTAGGAGCCACTAGCAGTACATAACAAGTGAATAATTAAATAACAAGTGGTAGAAGCACTAACTCATATTTCAATAATTAAATAACAAGTGAATAATTAAATAACAATAAATAACAATAAGCTGCAAAATAGGAAGAGGTATCTCACCAAGGTTATTAAAACCCAACCGGTTAGTGAACCGGTTGGGATACTGGGTCAAGGATTAGTGGGTCAGACCGGAGTCAAACCGGAGCTAAACTGGGACCAAACCGGTAAGAAAATAAATATTTCAGTTATAGATATGAAATTATAAAAAAAAAATTAAATCTATTTTATATTTAAATGATATTAGGGAACCGTGAAAGTTAAGTAATATGAGTAATATGGCATGTCTATGAGCTCACAGCTAGCTACCTAGGTAGTTGTACAATTTTCCATTTGCCTTTACAAAGAAAAGTAGCTTACCCCGATACCTGTTCATTTTCCATTTTCACTTTGCAGTTTGCACAGCTACATCCAGAGCCTCTTCATACCTTGTTCTCTTCCATTTTCCACCCACAGTCTCCGTTGGTCTCGCTCGATATCCGATGGCCACCCCCCTCGTCGATCTCTGACGGTTTCTGATGGGAACGAGGTAGCGGTGGCTCTGGTCTCCCTCCTCGTTGATCTCACCGGTGGTTTCTCGATAGCCAGCGGCCTTTCTCTAGTGTCTCTCTGTTCATCTCTCTCTCTTTCCATGTTGAAACTGTCTAGGGAGCTTCAAAAAAAAAGAAAAGAAACAAAGACGAAGAAGATGACCCCGGTTTCTATGGTAGACCGGACCGGTTTCATGGTCGTCGGTTCGCCAGTTTCCGGTCGGAACTGGCTGGTCCAATCCGGGTCTAATAACCATGTATCTCACACGTTCTCCAGGTTACTGTGGTCGTATCAAAATGATTGGGATTGGAGTTTGGGGTTATTTACAGGATTGGCAATTGGCGGGGAGGACAGTTCAGGGGCAGAATTGTAATTTAAAGAAAAAAAATAAATTAGACCCCTTCCTCTTTTAATTCATTCCTCGCGCGCACAGTCGCACAAAAGAAGCAAGGCAGTTCGGGTCCTTTCATTCACGCACAGTCAAGTTTATATTGTATTTTAAATATTTTTATTTATGATATACCTATCTGGTCTTAAATATAAGATATAGTTTGTAGTGTAAATTACACTTCAAAATATGTCCTATATTAAAGACTGAAAGTAATAGTTTTTTTTATTTTCACCCACGTCGTTGAAATTCTACTCCTACTCCTGCTTTTACATGACATGCAGGCTTGGGCAATTTGCTTGACAAACAAAAATGACGTGGCCTTTGGATGTGGGCACATGGTAAGCTCTCTCTATAATTGAGATTATTAGAATATAAGTCTCACATCGACCAATACAAGGATAAATCCACGAGCTGGTAAGTCCTATCAAATTGACCCAAGTTCTTTTGATAAGAAGACACCCTCAACATATACCTCAATATTAAGAATTTAAAAGAAATTTCAATGAGTTTCCTCATGTTGTATGAAAATCATGATTCCTAAATAATTTTGATGCAAGCTTGTGGGGATTATATGTCGAGTGCCAATAGCGATCCGTCTTAGGCTATTTCCAAGTGACCAGGCCAATGACATCTCTAGATTGAAGAAGATGAAAAGAATGCGAAATTTGGGTCAAGCATTTCTATGTATAGTTAAATCAAAGTTTTCTTTTTCTTTTTATCAAAAAAAAAAAATAATTCTTTTTCTTTTTCCACCTTTTCTTTCATGGAGAATCACTATACAATTCCAAGAAAAAGATGTGATCATCAAAATATCCCACAATAAGTAAGTAGCAGGTGATGACAAGTTTTGGTGTAGGAAATTAAATAAATTATTTATAATGCTCAATTGTTATTGGAATTATTTTAAGGATTGCATTTATTTTTTGGGATTTCACAACGATTCAACCTCTCTTTTTTTCCTATCCATCTAAAACATAGGCTAGTGGTCAGTATTTGAAGGTTAATAGAATGGTAAAGCAACATATGTTGCATCACATAGAGAAGAAAATAACACCAAGCCGATAATGGTATGATTTTTTGTTTTACTATATTTTAAATTTCATTATTTTTTAAAAATATTGGCCAGTACGTCTATAACAACAACAACGTAGGCTTAGTGTAGCCCAAAAGAGAGATTACTTTGGAGCACCTTATACCAATGGCGGAGCCACACTTGTGTCCATCTGGGCAAGTGCAAACACAAAAATTTGAGAAAATATATATAATTTGAAAGAATTTTGTGACAACATGTCTAGGTGGTGTAGTTGGTTATTGCTCTTCACACTTAGTCACCAGGTTGTCGGTTCGAACCTCCCCTATTCCTTTTATCCCCCGCTCTCGTCTCCGTTTGTCATCGCTCTCCGTTCCAAATCCCCCGTCACAATGGCTCAATCGTCGCACATCAAGCTCTCTCTGTTCGGTCTTGCTTCTCAATTCTGTCTTCCGCCAGCTCAATCGATTATGTCTCAAGGTAATTTTCATTTATCTCTTCTCTTCCACCAGCTCAATCAATTCTCGATCCTTATCGCTCTCCATTCCAAAGTCTGAATTTATGGCATTTCCTTGTTGTTGTCTTTGTCTCTGAATTTGTTGCTGAATTTAGGATGAATTTATTGCTAAATGTATGTGTTCTGGTGTAGAACTCAGATGTCCGGCCTATAGAAGGGCCGGTTAGTTGATATAGGATCTAGGTGCTCCTCCTGTATGCTTATAGGGCAAGCATCCAAGAGAAGACGTGATCACGGTACACAAGCAGGCGTTTCGCCTAAAGGGTGCTGTGTGTGCCGTGTGACTGAATGTAGATTAGTCAGGGATTAGAATGTGCGTACCAGGCGCCTATCTCCTCCGTCTATATATATAGAGTGTACCTGGTCGGTTAACGCCTTGACTCCCATGTTGTGCATGTCCAAGGATCGTGCAGATCATCCTGGTCGTGGCTGGGATCGTGCCAACCGCCCTGGTCGTGGCTGGGTCCCACGGTTAGTGGGTTGTGACCACTACGTGGATTGCTAATGGGATGAGATAGTGGGCCTTGACTAGGTCCGTAACAGTTGCCCCCAAGCTCGGTTGTTCAGGTCTCTGAGCTACCGAGTTTAGTTGTTTGTTTGACTAGAGTACGGATGTCTGAATTTTTGTTGATCGCGAGATAACATGATATCCTTGCCCCCCAGCCGGGTTGTCCAGGTATCTGGTCAGCCGGGGTGGATATGCTGTTGAATCCGGATTTCGTGTCGAAGTTACTACCACTCGTTTGACTTTGAGAAAGCATCTATCCGAGCTTCAAAGAACTTCGGAGTTGTCTTCTGATTGCATTGCCCCCGACATGTGGTCCGGGTTACCTTGGCGATTGTTAAAATCTCGTTGTTCTTCAATTATCCGGGTATCCGGGCTCGTTTCTTGTGTGGTTAAGATTTCCAAACCCGAGTCTTTCCTGAAGAGGAGCAGATTGGGATTTGCCATCATACCAGCCGAGCTCATAGGAGGAAGCGATCGGGGACCGAGGTATTTCGGTAGCGGATCAGCTTTCAAAATGAGCTGGGGTGTTTGACTTTGGCGGACAGCCGAGGTATACGTTGTCCCTTTTCTTTTCCTGTGAGCGCTGCCCATTGTCCCCGAGCGTTTTCTACTGTCGATTCCTCTTCTCTAAGTCATCATTAGTTTTACGCACTGCATCCCTTGACTGTCGTGAAGCCGAACTGAGGGGATGCTAGCCTATGCGGCCCTTGGCGCATTTAATGCCTGACAGACGCGCATTAAATATGCGGGAGACGTGACCCTTACTTCAAAGTGAAAAGTCGCTTTTGCCCCCGTCGTTTGGGTTTTCGAAAGCTTTATACCCGCCAAGTCTATTCCTTATTTCACTTTCACTCCCTTGCTCCCAAGATTTTCTCTCCGCTCTGATATATAATTTCTTCTTTCTGTGTCTGTTTGTGGACATTGGTCCAAGGCTTTGTAGTCTCTGTTTCGCTACTAAGTTGCGTCTGTACTAAGTTGAATTTCTGGTTAGATTTCTTCATTGAGTGAATTTCTGCGCAATCCTTCTCAATTCCCACATTTGTGCAAACATCCCCCTGTTTTTCGAGTGAGCCTTTTGCTTTTCTGCTCGTCGATTGTTGAGTCCTTTGGGAGAGTAGTTCCAAATGTCGAAGGACATAAAAGATATGACCCCCGAAGAACTGGATGAACTACGCAAAACCGTCAGGGAAAAAGCCGTTGGTGGCTTTGGGGCGATGAATCTTCTCGTCCCACATCGCAAACCGTTGCTTTAACCGATCATCACCGTGGAGGCAAGAGGAAAGCTTCGGTGGCGGGCAGCGAAAACTCGAGAAGGCACATCATCGGTTAGGGAAGTCCCAATGTTTCCTACCCACTTCTTCCCAATCCAAGGGTGTTTAACCCGAGCTTCGACGTGTCCGCTTCCGGCCTTCCGATTAACCAAGATAATGAGGTGGCGAGGCGGGTCCTGGGTCGGGTCCTAGGGCCGAGGTTGATTCCTACATCGGCCCCTGCCATGATTGCGTGTACGAATGCTCACGACTTCTTTCTGTCGGGGATTCTGCCACAGCCGACTCTATTTTGAGCTCCTGCCGACACAATCGTGTCCCGCTCCTCAAGCCTCTTCGCCGAGCCCTGTCGACTTAGATTTAAATCTTACCGCAACTGTGGAAACCCGCCTTCAATTTTTGACATCAGGTATGCTAGGAAAATTCTGATCTTGTTTATATTTTCATTTGTGTTAGGTATAATGGCGTCGTCTTCTTCTTCCCATGCTGCTGAGTCAGAGTCTGGAAACGCAAACCGCGCTAGCCCCCCACAGGATTTAATTGACCAATTCCCCTGGGTTACCCGTGAAGTGCTGTCCTATCGGTCGAAGCTGGCCATAGATGACTTGGAAGGTCTCCCGATACAAGAGACTAGCACCTACTCTCTCTGTCTCCCGGAAGAGGAGCCTGTGTGCTCCGTAAGGGAGGGGAGCCATAACTCATTTTTCTTTTTCTACGTTGATTATATCACCGCACTCGGGATTCGCTTTCCATTTTCCGAGTTTCAAATGGCCATCCTCCATTCCTTGGCGTAGCTCCTCGCAGTTGCATCCCAATGGATGGGGTTACATGATTGCCTTCGAGTGGTTTTGCAAGAACCTTGGTCTCCCTTGCACCACCTCTATGTTCTTTTACTTCTTCACCCTTCACACCTCTCGCTCTGGGAAGGAACCACCGGAGCTCAAAGGCTGGACGTCCATTCGAGGAATAGCCAATCGGCGTTTGTTTACCCCAGTCTCTGACTCCTTCAAAAGCAACTTTTTTAAAGTTGTCGCTAAGTCTGGCACAAAACCTTGGTTCCTCAAAGGCCCCGACTCTGTAACGGTCGACTGGGAGTTTAACTTGTATTGGTGTCGAGATCACCACAACGTGTCCCCTAGTGCTTACAAGGTGGAGCGGTCCACTCTGCTAAAGCCTGAAAGAAAAGCCATTGATGCCATCACAGACCATGTGAAGGCAACAGGTACCGTTGGGGCCGGCTCCTTGGTGGCCCAATATCGGGCCCAGTCCCAGCATCAGGATGAGATGGTGTCAAGGCCGAGTATGATATTTCCGTTGTTTAGATATTAGCGTTGCTTCGCATTTTAGTCAAGTATGCTTTGTTTTTCCCTTCCTAGTAGCTAACACGATGTCTGTGTTTTGCGCAGGTCTCAAGATGAAAGGGCCAATCTATCTATCCGGGATCCCAGAGCCAACCTCAAAGGGGAAGAAGAGATCGGCCTCGAAGGTTGGAGAGTCATCGAAGCAAGCCGAGCCAAAGAAGCACCAGGTCGGCCCCGCAACTGATGCCAGGGCAGTTTTTGCTACCCAAACCTCTCCTACCGCGCCGTCGCCGCCTCCCAAGTCGGCCGAGGTCGGGCCATCGTCTTTGACTGCTTCCCCGGCTCCTCCTCGCCCTTCGACGGTCATCCCCCGCTCCCATCTATGGAGCAAGGGAATTACCGAAGAGTTGAGCATCGCACTCCTGCCTCCTCCCCGCTATCAAGAGCCAGTATCCTTGCGGGAAGTCGATGTACGAGATGTCCAGGATATGGGGCATGTTTTTCTGAGAGGTGCTGGTCTGACCCAATCTTTCCTCACCCTTCACCACAAGTATGCGGAGACTGCCGCGGACCTGAAGCGTGCCCGAGCAGAACGCGATGAAGCTTTGAAACAATGGCAGGCCGCTTCGAACGAGTTCCAGGCTCGTGAGGTCCAGCTGGGGAAGGTGGAGTATGCTCTGAAAGAGACCGAGGGGCTCTTGGCGGACTCCAACGTAATAATTGAAGGCTTTAAGGCGGCTCAAGCTAGAAGCGAAGAGCAGTTGAAAGCCATGACAGCCGAGATGGACAGGATCAAAGCCGAGGGGGAGGCGTCCTCAGCGCATCTGTCAGCGGAGATAACCCGGCTTCAGGAGTTGCTACTGGGATCCGTGGTGGAGGCGTTTAAGAACTCTCTGGCCCAGATCCAGGCTTTAAACCCGGGGGTAGAGCTCAACCTTGCCGGACATCATTTCCGATCCTACGTCGAGGACGGGCAGCTTGTCCCCTTTGTGGAACCTCCTGCCACTTCCGAGACCCGACTAGACGGCGATGCGACCGTGCTAGAAGCTGAGCAGGGTGAGGAAGTCTCGACCGCCCCCAAGCCCGTGGGTTGATTTTCTTGTTTGCAGCTTGTATGTTTTGTCCGGTTGTGTTACCGGTATTTGACTTTTTGAACAGATTGGCCAATCTGGCCACTTTTGCATACAATTAATAGTAGATGGTAACCTAGAAATCATAATGCGTTTTAAAAGAATCTTACTTTACCAGTTATTGCGTTCGACCGGGCCAAGGTCATAAGAAAATAAGCAGAATCTGCGAACGTGCTTCTTGGTCATAAGACCATAATGTTTTAAAGTGCTAGTGTCACACTGTCTTATAAAATTCCTGGTATTGTAACCGGGTCATCCTAAGGCAAATGAAAATTGCCACCTGCCCGGGTTCGGTTTTGTCCCGATAGCGTCCGAGCATTTTGACCTGATCAGGGTCTGCATGACATTTTCTATTGATACCCCGGAGTAAATATGCGTGTCTGGGCTGCGATAGCTATCCAGACCTATTTTCTTCAGCTGAAAAGCTGGTAATAATTTTATCTTGAAGAAGACAACCTTTGGAGTTCAACAAATACCCTCGAACGAGAGTTTCATTTATATTCGTCAAAGCAATTGTTATGAAGGGAAAAGCCATCAGGCCAACATTGAACAAAGAACAAATGGAAAAAGATGCTTTAAGACAAATAACAGATAAGCCTAACTGTAATACGCCTTTAACTTGTCCGCATTCCATGTTCGCTTGATTGGGGCTCCGTCTAAGTTCTCCAGAATATAAGCTCCTCTCTCAAGAGTTTCGCGAACGCGATAAGGTCCGTCCCAATTAGCCGCCAGTTTGCCGTCCTTGGAATTCTTGTTTCCGATGTCAGCCCTTCTGAGGACCAGGCAGCCGGGTTGGAATGTTCGTGGTCTCACCTTCTTGTTATAACGAGCCGCGATCAGCTGCTTCATTGCAATATCCCGACAGTGGGCGGTGACCCGTGCCTCATCGGCCAGATCCAACTCGGCCGCTAACGCCTCACTATTGGCCGTTTCTCCTTGTGATAAAATTCTCTTCCTGCGCCAAGACATCATCCCTATTTCGACAGGAATCATGGACTCACAGCCGTAAGCCAGCCTGTAAGGAGTTTCTTGAGTGGATGTCTGAGCCGTCGTTCGGTTTCCCCAAAGAACAAAAGGTAGTTGATCAGCCCAAGAGGTGTCAACCTCCAGCATACGTTTCTTCAAACCATCAAGAATGACCTTATTGGCGGCCTCAGCTTGCTCGTTAGACTGCGGGTGCTCCACGGAAGCAAAGTGATGATGTATTCCGTATTCATAAATCAAATCACGGAACCCGACTCCAGTGAACTGAGTTCCATTGTCTGTTACTATCTCGGCTGGTGCTCCAAATCGCGTGATTATATTGACTTCAACAAATCCCTGCACACAGGCCGAGGTAATCGTAGTGAGAGGTTCAGCCTCAATCCATTTGGTGAAGTAGTCCACTGCAACAATTAGCCATCGTAGTTGCCCGGGTGCGGTCTTGAATGGACCAAGAATGTCCATGCCCCATTTGTAAAAAGGCCACGGGGCCGAGATGAAATGAAGCTCGGCCGGGGGCGCCCAAATGACTCTGGAATGTTTCTGACAGCTATCACATTGTTTAACGAGGGTCTTAGCGTCCGCTTCTAACGTTGGCCATAAAGTTGATCCTTGACCATTGTATACTTGGCCGCGTCCCGAACCAACGTTTCGCTTCTATTGCATCCTCTCGGGATGATTCCACGCTCGAGATAGTCTTCAATTGGCTTTTTCCAATCTGCTTCAACCGAAATAGCCATCATGCACACCGGATCTTCAAGATTCTGTGAACAACCGTGCGATGGCAACCAGCTTGCTTAGTACTTGCTAATTTTGACAAGATGTCGGCTCTTACGTTGTCTCCCCGAGGGATATGAGTAACGGTGGCTTCTTCAAAGTCTGACATTATATCCTTGGCTTTTAAGAGATACTTTGCCATTAGCGGGCCCTTAGCCTGATACGTACCCTCGATCTGAGACGCCACAAGTTGGGAGCTCGGTGAAAACCTTAACTCTTGTGGCCCCATTTTCCTTGGCTTGAAAAAGCCCGGCTATCAAAGCCTCGTATTCTCGCTTGATTGTTGGAAGTAGGGAAGTTAAGATGCAACGAATGCTCAATCGTCCCCCTCTGGACTCTCAATGATGACTCCAGCTCCACTTCCTTTAACGTTCGACGATCCGTCAACATAGACCTTCCATTCGCCCGCCATCGCATCATC
Source organism: Acacia pycnantha (assembly GCA_025563575.1). Lineage (NCBI taxonomy): Eukaryota > Viridiplantae > Streptophyta > Magnoliopsida > Fabales > Fabaceae > Acacia > Acacia pycnantha. The sequence continues at coordinate 112,571 of JAMWYP010000079.1, forward strand.
CGTTTTAGTAACCGGGGTGAGCTCTCTGATGAAGTCGGCTAACGCCTGTGACTTGATTGCATGGCGAGCTTCATAGGTGATGTCGAACTCGGAGAGTTCTATCGCCCAATTTGTCATCCTCCCCGCTAGGTCCGGCTTATGTAGGACTTGTCGAATCGGCTGGCTTGTTCTAACAACAATATGGTGACCTTGGAAGTACGGTCTTAATCGACGGGCCGCCATGAGTAAAGCGAATGCCAATTTCTCCAGCTTCTGATATCGGACCTCGGCATTCTGCAGGGTTCTGCTGACGAAATATACTGGGATTTGTCCGTGCTCCGCCTCTCTTACCAGGGCCGCGCTAACGGCCTCCTCGCCAATGGACAAGTACAGGTATAGATTCTCACCAGGTTGAGGTTTTGAGAGGACTGGAGGATTGGCAAGACATTGCTTTATTTCTTCAAATGCGGCATCGCACTTTGAATTCCACTCCACCGATGCCTCCTTCTTTAAAAGCCTGAACATGGGCAATGCCTTCTCCGCTGATTTTGGCAAAAATCTAGTTAGAGCGGCCAGTCTTCCTGTGAGCTGTTGTACCTCTTTTTTGTTGCTCAGAGCCTTCATCTCCATCACCGCCCTGCACTTGTCCGGGTTGGCTTCAATGCCTCGGTTTGTTAGCATGAAACCCAAGAACTTTCCCGCAAGGACGCTAAAAGCACACTTGGCCGGGTTCAAACGGATTCTGTAATTTCTGAGTTTAGCAAATGTCTGCTCCAAGTCTTGTACGTGACACTGCTGGTCCAAGGTCTTAACGATCATATCATCGATATATACCTCCACGTTACGACCGATCTGGTCTGCAAAGACTCTATTCATCATCCTTTGATATGTAGCTCCGGCATTTTTCAATCCGAAAGGCATGACGTTGTAGCAGTAATTAGCTCTTTCAGTGATGAAGGCCGTCTTTTCCTGATCCTCCGGGTACATCGCTATCTGATTATATCCGGAATATGCGTCCATGAACGATAACAGCTGGAATCCCGACGCATTGTCTACCAATTGATCGATGTTCGGCATAGGGTAAGAGTCCTTGGGGCATACCTTATTAAGATTCTTGTAATCGGTACACACCCTCCACTTCCCATTTGGCTTTTTTACCATGACCACATTGGACAACCAAGTCGTATACTGAATCTCGCGAATAAATCCAGCTTCCAGCAATTCTTGAACGTGAATGTCCAATGCTTTCCTCTTCTCTGGTCCGTGGTTCCTTTTTCTCTGCGACACAGGGATTGAACCCGGGTAGACTTCTAATTTGTGACAACAAAACTCCGGGACTATTCCAGGTACTTGAGATGAATTCCAAGCAAAGACATCCCAATTTTTCTTCAGGAACTCCACCAAACTGTTTCTAAGTTCGGGAGTCAGGTGTCTGTAGATCTTAGTGGTCTGGAGAGGGTCTCCCACCACCGGTCCTCCGGGTCTCCCCGCCGCCTGGGCGCACCTCCTCATCACGGATGTCTAACTCCACGGTATTAATTTCATCGTCTGGAGAGTCCCGGCCCGAGTGGTCCGGATAGCTGTTTCGTTGGGGCTGTGACGAAGATCCGCCTTCCCCTATTCTAACAATTTCGAAGTAGCACTGCCGAGACTCTTTTTGGTCGCCCGTAACTGTGACCACGGTTCCTTGGTTGCCTATCACCTTGAGTTTTTGGTGCTTGGTGGACACCAACATGTCCCACTTATGAATGGTAGGCCTTCCCAAGATTATGTTATAAGGTGATACGAAGTCGGCCACTATGAACCGAACTCTTTCTGACTTGAAGGCGTTCTTGACTCCCAGGGTGAACCGGAGGTCGATATACCCCTTTTTGAACGCCTCCCAGCTAAGGATGTCGGCTGAGCAGCCAGCATCCACAAATATCCGCTGACTCGGCAATTGACCACGATCCCGGTTATCACTAGTCCGTCTTGATGACCGGGGACGACGTCTCTAAGATCGTCACTTGTGAAGAACAAAGGCGAGCTTGGTGGTCCCTTATGAGGCTCTTTGAATTTTGGTCGGTCTCTAATGGAAAGGACTTCTCGGAGGTATTTCCTTCTCTAGCTCATAGTATCTCCGCCTCCGCCCATTGCTCCGCTGATCACGTTACAATCAAATTCAGCCTCCGGAAATTCGTCATCAACCTCAAGTGTCTTCTTGCGCTTGTCGTCTTGTGTCTTGAACTTTCGGGAGGACTCGTGCTACGGTTCTTGGGCTTCCGCTTTCCACCCTTTCCTTGATGCTCTATGACATACTGCTGAAGTTTGCCATCACGAATAAATCGTTCGATTGCATCTCGGAGCTCGTAGCATTCATCCGTTGTATGGCCTCGTCCATCATGGAACGAGCAATATTTAGATTGGTCTACCCCGGATCTTCGATAGGACAGACGAGGTCGGTCAACCTTCTTCATCTCGGTTGTTGATACCTCCTTCCACACTTGAGACCGAGGCACATTTAGGACAACATATTTCTCGTACTTACTCCGCTGATCAAACTTTCCACCTCGACTCTTGTTTTCATTCCCCCTTCTGCGGGAGTCCCTATTTCTGTTATCAGTGAAGTCTCGACCCCTGGGAGGGGAGGTTCTATCTTGGTCCCGCCTCGAATTGGGATTGTTTGCCATTCGCATCTGCTCGACGTCCAAGTACTTCTTTGAACGGGTTATGAAGTCGTTGAGATTTTTTGCCCGCTCCTTTAGGAAAGATTCTGCCAGGCGGGACTCTTTATCGAGGCCGTCCACCAATAAGTGAACGTGTACGTCCTTGTTGAGTCCGTGCACCTGTAGTACCGCATGATTGAAGCGGTCAAGGTAACTTTGGAGTAGCTCTCCCGGCCGCTGCCTGATTTTGGATAGAGAGTACTGAGATTTTGGCTGTTGCCATCAAGTTGCGGTGCAGCTCAAAGGCCTCGGCCAGGTCCTTGAAATTGTGAATCGACCCGAAAGGAAGAGTGTACAGCCACTTCAACGCCGGTCCTTTTAACGTCGCGGCAAAGATGCGAGGCACGATAGGTTCCTTGAGGCCTCTAACCGACATATGAATGTCAAAGTCCTCCAGATGAGTTGTCGGGTCCTAGGTGCCGTCGTACTTCGTCAATTCGCCCAAATTCAGCTTCTCTGGGAACCGGGCGTTTTGGATTTCCTCCGAGAAAAAACTATTGTGCATTTGGCCGACATATCTTCGCTGGAACCCACTTGGAGGAATCGCCCGTCACCTCGATTGTTCCTTGCCAGATGTCGGCCTTCATCATCTCGGTGTGGGTTTCTCCTATTGGCATTCCTGCCCGGGGAAGTCCGCCTCCTGCTGTTAACTGTTTCTGTCTTCTGCTTGTCTGTGCGACGAGCCGAGCTCTCGCCTTCGTCGTCCTCTCTCCACGTTCTATCTTCCTGGTCCATCGCTGGAAAGATCCGGTTCCGTCTCTTCTCCCGCTCTTCCACTCGCTGGTAGTGAAGGGTATGACGCTTGTCTATGTTGTCCACCCGCCTCATTATCGCAAGCATCCCGGCTTGAAGAGAACGAAAATCTGGTTCGGCCGGTGGGATATCTCGGCCACCCCCTGGATTGGAGTTTTGGGGCCCACGGTCTTGGTTTCGTGGGGCCGAGGACTCCGTGTCGGACGGGTTGTCCTCACGGTTTCGTTCGTTGCTGGGAATCAAAGGTTCCTCTGGCAGAGATAGCCGGTCCTCTTCGTCCTGCTGGTCGTCCTCGTACGGGTTGATCGGCTGCTCGTTGCGGGGTGGTTGTCGTGGTGGTTGACGGGTGTCTCCAGCTCGGTCCGCCTCCGATTGTCTCTGGCTAGAAGCACAAGTGCTAATCCTCATGGTCAAGGGAATTGAAGTTTACCAATCCCCACGGTCGGCGCCACTGTTCTGGTGTAGAACTCAGATGTCCGGCCTATAGAAGGGCCGGTTAGTTGATATAGGATCTAGGTGCTCCTCCTGTATGCTTATAGGGCAAGCATCCAAGAGAAGACGTGATCACGGTACACAAGCAGGCGTTTCGCCTAAAGGGTGCTGTGTGTGCCGTGTGACTGAATGTAGATTAGTCAGGGATTAGAATGTCCGTACTGTGCGCCTATCTCCTCCGTCTATATATATAGAGTGTACTGGTCGGTTAACGCCTTGACTCCCATGTTGTGCATGTCCAAGGATCGTGGTCGTGGCTGGGATCGTGCCAACCGCCCTGGTCGTGGCTGGGTCCCACGGTTAGTGGGTTGTGACCACTACGTGGATTGCCCCCTGCACTAGCTAATGAGATAGTGGGCCTTGACTAGGTCCGTAACAGTATGGCTTCTCGATTCTATTTTGCTGATTTGGGCGTAAAATCTTCTCTTCCACTGGCACTTCTCGATTTTGTTTTGCTTTTCCTTTCCTGAATTCTGAATTTAGGATGAATTTATTGCTGAATTTATGGCTTCTCGATTCTATTTTGTTGATTTGGGCGTGAATTCTTCTCGATTTATGAATTTATTGCATATTTCTATGCTGCTAGTTAAACTCATTGGTAAATGGCGACTGATTTTGTTGTGCTTCGATACACTAAAATTAAAACATCCTGAGTTCAATTGCTCTGTCCCCACCTTCCATTTATTATAATTCTTCATTCTTTGATTTCTTATGGTCAAGTTGCTTTGAAATTGGAAATCATAGCTTCGGTTGTATTTAAAACTTTCATTAAAAAAAAATTGGGGCACTGTCCTTGAACCCACGAACCCCACTACCACTAATTATGTAGACACAAACATAAAATTCTGGCTCCACTCATACTATCATCTCTCTCTCCTCAACTGATCAGCCAAGTTTCATAGAGTCGAGTCATTAAAAAAACTTCCCTTCCCATTCACAGGGGTTGCCAGAATTTTCAGGATTATTCACCTCCTTTTCCCCCGTCCATTTCGATCATTATTCCCCCATATAATTAGTATTTCCCTGATAATATGTCTCGCATTGACTAAAGAGATTAGAAGGCATTTTCATCTGCAACGGAAGTAGAATCAATTACCTCTGTGGGCTTTTTATCTTGATCTTTTTTGTCATCGGATTTCTACTTGTCGGCCTTCTTCTCTGGTTTGTCGTCCGGCTTCTTATTGCCAGCGGCGGCATCTTTCTTAGGTTGAGGGGAAACAATCTCTACCTTCTTCTGGATCTTTTCGGCCAGATCATCCCGGACCTTAGTGAGGTCCACTTTACCAATCACCGTCAGTTTATTGGCGGACATATCAACCTTGACGTTTTGTTAAAATTACCAAAATATTACTTCTACCTTCAAAATAACCATATATAAATAAGGATAAGGGTCTTATTTATCACGGAATGTTTCACTCAGGAGCACTCAGCATCCGGAAGTTTTTTGGAGTAAAATTGCCTCAGAAGTTTAAAAACGCAGCAATTTTGTCATTTCGTTAATCTTGACCGTTAAATTGTTACTCCAATTTGTAAACTTCCAAGACAAAATTGCTCCTAAAAAAAACTTCAAGGGCAAAATTGTTTCATTTTGTTAACTTCTAAGGCAATTTTGCTCCCAAAAAAAACTTCCGGGTGCTAAATGCTCCTAAGTAAAATCTTCCAGGACAAATAAGACCCTTATCGCTATATAAATAATTCCCTTCAGTTTGCTTTGTTCATTTGTTTTGAAAGAAATAAATTAGTGTTAATTTTGGAGGGAAATATCAGTGCAATTTTTTTTAAAAAAAAACATAAAAAAAATTATCTATAATTTAATTTTATATTATCAGGGAAAGTATCTGTAATTTTCTTGTCATATTTAAGGAAGATCTATATAAATTTTAAAATATGAAAAATTTGTACAATTTCAATAGAATATATAAGAGAGCATGGTATAACTTATACTCTTCAAAACTACTAATATAGAGATTGAATTTTGAATTGAATTGATTTTTTTGTATGCTTAAACCAGAGAGAGGGTTGTTGAATTGTTAAATGGGGCCTAAAGCGATGCAACTTTCCACACAATTATAATTTTTATTGAAAACGAGAAGATCGAGATGATGTTATGTATATATATATATATGGAAAAACAAAGCATATTGAGGTTAAGGTGGGTGAGCCAATATTCAAATATACCTTCATTCTCTACTGATCTCTCTCTCTTTCTCATACTATCAACATCTGAGGCTTTTTCTGGATCATATTATCAAGTATCTGAATAACCAACTACTCCAATTTCAGGGTTTATAGTTGTTGCTCCCAACATAGAGGTTTCTTATGGGATTTGAATTTGAAAACCAAAGGGATCTCTCTCTCTCTCTCTCTATACACACACACGTGAGATAAATTTAAAGGAGATGATGAGGATTAGATTCCCCAAAATTATTGTCTTACCTGCCACTTTTCATATCAGTTAGTGTATATGTAACAAAAGACAAACTGATCTATCTCATATATTTTTCTTTCTTCATTCCTTTAATTTAGTGATCACCTGATCATATATGAAGCTTTCATGTGCACCTTCTGATTTGCCTTTACTCTGACATATTTTTTTTTATAATAAAATTTTAGGAGAGGGGTTGGGTTCACCCACAGTCCAAGGGTAGAGCGCTTTGGATTTGCTCCCCAGGGCATATAGGACTGAGAGTACACATAGCTACACTTCAGCCTGCGTTTCCACAAGTTCACATCACTTAGGATGCCTCCCCTAACGCCTTGACCAACTTCAGGATCGAACCCAAACCCCCTCCCTTTGGTGAGAGTGTCCGACTCTTTTGCCAGTTGAACCCAAGGACGAGGGGTTACTTTTGACATATATAATGCTTCTCTCTTTTCCAGAATTTCATTTTGAAAGAAGTTACTGCTGGTTAACAAATGCCATTACATAGCCTTCCATGGGATGCTTTCCTCTGGCCCAAGAAGACCCAACAAGAGGTACAAAACCCCCTTACAATATACAAACTATCACAGCCCAAAATCCAAGTTGTTAAACTCTCAGACAAACATCTCTACAATAATAAAATAATGCTGGAGAGCCAGAGATCAAGCCATAGTAAACTATGAAGATCAGCTAGGTAAGTTATTGCGAAGAAAAAACTCTCTCATGATGGCTATTGTGCTTGGCAAGAAGAACACTGCGCAGGTTCCGGTATCTACTGAGGAGGATGATCTCATCAGTAAGAGTTCTAAGAAGCTCAAGAATGATGTTGACGAAAGAATGGACGATGAATGGCCGAGATTGGGCTTTGCTGAGAAGAGACAGAATGATGGAAGTAGATCCTTTGCGGAGATATTGCAAGGTATTGATCATTCTAAGAATGAGACTGGGATCGTTAAGGATCAAGATGCATTGGCTAGAGATATTCTTTCGGATGACACTCTTTCAGAATTTGAGGAAGAGGATTCAGAGCCATTATGCGTGATTACTGAAGATAAAAATAGAAACTTTCCTACTTTTGTTTTCTCAGACAAAATGAAAAAATGACTATACAAGGCTTGGGACAATGCTGTGATCGTTAAGCTTCTGGGAAGGACCATAGGATATAAAATTCTACTTTCCATTCTTCAATCTCTATGGGCTAAGCGTGGGGTCATTCGGTTGATCAATATTGGGAATGGATATTTTGTGGTTAAACTTACTAATAAAGAAGATTATATCCATCCATTGACCGGAGGCCCCTGGTTACTTTTTGACCATTACCTGACTGTAAGGCCGTGGGAACCACAATTCAATCCATGGAGAGCCACTATTAGCAAGGTGGCGGTGTGGGTGAGAGTTCCTAAGATTTCTATGGAGTATTATGATCGGTATGCTCTTACCTGGATTGGAAATAGACTGGGTGAGACTATAAAAGTGGATATCCATACTTCTGATCAACTTAGGGGGCATTACGCTCGGATCTGCATTCTGGTTGATTTGAGTAAACAACTTATGGCTGGGTTCAATCTGGATGGACAAGATTACTGAGTCGAATATGAGGGGTTGCATGGTCTATGTACTTTGTGTGGGGTTTATGGTCATCATGTGGATCAATGTAAATCAGGGAGTAAGGGGGAACAATCTGGTTCTCAGAAGGAGCAAAGCGGTGATGAGTGTTTTGTTGGTGGAGATGGTTCTGGGGAGCCGAAGAATAATGACTTGGATGTGTGGCATATTGTGCAAAAACCCAGGAGAAGGAAGAAAGAAAATAAGGCTAAAGATGTTGTTGATCCATCCACTTCGTCCGGCTCGAGATTCAACGTGTTAGAAGTTGAGGGAGAAAGAGTAGGTGCTGGTTTGAGGGATATGCAGTTGGTGGTGATGGGAGATGTGGAAGGGGTGTCTCGGACAGTGAGAACAGTGGGGGAGAGCAAATCGAGGAGAGTGGGGGTTGTACAATCTAAGGGGAAATCTGGGGGAAAATCTGGACGGATGATGAGGAATAAACAAGGGAGGAAAGAGATGGAGGGAGACGGCAGTCAGAGGGCAAAACGCTGGGAGAAAAGAAGCAGGTCGGAGGGTCAGGTTGGAGGAGAAGAGGATGTTTTGATGGAGAAGGAAGTTGATAATGACAGCATTAATGGAAAAGCAGAGGGGCAGGTGTCAAAGCAGGACAGGGGAAAGGTTGGACAGCTGGGTGTTTCCAGGCCTATTTGTCCGATTTCCTCGGCGTCTTCTCAATCCGAGCTGGCGGCAGGAACAAATCTCAGGGTTACTCAAGAGAGGTTACCGTTGGAGCCTGGGAATATTGGGCTGTCGGAGGAGTCAAGCCCATCTCATGCGCTGGCCCTCAATGGCAAATTTTGGGCTGGTAGTGAGGAGGTGGATCCGGATGGCAGCCTGGTGGAAGAGTCTGAGGAGGAATTAATTGTAATATCCCAAATTTTGGGGAAAGGAGTTTAGGAATAAGATTGAGATAAGTAGACTGCTAAGCCAGTAGGAGTCAATAGTCTTAAGCTTATTTTGAAGAAATAGTTAAACAAAAATATTTTTGGACCTTGAAAATTTAGGGAAAAAGTATGAAATATATTTTGAGGATATAGAAATATTGTGAGGGGATTAATGACGGAAAATTTGGCTTAAATAGTTTTAAATCCATTTTATGGAATTTAGGGTCTATTGTTCCAGAAATTCAAGGAAAAATAGTTAGAGGATAAATTGTGGCCTAAAAATTTTAGAGTTGATATTTATAGCCTAGAGAAGCTAATTAAGGGAGAAAAATCCTTATATGGAATTAAGGATTAATTTTTATCACTTATCCAATTTTTGCAACTAAATGAGTAAAGGACCAAGTTGCAAATAAAAGTCTCTTAGAGGATCAAGTGGGATAATTTTGGAGTGGGTCTCACAACACACACCCTTTTCCATTACATGACACCTAGCACCCTCTCCCACACCTCACACCTTTTCCTCTCAATCTAATGACGCCACCTCACCACACCAATTAATTCTCCATTTCCTTATTCATAGTCTATTCCGTCAGCACATTACTTCACTCATTTAACCATTGCTCTCAGCATTTATTCATTCTCCATTTCATTCGGCCAAAATAGAAAGTGAGAGCGTGAGAGTGCCAAACCGAGAGCTGCGAGAGAAGAGGAAGAAGACCGAAGAGCTTGAAGGAGGTGAATCATTACATGCAAATCTGGATTTAGAGTGAGGTAAACAACTAGAACTCTATTCCAGCTCTGTTTTCCCACTTGCTGCATCCTGAATGAGAAATCAGAGGTTGAAAATTCTGGTTGAAAAGGGGAAAATGAAGGAACCGATTATATGTTACAATAAAGTATTGGGGGTGAGTAGAGGTTAATGGAATTCTTTTATGGATTGCATGTTGGAGATGTTAAGTAGAGAGGGCTGACTGAACCTTAAGCCCCTGTTTTGATAAATAAATATTGGTTGGGTTGAATTTCTAGGCTTGAAATTTAAGGAACTACCCACTGTTTAACACCTAGTTAGGTTGTGTTTGAGGTTCTAAAATGATGCATATAACAACACTTTTGAAGCTGCAATTTTCTGGGTTGTAGTGTTTATTTTTTAAAACTGAAATTTTATTTGGATTATCTTGTGCTGCTCTTCGGAAAGTCTTTAAAGGTTAAAATAAAATAAAAATTGATCATTATTGTTGTTTTGGATTCCTAAATGACAAGATAGCAGCTCAAGTGTCAAAGTATGCATAGGAATGTTTAAATATTGCTTTTTTTTGGAGTTGGGCTTCGTCGAAAATTCTGTTTGTTGTGCCTAAATGGTTAACAATTATTTTATATGGTTAGAATAAGTTTAGATATGTTAGGATAAGTTGAAGCTTATCATCAGGTGTGAATTGGAACTTTGTAGTATATATATGTTATATGTATGTATAATTGTGTGTGTATGTGTATAAGTATTAAGTTGTGGAAATTAAGGAGTGGGAGGACATTTCTAATGACCCTGAACAAATATGAATTTTAAAATTTATAGGAATTGACAATTGCCTGAGCTCAAGAGAAAAGCGAACCAAAAAGGATTTTGGTAAAGGTATAGTTTCGGAAAGAGTGACAGGTGAGTGAATAGCGTCCCTAATTCTTATAAATGATTTTTTTTATTTGTTGTACTTTTATGTTTATTTCCATATTTAAAAGTATGATTTTGTGAAGAAATATTTGTTGATAGTATTTGAGTAAAGAATGGTGATTTTATTCATTATTAAGTATTTTTCTTTCAATTGTTTCAAAGCATAATTAATGATTATGCAGTTAAATGGAAATGAGACTTTTGAGATAGTTTTCATAAAATTTATATTGAAATGATCTTGGATTTTGAAAAGTTTATAAGCTTGGATTTATTATTTGAAATGAAATGTTTTTACGTGAGTTTTTAATGTTTTAAAAGGATTATATTGGCATATTGAATTTGAATGATAGTTTTGAAATATTGTTTGTGAAACTTCATGCTGGGGGATTTCATTATGAAATATGAGATACATCTGTTATTATTTTGAAGGAAGAATTTTTATCACTTTGATGTATTTGTTAGTTCTCCATGTGTTTTGATGATTAATAACAATTGTAAACAAATATGAATGTTTTAATAAGACAAATAAGTCAAAAACATTATGTCATCGCCAAACTCGAGCCTAGATAGGCAAGCTCGAGTTTGCTGCTAACAGAGAGCATATCAGGCTATCTCAGCGAGAGCTTCCAAGTTCTTCTTCATTCACAAACTCCAGAGTTTAAGTTCAAACCTCCAGTTCACTCCGATAAGCCCTGAAATAAATAAAGTCGAACTCAAGCTGTCATTATGAACTCGAGCCCTTCATTGAAAAAGAGTAAAGCAAATGCACAAAGTCCAGAGTTCATATTTGTGCTCCAGCCCACTTTCGAATGATCAAATTTCTTAGGCATGAATAGTGTTAAACTCGAGCCTAATCACTAATGGACTCGAGCTCCGCTGGTTTGAGAAATATTATTTCAGTGCTCGCCCGACAAAATGCTCGGCGATAATTCGAACTCGAGCCTACCTTTCGAACTCGAGTTTACATGATAAGACAATTTACAAACTCCGAGTTTACATCAAACTCCGAGTTTGCTCCTCACGTAAGATGAACTGATACTCAAAAGTGCCTTACGAACTCGAGCTCGACTTGGCGAACTCGAGTTTTGATCGACAAAGACAAATGATCGTTATCTTGGTTTAATCCTGATTAGTTTGAACTACAAATTTACCATTTCTATGCGAATTGATTACATTCATTTAGAGGATTCATATCTATATTTAACCACTCTAAATTGAAAGTTTCGTGTATTAGCCGGATCAATCAACATTGATTTCACGCGACAATCGAACTCTACAATGAAGAAGATTTCACGCGTCTGAAATCAATCACCAAATTCGAACTCAAATGTTATAATCCTCATCCTCATCAACTTGAATTTCAAGTGAAGAACATGCAGAATTGAGAAGTAACGGTCACATAGCAATTGACCACTATATATGGAACAGATTACAAACTTCGAAAAGAAGCGAAAAACTAAGCAGAAACGAAAAGCAAGCTCAAGAGTTGTATTGACCCCAAGCATGCTTGAAAATGTTTTGGAGATGACTTCCTATCTCTTTACGTTTAGCTTGTTACTAACAAAGTTCTTTTTGTTAGTTCTTGGTGCACCATGGTTAACCCTGAGCTCGCTTGATATTCATGAGATTTGTTCTCATGCTTGTTTCATGTACTGTGTGTCCATGCTTATTTCATGGACTGTGTGTCTATGCTTGTTTCATGGACTGTGTGTCCATGCTTGTTTCATGGCCTCGTGTTATGTTTGGTTAGTTACCCTCATGGACTGTGTGTCCATGCTTGTTTCATGGCCTTGAGTCATGCTTGGTTAGTTACCCTCGTGGACTATGTGGCCACGCTTGTCATTCGTTCTGTAAGAAGTTCTGTGAAATTGTGTGGTTTTGAGAATTATGTTTTAAAGTGATTATGTTAAATTAAAAGTTTCACTACATACTTGAAATTATTTGATTAGCGATATTTTACATAAAGTTATATTTTATTTATGATTTACTGTTTTAAACCGATTTTTGTCAAACAAATAATTTCTTATGTATTTTTGAAGTAATTGATTCATGATCCAATATATATAGCTTTGTTTTCATTCATGATCGTGTTATATAGAGATTGAAATTTATTGCTAGGTTGTTAATGTTAAAAGATAAAATTATTTAATTATTTACTCTTATAATTTATTAAATTATATGAATGAGACGTTATTCACCGGAAAAATTTGTTTTGGTTCAGACGATATCGGTGATCCTGTACCTCCGGCCGAGCGGTGAAGAGCCTTCTTAGTCCCTTAAAGCTTGCAGTCTCATTTTGTAGTGCTAATAGCTGATGTAATTATAAACCTAGACTTTTTGTATTATTATTAATGCTAGATACTCCACGCAGTCTATAGGTAGGATCCCTACCTCTCTTTTGTTGTTTGGAACACATAAATATTTCAGATTGTGGTATCATAAGTATTAGTTAGCATTTATATATAAGTTTAAGGCTTAAGATATGTGAGTCATCTCATATTCTGTGCCGGTCACCCCTTGGATTTTCAGGGCGTGACATTAATAGAGCCCACGGTTGGGGCGCAGTCTCGTCAGTCCTAAGGCTGGTGATTGTTTTTATTAGATTGATTTTGATTAAGTTAGTTTATTTACTTAACAAGAATTTAAAAGTTAGTTTTTGGATATTTTATTAAGCTTGCCTTGCTAAAGATATTTTATTTTATCTTATTAATCTGTTGTTGTTAATGGATTCAAAAAATTTTATTTTTTGGAATGTGCGTGGGGCTTGCGGGAGTCACTTTATTAATAATATTCGTTTAGTTTGTTCCAAAGCTACTCCTTGTTTAGTTCTTTTTGCAGAAACAAAATGTGAGTCGGTGGACCGCCTTCGGGGAGTCTCTAAGCTCGGTTTTGATGGGCTTGCGTGTGTTCCGAGTGTTGGAAGATCTGGGGGTCTTCTTGCGGCTTGGAAATCTTCTTTTATTGAGGTGGAAGTGCTTACTCTTGATCGTCAATTTGTCCATCTCAAATGCCGATTCCCTAATGACAGATGGTTTTGTGTTACGGCCGTGTATGCAATCCCCGATCGCGATCATAAACAACTGCTCTGGAGCTCTCTTTTTAGTATTGCTTCTGCTATGGCCTATCATTGGACTGTGATTAGGGATTTTAATGATATCGCCTGTGCGACTGAGAGGTCTGGGGATCCTGTGAGGAATGAGTCTCGATTCTCCTTATTTTCTGACCGGATGAGGAGTTGTAATCTTGTGGATCTATGGGCGGTTGGCCCTAAGTTTACTTGGAAGGGTCCTAAATTAAATAGTGGCAGCCGTCTCTATGAAAGGCTGGACCGGGCTATTGCGAATACTAATTTTCTTACTGATATTTCTGAGTGCTCGGTCCGGGTGTTGCCCCGTACTCGTTTCTCTGATCATAATCCTATTTGTCTCAAATGTGTGGATTGTAATCTGGCTAGTCGTCGTGATCGTCCTTTTCGGTTCGAAGCTATGTGGACTAGTCATGAGAAGTATACGGAATTTCTTGATAATACCTGGTTGAGGGATGCGGATCTTATTTATGCCCTCCATAACTTTCAACCCCTTCTTTGTCGATGGAACAAAGATGTCTTTGGCATGGTTGAGCAAAAGAAACAAAAGATTTTAAATCGGCTTGGGGGTATCCAGAGGGCGGCTGGGTATCCTCATTCTGAGTTTCTTTCTAATTTAGAAATGGAATTACAGGAGGAATTGGAGAGACTTTTATGTTTGGAGGAGATCAAATGGTTTCAGAAATCTAAAAGTGAATGGATTACTAAAGGAGATAGAAATACCAGATACTATCATTTGAAAGCTGCTATGAGAAATAGACGAAATAAGATCCTGATGTTAAAGAATGATGATGGGGTGTGGATTGAAGATGTTGCTAGTCTCAAGGAGATGGTTGTGAATCATTTTAAAGCTATTTATTGTGCTAGCCCTGGCATGTGTTCAGATATGGTCACTCGCACCTCTTTTCCTGTCATTGATTCCCACATTTTGTCTAATATTACTGGGATCCCTAATGATGATGAGATCCGTGCCACGTTGTTTGCAATGGGTAGCTATAAAGCTCCAGGTATTGATGGCTTTCCTCCCTTATTTTATAAATCGAATTGGGACATCGTGGGCCCTTCTCTTTGTGAGTTTGTTAGAAAAGTGTTTAGGAAGGAGGTGTCCTTGGTGGAGGCGAATAAAACCATTATTTCTTTGATTCCGAAGAAGGATAAGGTGGAGCTTGTGTCTCATTTTAGACCCATTGCCCTATGTTCGGTCCATTTTAAATGTGTCACTAAACTGATTGCTTTGCGCCTAAGGGGAGTTATGAATGATCTTGTGTCTCCTTTTCAATCTAGTTTTTTTAAAGGGAGATGTATTCAAGATAATATCATTGTGGGTCAAGAAATTCTTCACATCATGGGAAAGAATAGGAGTAAGCATGGTCTCATGGCTATGAAGATTGATTTGGAAAAAGCTTATGATAGGATAAGATGGGATTTCTTGAGGAAGGTCTTGTTGGAAGTGGGTTTGGACATTCCGTTTGTTGATCTTATTATGGATTGTGTTTCATCTGTGTCCTATAGTGTTCTTTGGAATGGATCGAGAACTGAATTCTTTAAGCCTCTGAAAGGCCTCCGTCAGGGGGATCCCATCTCACCTCTTCTTTTTATCCTTTGCATGGATAAACTTTCACATATGATTTGCGATTATGTTGAAGACAGACGTTGGAAGCCTATTTTTGTGACTAAGGATGGTCCGAAGGTCTCTCATTTAATGTTTGCGGATGATCTTCTTCTATTTGGGGTTGCTTCCGAAGAGCAAGCTTCTGTTATGATGGAGTGTGTTCAAGAGTTCATGGGGGTCTCTGGCGGAAAGGTTAATCTTGGTAAATCTTCTATATATTTTTTCCCCTAAAGTGCCTTTGCATACCAAACTTAGAATTAAGGACATAACTAAAATGCATATTTCCTGTGAAATTGGAAGATATCTTGGGTTTCCTCTTTCTCGGAATAGAAGACCTAAAGAGAAGTTCCAGTATGTTATTGACAGAGTTAAGTCTAAGTTGAGTGTCTGGAAGGCGAACAGTCTTTCTATGGTGGGAAGGATTACGCTCGCTAAGTCTGTTATTAGTACTATACCTATTTACACTATGCTGGTTGCTAAGTTGCCGCAGAGTGTTTGCAATGAAATTGAGCGTTTGCAACGAAATTTTATCTGGGGTCATGATGCGAATGGTCAGCATTTCCATCCTATTGGATGGGACCAAATCACGCGGCCAAAGGATGTTGGTGGGCTGGGTGTGCGTAGGCTTAGTTCTGTTAATAAAGCCTGTGGTGCGAAGATTGCTTGGAAATTGGTTATAGAAGTTAAAGGATTATGGGCTGATATTCTTTTGCATAAATATATTCTTAGAGATGAGGAGTGTCTCATTCAATACAGGACGGGGGATTCTAGACTTTGGCGATTCATATGTGACCAGCGTGATATCGTTCATAAAGGTTCCAAGTGGCTTGTGAAAAACGGGGTGACCGTTAGCTTTTTTAAAGATCCCTGGCTGGGGGCTGATCTGACGCTTCAAGAGTATTGTTTACGTCCGTTGACAACTGAAGAGGAGAATTCTGTGGTGGCAGATTGGAGTGTGGAGGGGCATTGGAATGTTGATAAGATCTCTTCTATCATTACAGCTGAGGGCTTAAGAAAGATTGCTGCCATTCTTCCTCCGAGAGCTGATGCTGGGAATGATTGTTTGATATGGGGGTTGACTGGTGATGGAGTTTTCTCGGTTAAGAGTGCTTATTTAATGCTTGAATCCCATTCTTCCTATGTGTAACCACATATATTCATTCAATAATCATCAGAGCTAGTGTTACAGTACGCGAACGTACCTCCATTGACGATATACGGTACTTCCGGTACGTTTTGACGGAAACTGTACTTTTGACGGAAACAACGAGTTGACAACGGCGCGTCGGACAAATAAGAACGACAACAGATCAAGATGCGATATCCTATAATGATAATATCACCATTATCAATATTTGACATTATAACGGGCATTTTAGGTAAAATTACCATTTTGCCCCTATTCCCTAATCTATTGCATTTTGCGAGCTTCGCTACTTTGACTCCGACTTTCCAAAATTTTGCCAGAACTCTGACCCCACCATGATTTTCGAATTTCATACTTAAAATAAAACTAAAGATCTATCTAGCATTCCTACTAAAACTACCGAAAGAATTAAAGACTAAAGACCGGAAAAATTACCCAGAGCTTCGCTGCAAAATTCCCCGGACTCCTTCCCTCTCCAGAGCTCCTCCTTCTCTCTTCTCTCTAGGAAATTTCAACTAGAGAAGTGATTTTTGGTGTGAAGAATGCAAAGGGAGGGGCTTGCTATTTATAGGGAAAATCTGGTGCACTATTCACTTTATCGACGGATTACGGACCGTGGATCGCACTTTTTTGAGAGGCTTCATCTTGGCCCTCCAAAAGCCCCAAAACCGGCCCCCTTGGGTTGGTGGATTGTCACATCAATTAATGTGATGTGATGCTTTTGCTTTATGCACTTGTACCGATAAAGTTCCCGATCGGTGTCCAAATCACGTAATCTCGGAAAATCTCAAAAATCCGGAATAACAACTTGGAAGACCTTTTCTTTCTCATTAGAAATGTCTAAGCTAACCTAATTTTTGATTCCATACAAGGTTTCAACGGTCCTGCTGAAGTTTACGAAAAGCGTGTCGGTTACATGAGCGAAATTCCAGAAGCTACCGCCTATGGACAAGAATGCACTGATTCCAAATATGTCCAGGAAAACTCTCAACTCTTCCCCAGATGTCGCATCATGACATTTAGATCCTTAAGTTTCAACTTGGCTATCCGGCTTTTTCTCAAAATTTCTCTATTTCGTCTTATTAGGAAAATGCTCTACCGGCCTCGGAATTGACTTTCGGAAAAGTCTAACAGAAGGTAAAAATCCACTGATCAATATTTTACCTTGACTTTGAAATTCTCATTCCTAGTTCTCTCGATAGGATCCGTTTCCTATTTATTCCATTACTATTCACTATATTTAATTATATTATATAATAATACAATTTTTATACAAATATCTAGATATTAATTATTTGTTCTTATCTTCAATTTCTTTTTTCTTCTTGGGCAATAATTTCGGCTGGCCCTATATTACAATTAATAAATATTTATTTATTTATTTATTTATTTCAATTTTCCCAAAAATTCCACAAAATTACCTAATTGGTCCATTTTTGTATTTAGGCTTAAAAATACCTAAACTCATCCATTTTTCTTCAAAATTTCCAATTAATTAGAAAATATGTTTTTGCTAATTTTAAGCCAAAAACCACTAATTTTAGGGTTTTACATAATTATTCATGAATTTCCTTTGCTTATGCTTAAGTAATTAGCCAATAATTACCTAATCACTTTATTATCATTAGTTGATAATTTTCTTAATTAGAATGCCTCATTACCTCATAACTTTTACACTGACATTTCTGTTTCCATGTCCTCTGCATTATTTAGGATTTTTCATAATTTTCCTAAGTTACTTATATCCTATAAGGGCATTTTCGTCATTTGGCACTTTGGCACTTAAATTCTCTAAGTTCCAAGAAATTTTCCCTTAGAAAATAAGATAAATTTAACATATTCTTTGAGACCACATGTTCACCTATTTTTAATAGATATTATTTCACCAATTTATAATACAGATTCTTAGGGTATTACACTATGTTAGGGATAATATTTTTAAAGTTATATGGAAGTGGGGTGGAGCGGAACGAATTCGTGTCTTCATGTGGAAAGTGGCTTTAGACAGGCTTCCAACCAACCTCTGGCGAAGTTCTTGGTCCCAGGCTTCACCTTTATGCAGTGTGTGTAAAGTGGAAGCGGAGGACACTTTACATATTCTTCGGGATTGTGCTTATGCCAAAAATATGTGGGCCTCTATGATTAAGCCACGGTATGTGGATATCTTCTTCTCGCGAAGTTTGAGAGATTGGCTGAGTCTTAATCTCACTCAACAGGTGGGCTTTAAGTGGGGAAGGTATTGGAGTTTGTTTTTTGGGGTGGCTATTTGGAAGTTGTGGAAATGGAGGAACAAGTGTGTTTTTTATTGTAATTTTACTAAGCCCCCTAATCCAGGTATGTCCATTTTCATGGTTTGGTCTAGTTCTACTTCTGTCTCTAACCTTGCAGGTGGGTCGACTCAGAGCATGACTGATCGGGTGTCGATTTGGGAGAGACCTCCAATGGGATGGCTTAAACTGAACGTGGATGGAGCTAGTGCTAGGGCTACTGCTCATGCCGGTTGTGGTAGGGTGATCAGAGATCATTTGGGCTCGTGGGTGTATGGCTATTCTAAAAAGATTGGTGACTGTTTGGCTAATGAAGCTGAGGAGTGGGCTATCGTCGAGGGTCTCCAGTCTGCATGGGATTTGGGCTTCAGAAAGATCGTGTTGGAGTCTGATGCAGATTCTGTCATTAATAGCTTGTTAGATCTCAATTGTATGTCTTGTAGCAATGTTATGTTAAAAGCTAGGGAATTGCTGTCACTTTGTTGGCAAGTGGATGTAAGAAGCATTTCTAGGAATGCTAACAAAGTGGCGGATGCATTGGCTAAGAGGGGTATTTCAGCTTCGGTAATGCTAAAGGAGTGCCCCTCAATCTGAGGAGCTGGATTTTCCATGAGAGTCTGGGATTAATTTCCCCATGGATGTAATTTCTTTCGTGTTGTAGGCTTTTGTGTCTTCTCCTTTTTAGCAAAAAATAAAAAATAAAAAATAAAAAAAATAATAATAAAATAATGCTTGTTAAACTCTCAATTTTTTCTTACAAAAAAAAATACTCTCAGTTTTTAAAATTATTAAAATCTCAATGAGAAACAAATCAAACAAAAATAACGCACACTAACTCATTGCCTATATAAGTTTAACATTGACTCCAACTCTATCATAGTAGTCATAGCGTCACAATACTCCAAAGGACATACCAATTCAACACAATCTAAGTCTAAATATGAAGCATAACCGACCACAGCCACTTATACTGGTTGCATCATATCATCTGGAAAAATATATATAAAGGAGTGGTAAACAGATAAAACAAAGAGCATGGGAGGGAAACAAAGGCATGGAAGAGTTTTTTGAAACATATTATCAAAAAGGGAAAGTAAATATGATCAAAATCTTTGATGGTACCAATGTGAGTTGGCATAGATGGTAAGGGATCCAGGACTAGGCCCTTAGATCGTGGGTTCGATCCCCTCTGCTGTCGCTGAGACTCCTTTGGTAGACGATCTCGTAAGTCTCCAGTAAGTGCTCATAGAGCCCGAGGCCGTGCCCTGGCCTTGGTGGGGGACTGATGTCGAACCCCTCCAAAACTTTTTTTAAGCAGGAAAATCTTTGATGGTGAAAAAACGCCCAACCTATATTACATTATGAGCTTGTTTGTGATAGCTTTAAAAGTTCAAATAAGTTCATTAGAAGCCCAGTGAAAGTAAAAGCTAGATTATTGATTGTTTGACATAACTTCAGACTTTAAAGCCACTTTTTTGTGAGGTCACATCTCCTTGCTTCAGACCTTGAAGCTATTTCTGCCACCACTATCCCAAACGCAAATCAGATCAAAAAAATCCATAAGAAAAAAATGTCCATCAAGAAAAGTCCATTAGAAACAAAAGTCACTTCTACCACCGTTATCCCAAACGGTTATATGTATAAGGGTCGCGAATAATTGTCCCACTTACAATATATTAGTAGTACAATATGTATATCTCTTATAAGAATGGGGCATAATTATCCCACTTAAGTTATATATACTCCCTCCAATACTAAATAAAAAATAAAGTTGACTACTTTTTTTTAAAGATATTAAATAAGCTAATTAAGTTACTTTAAATATTTATATTTATTATTTTTTTCTTTAAACTATTTTGTCTAACATATATGAACTGATATATAATATATTTATATACAACATGTGATATTATTAAATAACTTACTTTACTTTTTTAATTTCTCTAAACATAGTCAATTATATTGTATATTTAAGACCAGATAGGGTCACATATATTTCTTTCTTTGTATATGACTTGTTAAATATGAAGAGGAAGCTGCAATGCTCTGGATCAGAAAATAACAGCAAAGCTAATTAGAAGCCTGAAAATTAGGAATAATGATATAATAGCTAGCTAGAAGCTGTAAATGTTTGAGGATTTAAGTACTACATTTTTCGGTTCTAAAATATCTAGTTGATTTTTTATATATAAATATTAAGAAATCTAATTAAATTATTTTAAAGTATTTATATTTGTCATTTTTCTCAAAACTTTTTTATCTAACTTATAAACTAATATATGATATAATGATACACAACCCACTATATGATTAAATAGCCTATTTAACTTCTTTAATCTTTTCAAAAGAATATGGTAGTAATTAATTCAGTAACTTGTTTCTTATAACTAATGATGTTTTGGTCTGTGCTTGTTTGAAATCATGTTTGGAACCCCAAAAGTATTTATTCATATAAATTAAGATAAAACTCATTTCACATACTTACTTCGTATACCGTAAATCACGATTGAAAAGTTGTTTTTTAAGGCTCCAATCACTATTATAAACAAGCATGCATCGCCTCTCATCTTTGCACTCCTGAGAAGTTGTTTGCCATTCTCTCCTTCAACTGCATTCTTCGACGCTGGTTTGATGTTGTTTTTTTTTTTCTTTTCTTTTGTAACGGTACTATTTTTGTCTTCTCTTCCTCTGTTTGTTATGTGTGGGTTCTATGTATGTATTTACGGGGTGTACGCTACTATCTCACTATCTCTCTGAGAATATAGATATTATAGCATGTGTGGGTTCTATGTATGTATTTACGGGGTGTACGCTACTATCTCACTATCTCTCTGAGAATATAGATATTATAGCATATGTTGTATGATCTCCATGAAATAAATACTTATATGTAACCTCATATTATATATAATTATAGAAGTTACGTGAATGACATAGGAATAAGTATTTTAAATCAATTTTTCTTAATCTAATTAAAATAGACAACTAGCTAATCTTATATTAAAGAATATTTTTGTTGGTGTGGTACTGTTCAATGTCATAATAGTTGGCTTTGTTTATTTTGAGTTTGTTTTGCGGATTGGGCTTCGATGAATCATTCATTCCCTTAATCTTTTTTTTAAAAAAATAAAATAAAATAAAATGATCCATTATATCCAAGGGAAAAAAAGAAAAGATTATCGTATTCGACCTGCGTCGCGCACCTAGTTGTGGTGGGAGAGTCACGGAGCTTTTTTGCATTTGCATTCACAAGGCTCGAACTCGAGACCTTACTTAAGATCTACAAGCCGCTTACCACTTGTGTCAACCCCGTTGGTTTATACAGCTAATGTTAAAAAAGTAGGTCTAGGAAATGTAAATATGATAATGCATCAATTTCATAAAATGGGTAATTGGCAGGAGACGAAAGCAGCGAGTTCAATATCCTTTCTTAGTTCGAGCCAAAAAAAAAAAAAAAAAAACCTTTCTTAGAGTGCCTTCAAAATTAGAATGGACAAATTTATCCCTCAATAATAGAGCTCAATCTTTTATGTATGGTTTTACTTTCTTTTTTTTTTTAAAGAAAATTTTCTTATTTTACTGTTTTATAAATTAATACATAATTTAAATTCATTAATAAATTAAAACCTTATAAAAAATGTATATATTTTTATTTTAAAAAAAAAATTTGTCCTCACTAACTAATTTTTTTTATCAATATAAAAATTTTAAAATAAATATTTTTTTATCTATCATAATTGATTAAAACAGTTCATGCTCAAATTTTTATGAAAAATTTACCATTTATTATAGTTAAATTATGATAATTTATCTCTGAAATTAAAAAAAGAAAAAGAAAAAAAGAATGATGGCAAAAGCGGCTCGGAGAAAAGGAGGAGGTGAGAGGCGGTGGAGAGGTTGAGTGAGAGATGTCGATCCTGTGGGAGAAGAGCGCGACTTGGAGATGGCTCGTAGGGCGGACCAGAGATTCCAAGCCCTTCTTCCTTGCTTTCGCCACCGTATGCGGCGTCGTTCCGGGAGTCATTGGCTATGGCGTCATGCAGGTCACCAACACCCGCAACGAACAGCTTGAGACCCAGCTTCGCAAAAATGCTCGCCCCGAAACCAAGGTATCTCCGTTTGTTTCCCAAGAAATCATGCTGAATCTATGTGCTGTTATACTTATTTTTTTATTTGTGATTTTGTAATTTGTTTATCTGATGGTTTGCATAGCGATTTGGTTGTCTAGACTTTTGATGGGAAAGATGAGCTAAACTTGTGGGCTCTTCAGTGTTAATGAATTTGGATATAATTCATCTTGTCCATTATTTAGCTATGTTTGGGCTCGATGGTTAGCTTTTGCTCCGGATGAGGCTTATGTGTGCTTTGATGTATTAGCTTTCTATCAGAAATCTTGTGCACTAACATGAAGGAGATCGTAATACACAGTTGGAGCTTGCTTTATAGCGGAAAATGAGCTTCTTGAACTTTAAACAAATGCAAGTTCTATTTTAGAATTGTAAAATGTATCAATCTTGCCATACCTTTGGACTTTGGTTCTCTTTGAGAAAGACCATGGGAAACTTGCCCATATGAGTACTCCGTGAAATGTGAGCTGTCACCTGGAACTGTACCCTGATGTAAGTTATAACTTCAATATCTATTGACTAAGTGCCTGTTTAGATTAGCTTTAGAAGTTGTTTTTAACGTGATTTACGGTATACTAAGGTAAATTTTTTAGAGGAGTTTTGTCTCAACCTATGTGAATGTGTTTTTCAAGCGCCAACCCAGCCAACCCAAACAGGCCCTTAGTCTCCAACAGTATGGGCCTCACCGAGTGCCTGGTGATTAGGACTTGATCTCCGTATGAAACTTGTTGCTTGGTATTTTAGGCTGTTTGATTTGGCATGGTTGCACTGGCTTAGGTGATATTAGGATAAGAATACCTAACTATAATAAGCTTCTACAGTCCTTTGTATGCCCCAAACTCCATACAATAGATTGTATTTACTTATGCTATTGCGTTTGACATAATACACGCCATATTAGGCCTCAAATTCATTTTTCTTAAGAGCAGAGTAAGGCGAAACAAGTTGTGAGACTGATGTATCATCTTTTGTTCAGATTGTCCAGATAAAGCACTGCATATCTGCAACAACGATCCTTAGGATAAAGTAATCACGTACCTCAACCTCTTCTTTTTTCTCCTTTTAATGGAATCTGAATCAATAATTAATAAGGAGTACAAGGAGAAACCAAAAACATCCTACGGCAACCTTTCTTCATCCACCACCTATGTCCTACAAGAAGGTGGGGGTTGGACATAACGAATCTCCCAATCTTTTAACATATAAAAATTTCTCCAGTTGATCAAAGATCCTCGTAATATCACATATTTTATCACTACTTGAGTCTGATGACCATTTGGTTTCCTTGTTCTTTCCGTATTCTGTTATACTTCTTTTTCCTCTACAGATCTCTGGATATTGCATAACTACCTTGATAGTCTATCATATAGGTTTCGGATTGTCCTAGAAGATAAATCTATCTGGAGATTAAATGACTTTTTTGTTTGTTTGAAATAAGGTTAAATAACTTGAGCCAAAAAAAAAACCTTAATGAGCTGAATAGTTGCTAACATATGTTTTAGGACTTTTGTTTTTTGGGTCAACATGATTTTTTTTTCCTTTGGTGAAAATTTTTATCTTGACAATATGGTTGCTTTGATTAATTAGATGATGGGACAAGTAAATAAAGAAAGGTTGGCTGAATTCCTTGGAGAACTACAGCGGAAGGAGGATACAAATGACCGGTATGTTGCTGCTCTGAAAGGTGAGACTTTAACCAGAAAACCGTATGTCAGAATTCAACCTGTTCCTAAGCAAAATGATGCTGGCGTTGACAAGGAGCAGAAGAAATAAAGTCTGATAGGCATTTGGTGTGAATACGTACGAGGTATCTGTATGTCAAGATCTCACTAGTGTTTAGGAGCTCAGTATGAACTTGATGCTATAAGTCTTTACTTTTTGATTTTGATTTGGTTTTATTCCATGCTGAAGGGGATCTTTGTGGGTTTGCATGATTATATATAGACAGGACTTTTCCTTGTCTGGATTTCATGTATGTTCTTCTGTGGAATTACAAAGTTCTCCTAGGCTATGGAATATTTTGAGGTTTAATCAACCTCAGCTTAGGTTGTTTCCCTTTTCAGTGACGTGAAATAAAAACCCAATTCCTTCACATTTTATCATTTTCATTATACAATTCGCCCACTATTGTTGTTTTGGAAACTCACTTGAGTTGTCAAAATCAATTTAATTCTGTTATCTCTTACCTCCTCCAAAAAGACATGGTTACACCAACAGATCCATATCAAACAATCCTCTCAACCGCACCTCTCTGAAACAATTTCCTTAAGAACATTGACTCAGTTTGTTTCGGCCAAAAACAAAATTGATTCAGTTTATTAACATATAATGGTCTCCAAGTGCTGAAATAGAGATGTGTGGGATGAGATGAAGGGATTGTTAGAGGAGCATTGCAGAGAGAAACAACATAAGTACTTCACCCAAAGTATTCACTTGGAGGGATTAGCATTTTCACTTGGGTATGTTTGGCAAGTGGAGGGGTGGGGAAGTTTAATGAGCTCGATTTAAAGAATTTGGACAGGTGGGTTAAAAGCTTTTAATTAATTTTACTTATTTTTTTTAGGGTTAAGTACCAATTTTGCCCCTAAAGTACGCGCCCAAGAGCAATTTTGCCCCTTAAGTTTTAAGCGGAGCAATGTTGCCCCTGAAGTATCAAAACAGAGCAATGTTGCCCCTCCGTTAGAAACCCTAACGGTCAACGTTAGTTGACCTAACGTTGACCGTTAGGTTTCTAACGAGGCAACATTGCTCCGTTTGATACTTAAATATTGCTGCGTTTGATGGAGCAATGTTGCCCCTGAAATATCAAAAGCGGAGCAATGTTGCCCTCCGTTAGAAACCCTATGAGTCAACGTTAGTTGACCGTTAGGTTTGTAGGGTAAAATTGCTTCTGGGTGCGTACTTCAGGGACAAAATTGGTACTTAACCCTTTTTTATCTTACATCTTTTTATTAAGATTTCTTAACTCTACTTACTCATTTTTGTTTATAAAATTAAACTCATTAAATTTTCCCCTCAGATAAACTACTGCATGAGCTCACTTGTGTAAGCACACATTTTAATATAACGAGTTTTTCTAAAATGAGTTTTGATTAAGTTAAAGAAAAGATTCTCTGAATAATCTATTTTTCTTCAGTTCTAGGGATCCTATTTTATTTCTGTTCTTCCCAATTCTATATGCTTTAAATGTTACTGTTTTAAGAGAATCCACGCGTGATGGAGATGTGCCTCTAGGATTCTTTTCACGTTAAAGTAAATATAAGATAAATTCTAAGCATGAATCGTCAAAACCAATCCAGATTCATTATCTTGAACATGGTCTCAAACATAACAAGAAATGACCATATAATAGTTTGCGCAGGAGATGCATATTTAATAATTTCCCAAATTCTTTTTAACCTTGTAATAATCTGAGATATTCAAATCAACTGATCTTTGCAATTGTGAGATGCTAAATGCCACAGACACAGTCAAATGAAATGATCCAAGTCACCATCATCACCAAACTTCTTGCATAAACCTAATTCCTCAAGATAATAATAAAAGATAATATCTAATAAGATATTCCTCTTATTTCCTAATTCCTAAAGATGATAATAAAAGAAAATATCTAATAAGATATTACTCTTATTTCCTAATAATAATAAAAGACAATAAAAACAGACTCAATTAATTAAATATTAATTCCTGAAATCTCTAACTTTCCGCAACTTCCATTATCTTCTGCTAATCCGGTACTCTATCAGACACATGGACAGCGTCTTCCCACATTCTTCACAAGTCTGCATCAGAATCACGTATAACTCATCATTCTCATTATGCAAAGAGAAGAAAGCAATGAAACCAGTCTAGTAGGCTTGTTTACCATATGTCCACATCCAAACGCCAAGTCCTTTTCATTGGTCAGACAAATTGCCAATCCTGCAAAATCGTTTCAGGTTTAGCATTGTTACATATTCCAGGAATACTTCCATGCAGCTTACCATTTGATTAGTCTTTGGAGAAACTCATTCACATTATATAATAAAGAAATCTCTATCTTGCAAAAATAACTACTACAATACTTATGAACATAAAGCTCGATGCAAATCATTCCTAGCATTCATTTCAGTCAATAGTTTGCATATTGTATCAGACAAAACTTGGGTATCAAGTTTTTCAATAAAAATATAGCATGTGCATAACCATTTTCTTAGATGACAGAATCATGTGATGTTAACTTTAAAATCACATCTAAAATTTGTTCTGTCGCATGTTGACTTTCAATTAACAAAAAGATGCTTGTCTTGACTTCCAATTAACAAACAAGAAATTTATGAATAAGGTAGGCCCACATGTAATGAGGAAGAAATATTATGCGAAATATTAAAAATCATCTGAAGATTATATTTCATTCTCAAGAAGTGTCTTGCCAAGGAGTAGATTGGGAGAAGAAGTTAAGTTATTAGGTAGATTCACTATTTAAAATATAGGTATATTAACCTAATCATGAATAAACATGTAAGCATGACACATCTGAATTTCACTGAAAAAGTTTACCATACCTATAAGATAATATATGATCAGTCTAGTCTGTTTTTGCAAAAAGGATCTGTTTAATATCTTTTTTTGTTTTCATTTAAATACCTGAGCAACAGAGGAACTCGATGATGCAGATGTGACAGCATTAAGGGTATCAGCTAACTCTAGTTCTTTTTCTTCAACCTGTCTCTTGGCCCTTTCACTAGTCTCCTGACATTCCAGCTTTAGTATCTGAATCAGCTCAAGCTTTTCTTGCAAATCTTTCTTTGCTTTAATCCACTCGTTCTAGACATAAAATGTTACAAATTAATGGTCACTTAGATCCTTCAATTCAACTGCACATAACATATTATTATAATTTCCCTATCAATAACAAAAATCATTAGGTGAGGAGGCAAATCTCAAAACAAAATATGAAGAAACATTAATTTTGACTTAGATTTAAGAGAAGCACAAACAAAGAAATTATCACCACCCAACCTGATTTTCTTTTTCGCCAGCTATCACCCAGCCTGATTAGTGATAATGTTTCCAAAAATTTAGTTACACATTCAATGTAATAGGGTTGATAATGTCAATTTGTCTAAATTTATATATGCATGCGCTCACATGCGCACATATTGCACTTAGGAGGAGCCAGAGTAGTCAGTACCTTAGCAATGTCAGCATCATTTTGAGCATGCTCAGCTTCATTTCGAGCCTCCTCCAATTCCTGACTTATTTCTTCAACTTGTCTCATAGTATCTTGTCTCGTGTCCTGAATTTGCAACTTTAGAAATATGATGAGCGCTTCCTTTTCCTTCACCTCTCTCTTCACCTTCGTCCATTCATTCTAAACATAGAAGTAACCGCTTAGTACACACAATTGTTTATGCAAATTGCACCATGTGAACAAATACAATCAATTGAAGAGAGAATTCAGTTACAAGTAGCATTCAAATGCTAGGTAACATGTAACGTTGGTCTTGGTAATCTAAGAACAAGGAACTGTACAAAATCTAATGATTTCCTGTCATTCGTCTAATATTTTCATGATTTTAAAATTGAATGCAACAGGGGAAAAATCAACAGAATTAGTACCTCAGCAATGTCAGCATCACTCCGAGCATATTGAGCTTCTTTTTGAGCATAGGCTAATTCTCGTCCCATCTTTTCAATTTCTCTCTTGGCCTGTTCTACCTCATCATCTTTCTCAATTATAAGCCTTTGGACAGTTTTTCCTTCTTCTATCAGCATTCTTTTAAGATTAGCACATTGACTCTGTCAAATTAGCTAAAGCTTTAAAAGAAAGGTAATGGAATGATGTCTTTTTAAGTGTCAAAATCAACTTCAACGGAAAATCAGAGAACATAGTTACAAATAAATAATTATGCACATTTCTTCACAAATTAAATGCACGGAATAATTTATTACTTTTATCTTCCCATACATTTTGTCAAGCCTAAATTTGTAAATTTTAAAATAATAAAAAAAACATAAATATCACATTATTTTCAAACGTAGCCTCACTATATAATCTCTAGCCACATAATTATAGTACGTTTCCTGTAACAAATAAAGATTGAAAAAAAAAAAAAGTACTTATAGTTTTTGTTTTCTGAAAAGCTAGTATCAGAAATGGAGAAGAAATGCACCTGAATAAAACAGAATGAAAGGAGTACGGATATACTTCTTTTAGTTTTTATGTACGTATTTTATAGTGATTCAACAATAAAAAAAAAGTACTTATTTAAAACAGTTGAATAAGGATCAATAAAACACTAGTTGCTTCTTATAATTCAATTTTGTAGATACTTAATAAAAAATTGTTCTCCAGAACATTTATCTGGAATACCATACATATATCTAAAATTCACCTCAGCGATCACAGAAGCATTAAGGGCATTGGCTAACTGCAGTGCCTTCTCTTCATCTAGCCTACTGGCACTTTCTTTTATCTCTTGACACTGCAACTTCAGCAATTTGACATGCTCTTCCATATTCTTCAAATCTCTCTTCACCTTAGTCCATTCATTCTGAATACAAAAAACTTCCTTTTAATAGCCATTTTACATTTAAGCACTTCAATCAACCCAAAACAGTTCTTACAGGTGATATTTTATAATTGCTAGCATCAAAATATATAGTCATTTGAAGATTCAAATGACAGATAAAATCATGGATTAAGAAGCTGCGCACAAACTGAATTTTGATAGCTAAGACTTGTATTTTGTTATCAAATTGATTACAAATTGCATGTAAGTTGGTTCATATTGTTAATTAATCAAAAATATGGTAGATAAAGATCATAAAGTTAGGAGAAAATACCAACATATTCAATACCTCAGCAGCATCAGCATCTTTTCGAGCTAACTCGGCATCTTTTCGAGCTATCTTGGCATCTTTTCGAGCATGGGCTAATTCTTGATCAATCTCTTCAATTTTTCTCTTGGCTAGCTGTACCTCATCATCTTTCTCAAGTACAAGCCTTCGTACTAGTTTTTTCTCTTCTTCCAGCATTCTCTTCAGTTCAGCACATTCACGCTGTAAGATCATGTATGAACTAATAACAGTAAGGAAGTGATACAGTAAAACTGTCATGCCAAACCCAAATGGGAAAAAAAACTTAAATTATACAAATTTCTTCACCAGTTACAACTTACAAACATGAAGACATGAGTAATATCACTTTCATATTTTTATAAATTTTACCTTTTTGAAAAAAATAAAAACCATATTTTCAACTGTTGCCTCAAACCTTAAAGTCACTAGCCACATAGTTATAGCATGTTTCACCTGAGATGGACAGATAAGAATATATAATGATAATTTATGTTTCTAAATTTTTCTTTATATTTGATATGGCATACGTTTGCTTTAAAATGGTCAAAGGATTTAGTTTCCCACTGAATGAGGGGAGCCTAAAGTAAGAGTTTGCTTACAGAGCAGTATCATAAAAAAGTACAGATATAATCCAACTATTCTTTTAAGTGTCCAGGTTCCAGTTATTTCCTGTAGTTTATCCCTTCTTTTCTGATGAATTAGAGGGGTTAAATCATACTCTATTAACTTCCATAGATAAAAGTGAGTACATAGGGGCCTTTATATAGGCAAACTTAGGACTAACCCTAGAATCTAATCTTATCAGAATAAATTAAATCTAATCTAAATGATTAAGATATATTATTATAAGATATAATATCCATATCTTTATCCTAATAAATATCAGATAATAATATCATCATGATTAATCTAAAATCTAAGATAATGATTAATCTAAATAATCCCTAATATTCTAACACTCCCCCTCAAGCTGGAGAGTATATGTCGATCAATCCCAGCTTGCCACGAAAACCTTCAAACTTCGTTCGACCGAGTGGTTTAGTTAGGATATCTGCAATTTGGTCTGCAGATCTTATGTAAGACAGTGTCATAATGCCTGCTTCAATCTTTTCTTTAATGAAGTGTCTGTCTATCTCAACATGTTTGGTTCTATCATGATATACTGGGTTCTTGACCATTTCAATGCTGGCCTTGTTATCACACCAGAGTTGCATTGGTCCCTCATGTTGAATTCCCAACTCTGTCAGTAATCTGATAATCCAGATTCCTTCACATACTCCTTTGTTGAACCACTGTCTGTTTCTTGCTTCTCCGGTAACTAGATTTCCCACACATATGTACGGTACCCGAGATTGACCTCCTGGTCTCTCTATCTCTTGCATGATCTGCATCGGTGTAGATTTCTATGTTCTGGTAGTACCTTTCGAAAGAATATTCCCTTCCGAGATTAAGCTTCGGGTAGCTCAAAATTCGTGGATTTGCCGCCATGTGTTCTTCTTGGGGTTGATGCATAAATGACTTACTATTCCAACTGCATAGCTTATGTCAGGACGTGTGTGGGTTAAGTATATCAATTTTCCCACAAGTCTTCTGTATCTCTCTGCATTAGCTGGAATACCTTCTGGTTTGATTTCCAAGTGGCACCCTTCTTCCATTGGTATCCCTTCTGGTTGAGTGCCCAACATTCCTGTCTCATGTAGCAAGTCTAGTGTATACTTGCGTTGAGAGACATTGATGCCCTTCTTGGTTCTTGCTATTTCCATGCCTAAGAAATACCTCATTTGTCCAAGGTCTTTTACCTGGAATTCAGTTGACAAGTCCTGTTTTAGTTGAGCCATGGATTCTTCATCATCCCCTGTAATGATTATGTCATCCACATAGACGATCAATATGGTGACTTTGCCATTAACACGTTTGGTAAACAATGTGTCATCAGCTTGTCCCTGAGTATATCCAAGTCCTTTCACTACACAGAGTTATTAGGAGCTAAAACTCCATCCGGAATCTCCATGTATACTTCTTCCTCTAGGTTGCCATTCAAGAATGCATTTTTCACGTCTAGTTGGTATAGCGACCAATCTAAGTTTGCTGCAAGTGATAACAATATTTGAATGGTATTGAACTTGACCACTGGAGCAAATGTCTCCTGGTAGTCGATCCCGTATGTCTGGGTATATCCTTTTGCAACAAGTCTCGCCTTGTATTTGTTGATACTGCCATCGGGATTGAATTTTGGAGTGAAGATCCACCTGCATCCCACTGGTTTCTTTCCTTTAGGAAGAGTCGTGATCTCCCATGTTCTATTTTCCTTGAGTGCCCTCAATTCCTCTTTGCAGCTTGCTTCCAATTTGGATCAGCCATAGCTTGTTGAAATGTATTTGGAACGATTATCTGTGCACTGCTAACAACAAAACTTTGCATTCTTGCAGACAGATTACCATATGAGACAAATCGTTGAATAGGATGTTGAGTACACGATCTTACCCCTTTTCTTAAGGCAATAGGCCAACCCGATTCCTCAGGATTTAATCCCGGATTGGATTCATGGTCGTTCCTTTGAATGGGAGAGATAGTTCTACCAAGAGGTAATGAATTGATTAGTGGGCAATTTGGAAAGAGTTGAAGGAGTTTTTGAATTGGAGTGTCATACTTCAGTACCTTAGAAGGCATACGGTTAATGAGATAAGCTGCAGTAAGGATGGCATCCCCCCAAAAAATGGTAGGTACATTCCGTTCCATTAGTAAGGCACGAGTGACTTCTAATAGGTGACGGTTTTTCCGCTCGGCCACTCCATTTTGTTGAGGGTGTATGGACAGAAGTTTGGTGATGAATTCCTTGGTGATCAAGGAACTCTTTAAGGGTAGAGCTCATATATTCTTTGGCATTATCACTACGCAGTACCTTAATGGGGGTGTTGAATTGGAGTGCACATAGGTATAGA
Organism: Acacia pycnantha; assembly: GCA_025563575.1. NCBI lineage: Eukaryota > Viridiplantae > Streptophyta > Magnoliopsida > Fabales > Fabaceae > Acacia > Acacia pycnantha. The sequence continues at coordinate 145,097 of JAMWYP010000079.1, forward strand.
ACTTTTGAAATATTTTGGCCACTTGATTTGTCTTTCATTAAATACACCCATGTAATTCGGTGTGATCATCGATGAAAGTAACAAACCATCCGGTATGTGTTTGGGTATTTATTCAAGCGGGACCCCAAATATCACTATGAATTAGTGTGAATGGGGAGGAAGGGATATAGGGCTGTTTAGGATAGGAGGATCGTGTTTGTTTAGCAAATTGACAAGTTTCACAATGAAAAGGAATAGAATTTTTATTAAATGAACTAGGAAACAAATGTTTCATATAATCAAAACTAGGATGGCCTGATCGACAGGTGCCACAAAAATACATCATTATTTTGAGAATTTGAGCTAAACAATGCTTGTCTTGCCTTCCACGCATTTTTATTCTTGTTCGATCCTTCAAGGTAAAACAATCCATCCCATTCTCTAGAAGTCCCAATCGTCCTCCTCGATTTTAAATCTGAAAAACACATAAATCATCATCAAAAATCACTCGACATAGTCGGCCTCTAGTCAACTTGCTTACGAGATATTAGATTACAAGTGAGTTCGGGCACAAACAACACATTATGTATTGACAAGCGATCGATAATGTAAGCGTGCCAATCCCTCAACCCTTGTGACTACACCATTAGTTACTTTGACTTTAAGGTGTTCGTGACGAAATTTAAGGTTGTGGAATAAAGTCTTGTTACCAGTCATATGATCCGTAGCTCCCGAGTCAACAATCCGGTATTGTCACCGGTCGTTCTGACATTAACACTACAATAGAATTACACGATTTTACAGATTCACATTGGGAATAGTGTTTGACTTATTTTGCTTCTCAAGCATCCGACGAAACATCTTTAATTCTTCCGGGCTCAAGTGATCATCATTCTCAACCGTTGGTTCAGTTGTAGTAATGTGGCTTTGGAAGTTTGATTTTCCACTGGGGGGCTTTCCATAGAGTTTCCAGCATTCTTCTTTATTATGACCTTTCTTCTTGCAATAGTTGCACCATTTTGTAGACTTTCGTTCTCGGGTGGTCCCTTAGCGCAAGTCTTGAGCTTTCATTTAGGCTTGGGCCACTTTTGTTCGGGAGTTTTCTACTTTCCTCGAATCGTACCATGTTAACAACATCAAAGAGTTGTGGTAGAGGCTTGATCCCATGATTACGCCCTTATTTCTTCGAAAGCGTCATTTAAGCCTAAAAGGAAATCGTGTACCCTTCCTTCTTCCACAATTTTCTTGTGCAATTGTGCATCCTTTAGGCAATCCCATGGGTGAACATCAAACAGATCCTGTTGTTTACCACGATTTTAGCAAAGAATTATAATATTCGAGTCACCGACATGTTACCTTGTCGTAAATCACGGAGTTGTCGCTTTAAGTGAATCGGGCAGCGGTGTTGTCAAGCGAGGAGTAGGTCCTTCGAGCTGCATCCCGTTTCCTTTCTTTGTGTGTGCAAGGAGGTAGCCCTCGCCGATCTCCACGGTCATTGAGTTACACAACCAAGTCATAACTTGGTTATTTTCTCACAAACCATGTGTCGAAATTTGTGTCATTCGGAGCTGGTTGAGGGCTGCTCCATTTATATATTTCTCCTTTCTCTTGCCACGAATATACCTCAAAGACACTTTGGGACCATTGAAGATAGTTTTTGCCATTAAACCTATGGTTAATAACCATATTGTGATTTTCTGGATAATCTGGAACCATCTCTGAGGTTTTGTGGGGTACAGTTTGGTTTGGTTGTTCTGATGTAGAAGAGTCTTCAGTTTGAGAATTTGTACCTGACATAAAGGCCATGGGATACACTCCAGTTGGACTGACATTGGGAGGTATTGAACCAAATATAGGAGGGTCCATTGTACTGGTTAGGAAAAGGTCACTGAGTGCTGCTGTTCACGACGGCGCGTGGGGTTCACGCGCCGGGAAAGAGGTGGCGCGTGGGGGTCACGCGCCGGGGAAAGAAGTGGCGCGTGTGAGTCACGCGCCGCTCTTTTTGGCCGTCGCTCTTCAGGTTCCGCCGATCGGCGAGCCCTGATTCTGTCTGAGTGGGCGGTGACGTGAGACGCGCCTTCCTCTGTGCAGATCGAAGGTCGCGTGGTTTGGCTCTCTCTCTCTCGCTGCCGTTCGCCTCCACTCGACGCCTGTGTGTGCACTCTTGGAGTTCTTCTGCGTCTCCTAAGGTGCAGCGTTCGGAGTTGGTTGGTCGACGGTCTGGGTGAGTGAGGATGATCGAAACTCTGTCGCTGAGTTTTCCGCTGAGTTGAACGCTGAGTTTTCCCCTTCCTTTTTTTTTTTTTTTTGTTTTCTGTAGGTCTAAAAAAAAAACTTAACCTGGCTGTGATACCATGATGAATTAGAGGGGTTAAATCATACTCTATTAACTTCCATAGATAAAAGTGAGTACATAGGGGCCTTTATATAGGCAAACTTAGGACTAACCCTAGAATCTAATCTTATCAGAATAAATTAAATCTAATCTAAATGATTAAGATATATTATTATAAGATATAATATCCATATCTTTATGCTAATAAATATCAGATAATAATATCATCATGATTAATCTAAAATCTAAGATAATGATTAATCTAAATAATCCCTAATATTCTAACATTTTCTAATGCACAAATGTTGATCTTTGATGAAAAGCACAATTCCTTTTTAGTGACAATTTTTGGAAAGATTAGCAATAAAATCTTTCAAGAGTTTGTGTAGAATAAGACGGCATGCAATATTAAAAGAGGCAGACAAACTCAAAGGCATATATAAATAAACAACAGAAACAAGACATACCTCAGCAATTTCAGAAGCATGAAGCGTGCTGACTAACTCTCGTTCCTTCTCTTCAACTTGCCTCATGGCACTTTGTCTTATCTCATCACATTCTGGCTTTAGCAATTGAGAAAGCTCTTTCTCCTCTTGCAACTCTTTCTTTGCCTTAATCCATTCAGTCTAAACATAAAATTAAGTATTAATAAGCACTTAAGAGCCTTCAATACATCCTAAACCATTCTTTACGTGCACAAAATACATTGTTATAATTGCTCCTCATCAATATATATAGCCATTAAGAGAAGAGAGTCGGTTATTAGTAGAATTCGAATGACAGGCATAACAATAGTGCTAGGATCTAGTCTATGAAAGAAGCATAAACCAAATGCACAGAAGGAAAAACAGGGAAAGAGGTATAAAACAACTTTCATACGGAAAATATAATGAAAGCAGGTGATAGAGATAAAAGTGAAACTAAAGCAGAATGCTAATTACAATGACCTAACCAGCACAATGACAGAAAGGTAACCTTGATAATAACCTCATTCCAGGCAACACTTTGACCTAACCAGTAAAAAGTCCCAATTACATTTTTCATATTTTCTTGCCATGAGAGCTGATCACCTAGTCCATTGGCAGAAAAATGAAAATTAAAACTTAACAAAATTAAAAGAAACACATGCATAACCCTGCCTTGCCCCCTGAAAAGTTCCTTCCAACTGGAGCATAAAGAAACAAGTAAAGACACACGAGAGAATTGAAATGTCTTCCAACACATAGCTTTCATGTGTGAATGGGCGTCCCTTGTTTTTCTGTTCAGTACCGTTTCTGTCTAATATTTGGCTTCTTCTCTGTTTTCTTCTGCCAAAATCTTCAGAGGAAGCTTGCACGTCTCCATCATACATTTTCCTCTTTAATCTCTTCTCTGCCATCCCTCTCTGCTCTTTATTTCAGCCCCACTCTATTCTCTTATGCCCGAGTCTCTTCTCACCTTTTCTCACCATGTCTTTGTTTTTCTGTTAGCTTTGTAATTTCTTCTTCTATTAACTCTTGGATTTCAAGCTAAACATTGGATGTCTTGCAACAAAAATGGTCTCCCCTTGGAAGGGCAAACACCTTATTATTAGACCAATCTATTCATCAAGGATCAAAAGTAAAATAGACATCCTCCACAAATTTCTGACTCATGAGAACTGACAACGGAAAAACCTTGTAGCAGAATTATATTATAATTGTAGTAACATTCCATAATGCTCTACATCCTTGACTTAGTCTGATTCACACAGATCCCCATTTGAATGATCTCACTATTCATGGACCCCAAATCTTCGTTGCTTTTGTCCAGACAATTGATGAGAAGGGAATGCTTTTCTTCCTCCAAATCTAGAAGGAACTTCACTGGTTTTTACACTCAAGTCATTAAAAGAATAACATTCATATCCGTCCTTAAGAGCTAAAGCTCCTTTCTCATAGGAAAACAGCACTGTGAGAGAAAATTGACTTCCATGACACACTTGTGCACAAACCTCAACCTAACCACACACAACCACTGTCCTGGGTCTTCATTCAAAAAAAAAATCCTATCCATAGAATCACATCATATTTCCTACTTCCTACCATATCCCTATTATGAATAAATAGAAATCCTTTGTCATTCAAATTGGTTTGTATAAATGTTTTTATATTTTTCTAAGCACAAGAATCCTGTATTTTGCTTTCCAAAATGATCACAACAACTTGTAACATGGGTCACTTTGTTTATTTGTCTGAAAAAATATGGATAAATATGCTAATATAAATGAAAAATGATATCACATGAATCACACCTCAGCAACATCAGCTCTAGCAGTAGCATACTCGGCATCTTTTCGAGCATCGATTAATTCTTGACCTATCTCTTCAATTTGTCTCTTTGCCAACTGAGCTTCATCTTCTTTCCGAACTATAAGCCTTTGGATAAGTTTTTGTTCTTCTTCCAGCAATGTCCTCAGTTTATCACATTCACTCTGTAAAATTAGCTATGGGTTCAACATGACAATAGCGGAGTGATACAAAAAAGTATCACCGTAAACTCAAATGGGGACAAAATTCAATCATAAAAATTTAAGTATCTGCATGCACATTGACAACTTACAATCATCAAAGGAATTAATATTAGAGTAACATCACTCTCATCTTTTCGTAAATTTTATCAAATCAAAATTTGCAGCTCTCTATATGACATAAGCCAACTTAAATTTCAAATTATTTTCAAATTCAGCATCACCCTTTATAAAATCGCAAGCAACATAATTAAATCATGGTTAGCCCAACCATGCATAAAAATTAAATGTGTTCATTTATTTATTTTACACTAATAGTGTTTCATAAACGCAGAAATTTTCTTTTGATTTACAGATGGATTAAATTTCCACCCTGAGAGAGGCATAAAATTAGTGTTTCGCTATAGAGCAATATTAGAGGCAGGGCAAAACAGAAATTTTGACAACATAATTGACCAAATGTTAATCATTGATAAAAGCACTTGCATGATAATTTCGTTAAGACTTACAGCTTTGTCATTATATAGTATTAGCAAATGCTAATTTTTTTTAAAAATAATCTTTGCAAAGCTTATCTGGATTAAAATACATCATTCAAGGAAAAAAAATAAGATAAATAGTTTAAGAAAATAACACTAGCAACAACAAATACCTCAGCAACTGAAGCAGCATTAAGGGCATTGGCTAACTCTAGTTCTTTGTCGTCACCCAGTCCCAGTACAATTTGTCCTGTCTCCTCACTTTCTGGCTTTAGCAATTGCACAAGCTCTTGAGCTGTTCGCAATTCTCTTCTCAACTTGACCCATTCATTCTTGTAAACATAAAAAGATACCATTCAATGATTCAATAGCCACTTGACTTAAGTACTTTAATCTATCCTGTATCATTTTCAAAGGGCTTTTAATATGTTTTTATAACTGATTACATAAAAACATAAAATCACTTGGAGAGGAGATTAATTGAATGAGAGATAAAAACCTTGGAATTCTCAAATTTTTAGAGTGGCACACAAATATATTTATCGTACAGCCTTGTTAGTCTAAATATTGTGATGACTTTAAAACCAGAAATGAAAGAATCCTGTATTATAAATTTGTCTGAGGGTAGTGAGGATCAAGACAAGCCAAAACCTCAGCAACATCAGCTCTAGCTGTAGCGTACTCAACATCTTTTTGAGCCCCGGCTAATCGTTGACTCATCCTCTCAATTTTTCTCTTGGCCATTTCTGCTTCATCTTCTTTTTCTTGTTTAAGCCTGTGCACGAGCTCTCTCTCTTCTTCCAGCAGCCTCCTCAGTTTAGCACATTCACTCTGTAAAGTTAGCAACACCTCCAACTATAAGCTGAGTGATGGAGTTGAAGCATCACATTCGGTTCAAATAGAAAAGCAAGATAATAATTATCTATATTTCTTCACAAGTTACAAGCAAGGAAAGAATTAATTCCACCGTGGAAGAAGCATAAGAGTTTCTTCACAGAGCAATATAAGAACCTCCCGCCCAAAAGAAAAAAAGAAATCATTGGAACATAATCAAAATAAACAAAGTACTGACATAATCCAAAAGAAACATATACATAAAATAAAATTAAAAAAACACCAACAAATACCTCAGCAGCTGCAGCAGCATTAAGGGCATTGACGAATTCTACAGCCATCTCTTGAACTTGTCTGATCTAATGGGACTTATCGGGTCTCCTGAAATACCAGCGTTAGCAATTCGATTAGCTCTTCCTCTTCTTGCAATTTCCTCTTTACCTTAATCTAATCATCCGAAAATGATACAAAGGTTAAAAAAGCCAACGTCATTGTTGTGACATGAGGGCGAAAAGTCCATAGAACTCGATTTGGGCATCTACATAAAAATCACTTAACAAGAGTGGCAAGAGAATTAACTGCACAAACAACACATGGGGGAAAAAAGAAGGCATTGATCGGTCTCATCAACCCTTACAGGTTTCAATTGCAGAGCGCATCAAGCAAGTAATGCAGAAAAAATATTAAATTTACATGAGAAAATACTCACGATTACAACTCTATAATTGCAGTTTTGCCGTTTCTGCCACAGTTCAGTGAGTGGAAAACAAAAGAGTGGGTGAAGCTTCCTATTTTTCTGGTCAAGAAATTGATGAAACTTACCCGGTGGTGACCGAAGCAAGAAGAAAGCGGAGGATCAGAAATAGCAACTATGTCTGTAAGTGAAAGAACTTCCAAGATGAAAGTGAAAGACAAGAAGCGGAGGAAAGAAGACGACCCTGGTGTTAACGTTCTGAGGAAGGAACCTCTTTAGTCAATCTATTTTCCTCTTTAGTCAATCTAATTTCCTCTTTAGTAAATTTTTTTTATATAGATAAATCAATACGGTTGTTATACAAATATTTGGTGTATAACAAATATATAGGTCCCGTTGTGATCTTTTGTTATAACCAAATTGTACCACGTAATCTTTTAAAATGCATTCTTAATGAGTTATTTCAGCTTCCTGGTTTCTTTCTTTTGACTTCAAATTAAATTTATTGTATTTTTTTATCATTTATTATTATTATTATATATTGTTATATTATTATATAATATTATTTTTTTAATTATTTTTTTATACGCCACCTTGGTGGTATAAAAGTTTTTGCGTGAAGATTTTTCACACCACCTGGGTGGCGTGAAAAATCAATGGCGTGAGACTTATTTTAGAAAATAGTTTAAAAAAAGCTTTAGTTTGGTAATTTTTTTTAGAAAAAATTATTAAGGTCAAAAAGCCTAATTTTGTTTAAATATTTTTTTCACATGTTGCTAATTATGATTATATTTAAATTTATTTATTAAAAACGCTTATGAATATATAATTAACAATAAAAAACATGATTATAAAGTTATATTCAAGAAATAAATGGTAGTATTAAGTAAAAATCACAATGGAAAAATAAATTGAAAAATATGATAACTAATTATTTTTTGCTGTGATTGCCCCAGATGACGACGTAATCAAGTTTATTTATTCAAAAGAGTTGTTCACATTTTCATGATTATATTAAGATAATTAAATATTTAATAATTACGATTGAATATGGATTAATAAATTACAAGAATATTTAAATATTATTTTTATTTTACAATTTTTATTATTTAAAATAATTTAATAGAACAAGGAGGCAGGAATTTAAAAACATATTTAAAAATTTTGGTTGAAAAATATTTGCGAAATATCTGGGGCAATAGATAATTGAGGAGCAAGATCGGGAAGTTAATCATGATTTTCCAATTGCGGAAGTGAGGGTCACTTACGTTAAACACACTGTAGGAGAGAGAAATCACGATAAATAGGAGTTTTGAGAAAAATACCAAAACACGATAAATAAGCCACATAAGCAACTTTTTAGAATCATCAAACTTATTTTATATTTTACGTAACTAACTTAATGATATATTTACGTAATTTAATTAGATTAAATAAGTTAGTCGAATTTTAATCATTTTTTTTAATTTTAATTCTCTCATTCACTCTTCTTCTTGATTATTAATTTATTAAATTTAATTGGGAATTAACTAAATAAAAATATGGTTAGATTTTTTTCTTAATTATCGAAATTTTAGGCTACATGCTAGGAAATAGCTAAATATGTGATAAAATCACTTATATATATCTATATAAGAGATATATTGTTTAATTTATAAAATTTAATTAGGAACTAGCTTTATTATTTTTATAAAATGAAAATACGGGGTGTGTGTAAAAAAGATATATTGTTTAATTTATTAAATTTATTTATTTTGAGTTTCAACTACTGGTTTTTTAAAATCAGTCGTTAAGTTATAACGATTGGTTTTGAAAAACCAGTCGTTGAAACTCAAAAAAAAAAAAAAATTTAACTTCAATCTTGCGTCTTTGACATTTGCAGGTGAGAATGGAGGTTGTTGGCGACTAAGGTGAAGGGAGTGAAAGATGAAGATCTGAGCTCTCCTTTTTATTTTCGCTGCGCTCCAATATTTCTTGGGTCTGTGTAGAGCAGAGGATGAAGGAGAGGGTGAAGATGACCTTCCTTTTTCTTTTTTAATCTTGGGGCCATCAAGTCATTTCACTTTACATTCACATGTCAGACACATGTCAAAAAAAGGCTCTAGGGTCTTTTCTGATCTGTGAAAGTGGTTAGGGCATTTTTCGACATTATGGGCCTTAATAGGGCCCCATATGGATTTTCCCTTGAAAAAATGTTAAGAAGAATATATGTATTTGTTAATATATATATATATTAAAGGAACCAAGAAGCCCAATTTGTGGGCCACTTGGCCCCATGGACACATTCAATGATTATTTTTTTTTAAAACAAAACCCCAGCCCCTCGCCAGTGGCCGGCCCAGCCGCCGCCGGCCAGCAGCCCTCCGGTGAGGGTATTTTTTTTTTAATTTATTTAAATCTAAGGGCAAAAAGGTAATTTCACTCGAATTTGCATATCCCTCATAGGTTCTTGGTACCTCTCAGTCTTTTTACAAATTCGGGAGACTTCTGGGATTTTGTAAATTCATTTATCATTTATTTGTCATTTTCCCTTTTAAAAAAAGTGAATTAAATTATTTTAAAATAATTAATAAACACACAACATATAATATTATAATATTTTATATTTTATATTTTTTGGACTGCAATCGAATTTTCCTTTTTATTTAGTTTTCTATAAAAAAAAAAGAATTGAAGCCCCTTTTTCTGTTCGACAGAATGGTATCAAACTATCGCTATCAGATTCTTTGGTCTCATCAAAATTACTATTCACATTTTTTACTTTAATTAATTATAATATTATTATATTAGCAAGTTGCAAAATTCTTTTATACATATATATATATATATATTTTTTTTTTTCTCTTTTTCCTTGGGCACTTTCGGCTGGCCCTTTTTTTTATTTATATTTATTTTTTTATTTAATTTATTATTTAATTATTCACTTATTTAATTTTTTCCAAAAATTCCCACAAAAATCCCTAATTGGTCCATTCTTGTATTTAGGCTTAAAAATACCTAAACTCATATATTTTTCTTCAAAATCTCCAATTAATTAGTAAATATAGTTTTACTAATTTTAAATCAAAAACCACTAATTTTAGGGTTTTACATAATTATTCCTGAATTTCCTTTGCTTATGCTTAAGTAATTAGCCAGTAATTACCTAATTACTTAATTATCACTTGTTGATAATTTTCCTTACTTAGGATGCTTCATTACCTCATAACTTCTGTATTGACATTTCTGTTTCCATGTGTTCTGCTTTATTTTAGAATTTGTGAGGGCATTATGGTCATTACCATACTTTTTGAGCATTCTTCTTCCATTTCTCCAAGTTTGTAATTTATTAAATTACCAAAATTAGAGATATACGCTCTCTCAATTTAAATAATTATTTCATTGCCCTTTAGGATTTTTCACCATTTTCCTAAGTTATTTACTCCTCCCAGGGGTATTTTGGTCATTTTGGCACTTTGGCCCTTAAATTCTCTAATTCAAATTTCGGGGTATTACACTACCTAAGGTACACTCTATAAATATTGAGGTCAAGTCCTAAGGTACACAGGCTCTAATCTCTAAACTATTTACATTCAGTCACACTGTGCACACACCCCACCCCCTTTCAAGTCCTGGTTGTGTACAGTGATCCTACTTTCTTCTGGGTGCTTGCCTCATAGGCATTCAGAAAGAATCCGTTGATCCAATATGAAAGCACCAGCCCATTCAAACTACATAGGTATTGTTCTGGTGTTTTGGTATTATTCCACACCAGAACAATACCAAAACAGGATAAATAAGCCACATAAGCAACTTTTTAGGATCATCAAACTTATTTTAGCTCTTACTGTTTAACCAAACAGACATTTAATATATGACTTATTTACTTAATTTAATTAAATTAAGGAAGTCAATTAAGTTAATTAATATGACGTACATTTTCTAAAACATTCTAATCATCTTCTTCAATTTAAATTCTCTCATTTACTCTTCTCCTTAATTATTATTAAGGTATCAATACGAGTAAATTAAGAAAATGTTAATAAATATAAAAACTAATCTTATATTTATGATAAAAATAAACTCTTCAAACATTTTTTATATCTACTGGTTCTAAATATAAAATAGAATTAAATTTTGAAGAAATATTAAGAAAATTACTTAAATTGTTTTAAAATATTTAAAATAATAAGTAATTGGTTCTAAATATAAAATAGAATTAAATTTTGAAGAAATATTAAGAAAATTAATTAAATTATTTTAAAATATTTAAGATAATAAGTAATCTACTGATACACAATATATAATATATAATGTTTTAATATTTTATACTTTTTAGACTGCAATCGAATTTTCCTTTTTATTTAGTTTTCTACTTTTCTTTAAAAAAATAATAATAATTGAAGCCTCTTTTTCTGTTCGACATAATGGTATCAAACTATCGCTATCAGATTCTTTGGTCTCATCAAAATTTTGGACTACATCACAAATCCTACAAGGATCAGCTTTTTGCTGAGGTATTCCAACTTGGTCAAATCTAACGTGTGTGTTTTGTGACAATCCAAAACGATGAGAGAGAAGAGGGTTATTTATTGGGTTAAATATTATTTTTATCACGGAAATATTGATTAGGGAGTATTTAGTATTGAAAAGTTTTTTTTATATCATTTTTGTCCCAGAAATTTACCAAAAATAATAAATATACCCTGGAATTTTTTTTATGAGCAAATTTGTCCTGAAAGTTTACAAAGAAGAGTAACAATTTAACGGCCAAGATCAACCGATGGGCAAAATTACTATGTTTTTAAACTTCTGGGGGAAAAATGATACTAAAAAAACTTTTAGGTATTGAATGTTCCCTAGCCAATACTTCTGTGGTAAAATTGGGATTTAACCCTTATTTATAACATTAGAAACCTTTTTACAAGTATATAACCTTTTCCTCAATTTTTAATTTGATATCTATTTTTTTTCTTTTTAATAAATCCTTTAACTTTGTTTTGCCTAGGGCTAATGGTGCTAATAAAGAAAAATTAAATAATTTAACAAATATAGAAAAAATTACAAGTACCAAATTAAAAATTGAGGGAAAAAATATAGAAGCTCAAAAATGGTTTTCCCTTTAATATCTACAGGTTGATGTTTGCAAGTTATCAAAGGAAAGAATAAGGGAATGTGACAAAAAAAAGTAGTGGCAATTGAGTGACGAGTAAAGAAAGATGAAATGTGCTACATGCATAACGCTAATGTTGTTTTCTAGGATGATGTATAAATTGACAATCACGATTAACAACAAATACTTAAATGAAATCTTTTGATAACAATCTATTTAAAGATATATATGGTTATTAACATAACACAATGGTCCAGTGTGATTCTTATAGTTAACTCCATTGCTTCATGATCTTGATTAATGGCAAATACTAATAGCTACCAATAATACTTGGATACAGAGTAAAATCACCAAAATCAGATCCCTCAAGACTAAAGTTTAGAATATACTGCCACTGGAATGGAGACATGAGACAAGCTAAGGGAGGAAAACATCACAACTCACAAGTATACAATTTGGGTGGATTATTATTATCACAAAATGATAAAGCCCGACATGCCATACCAGAATATTTATAATTAGTACTATCTCTAGTCTTAATTATAAGACCACTTTTATAGTTGTTAGAGACTGAAATGTAAAAAAATGTAATATGTAATAAGTAATTAGTTTGTTACAATTACTTGTTACAACGTTTGTTATTTTAGTTATATTAGTTAATTGGTTATACTTCCAAGTACATGTATAAATAGGTCAATTGTATGTTGACATTGATAGAGAGAAATATTATGATCAATTTTGTATGATCAGGAAAGAGCATTTTCTCCACAGTTTATTGTGTTCCGATCATTCAGTCATAGGTTTGTAATAAACCAACATGGTATCAGAGCCAGGTTGATTTTATCTCTTCTCCCATACTGGCGGCCCAAACACGCACACCGAAAATTCAAGAAAAAGCCCACATTCTGCCAAGGATTCAAGAATAGTCCACCATTGTGTGTAGTTCTTTGGCCCGTGAAGTGCATTCCACCAGCCAGCTCACACACAGGACAAATCCCCCCAGGTTAGACATCACGTGCAGGCACGGCTCACAAGAAGCCTCTCTTTTCTTGACCAGATCCAAAATTCATGCTTCCGCCGCGACATTTGCAGACCACACCCACAGGTTCGTCGGACACGTTGCCGTCGCTTTCGACGTTGATTGCTTCTTCGGTTTGAGGTCTTGCATGTGGTGAATTCCCCATTCAAGATCGTCCTCACCGTTCACAAATCCGGTACAACTCTCCGTCGTTTTTTCAACCCTCGTTTTCGCGATTAAAGATTCCGGCACCACACCATCCACTATTCTTGGCTAATTAAAGATTCCGGCAAAACCTCACGTTTCTTGTCGCTGCAAATCTTGGCCGATTAAAAGCCTCTAACACTCCCCCTCATATGGTAGGAGATCTTACACTGCTAGATAAGTATATTGAATATCATGGCCCTATAAAATCTATCAAAATTCCAAATGGTCAGAGGGTCCCAGTCACACACATAGGATCGATTACTATAGCACCTCATGTCACATTAAGAAACGTTCTGTATTCACCACACTTAAAATTCAATCTTATTGCAATTTCTAAAATTACAAAGGAATTAGAATGTTTGGCCTGTTTTTTCCATGATTGTTGTGTTCTACAGGACCTTCAGGGTGGAAGGACAAAGCTGACTGGTAAGATGGTAGATGGCTTGTACATTCTTAGAGTTCCAAAGAAAAACTCGCATGTATTGAATACTGTACAGAAACATACTCCTGTCTTGAAATCTAATGATGTATGTTTGTGGCATAGGCGATTAGGCCATGCACCCTTTTCTGTAATGAGACGTTTGAACTTTCTGATTGATGATGCTGTTTTGGTAAATGATAAGTGTGACATTTGTGTTCAGTCTAAGCAGACCAAATTTCCCTTTCCATCTTCTTGTATTAAGACTAAACGATGTTTTGAGCTCATACATATAGATATATGGGGACCATATAAAACACCCACTCATCAAGGATTTCAGTATTTTCTCACATTAGTTGATGATTATTCCAGAGCTACTTGGATATTCTTGATGAGACAAAAATCTGATTCCCATACTTATATTCATAATTTCATTACATATGGACATAGTTTAATATAACAATTAAACGTTTTAAAAGTGATAATGGAAGTGAATTCATGAGTCACTCTTTCCAAACACTTATGCAGTAAAAGGGCATCATTCATGAAACTCCTTGTCCCTATACTCCTCAACAAAATGGGGTTGTAGAACGTAAGCATAGGACCATTATGCAAATTACAAGAAGTTTAATGTTGCAGTCTAGTATCCCAGTTCAGTATTGAATGCATCAAGGCTGCCGCATACTTAGTTAATCGGTTGCCATCCAAAATCCTTGATTTTCAAACACCATACGAAAGGATTTATGGATAGCAACTAGACCTCCAACATATGAAAGTTTTTGGATCTTTGGCTTATGCAACAGATTTGAAAATTATTGATAAGTTTCAACCCCGAGCCATACCTTGTATATTCTTAGGATACCCTGAAAATCAGAAAGGTTATCTGTTATTGAATATGAAAACTGACATTTTATTTGTTAGTCGTCACGTTAGTTTTGCCGAACATGTATTTCCTTTCAGAGATGCACATTCACAACAGCAAGGGAGAGTGCATCCCACATTGAAGGAGATGTTTTGGTTTGATCCAGAACCTCTCTGGACACAATCTGCTGTGTTCATGGATAAGTATGGTGCATCACAACCTGATTTGCTGAAGGATAAATCTGGTCAGTCACAAGTGATTAGTGATCAACAGCCTCATACAAATGAATTTTAATGGGTCATTTGATCGATCACTTGAGACTAACTAGCGACGTCCTTCAAGAGATCGACGACCACCAATTTGGTCTAACGATTATGTGTGTTCACTTTTGGTTTCTGAAAGTGAACCGGCACATAGAGCTAAATGTTCCTATCCTATTGAACAATTTGTTTCATATGCATCTATTTCAGCTGATCATCTTGCTTTTCTGTCTTCCATTGATACAGTGTCTGAACCTACTACTTACAAGCAGGCAATCACCAATCCTGAGTGGGTTCAAGCTATGAAGGCAGAAATGCAAGCTCTTGAAGATAATCAGACTTGGGAAATAGTGAAGTTGCCAAAAGACAAGCGGGTCATCGGTTGTATGTGGGTATATAAAGTAAAATATAACTATGATGGTAATATAGATAAATATAAGGTTTGTTTAGTGGCATAAGGGTATAGTCAAAGAGAAGGGATTGATTATCATGAAACATTTTCATCTGTTGTAAAAATGTTTACCGTTAGACTAGTCCTTAAACTTGCTGTAATGCATTCATGGAATCTGTATCAAATGGATGTGTACAATGCGTTCTTGCAGGGAGATCTCCATGAGGAGGTATATATGAGAATACCTCAAGGGTTCGAAGGTAAGGGGGAGCACATGGTTTGTAAACTAAATAAGTCTCTCTATGGGCTTAAATAGGCCTCTCGCCAGTAGAATAAAAAATTGTCTGAGTCTCTCATTAAGGGTGGTTTCACCCAAAGCAAGAATGATTATTCGTTGTTCACTATGGACTGGCATGATGACATAGTTTTAGTTTTGGTTTATGTTGATGATTTATTGATAACCGGAAGTTCTGAAGAAGGAATTGCATATGTTAAGAAGTTGCTGCATTGTAACTTTAAAATTAAAGATTTAGGATTAATGAGATATTTTCTTGGTATAGAAGTAGCCAAGTCAGAATCTGGAATTGATTTATCCCAGCGCAAATTTGTGTTGGATTTATTGTCTGAAATGGGAATGAGTGGATGTAAGCCACTGAGTATTCCTATGCCACAGAATTTGAAGTTGATGCCTTTCCAGAAGGGAAAGGATAGTGTGCAGAGTCTATGTACAGCCCCCGAAAGATATCGTTGATTAGTTGGTAAGTTACTTTATTTGACTGTAACTAGGCCTGATATTTGTTTTTGTGTACAGAATTTGAGCCAGTTTATGCAAACGCTAACTAAATCACATATGGCAACAGCCAGGAATGTTGTGAGATATTTGAAAGGGACTGTTGGGCTTGGCATTCACCTCAGCTCTCAAGGAAGCCTTGAGTTAGAGTGTTTTTGTGATTTAGATTGGGTGTCATGTGGGATTACACGACGATCTATTTCTGGTTATTTGCTGAAATTTGTAGGATTGCTCGTGATGTGGAAGACAAAGAAACAAAATATAGTCTTAAAGTCTTCTGCAGAGGTAGAGTATAGGGCGCTCAATATGGCCACTTCAGAGATAGTTTGGGCACTTGGATTGCTTCGAGACTTGAAGATATCTCATCCGCAGCCAGCCCCCATGCATTGTGACAGCATTGCAGCGATACACATAGCAACCAATCCGGTCTTCCATGAAAGAACCAAGCACATTGAAGTTGATTGCCATTTCGTTCGTGACAAATGGAAAGAGAAAGTCTAATGAGCAAGAGGCTGATCATTTAACCAAACCAGTCTCAGGAGACATACAACGCAAATTGTTGAGCAAGTTAGGGTCTATTGATATTTTTGCCCCAAACTTGAGGGGGAGTGTTAGAGACTGAAATGTAAAAAAAATGTAATATGTAATAAGTAATTAGTTTGTTACAATTACTTGTTACAATGTTTGTTATTTTAGTTAGTTAGTTAATTGGTTATACTTCCAGGTACATGTATAAATAGGTCAATTGTATGTTGACATTGATAGAGAGAAATATTATGATCAATTTTGTATGATCAGGAAATAGCATTTTCTCCACAGTTTATTGTGTTCCGATCATTCAGTTGAATGTTTGTAATAAACCAACAATAGTGCAATTTACATTATAAAAGTAGTCTTATAATTAGGACTGAAGGTAGTAGTATTAAATATATTATTTTCAAGAGCTTTTCACTTTGGATTGGATTCTGGCCTCAAGAATTATACTTTTTGCACAAAACACCATGTTAAAAACATAGATATCCTTATATCTGGAACATGATTACTTCTAATAGGAAGAAACCTGCGTGCTAGAAGAGGAAAAAGAATATACCAATTGCATTAATGCATACATTTTCCTTTGGGGTCATCTAGGCATATTTAAGTTGACGATAAAACAAAAATCCTCTTACAAACTTACCTATGGTAAATTATGTCGGAAAAACAGTTTCAACCGCTAATTTAAATAAGTAGTTCATACTTATTTATGATTTCATTTTCAGTTATCATCTCTTAGTTTGTATCCCTCTCATCCAAAGTAAAGAACACAGTGGCAAGACAACTTCTGATATATTAATGAAACAACAAGATAATGACAGAATAAGAAGAATGAATGAGACAAGGAGTGTAATACCTAGGGATCCTAAAATCCTTAACCTTTTATTTTAATAAATAAAATGAAAGTGAATATGTGTCTCAAACTATTATAATTTATTGATTAAAATTTTAGGCAACTTTCCCTTGGAATTAAATCAACTAAAGGCAAAATACAAGACTAAGATTATGGATCATAAAATGTGATATAATTGACACATAGAATAATGGTCATTTCATAACCAAAAGAGGTAGAAAATGTTATGAAAACACTTAAATGAATTAAAGGAAATTTGCAAAGACTAATGGGCAATAAGACTTAAGTTAATTAAGATCATTTGTATAATCCTTCAATTTAATTAGACATAATTAAATACATAAAAAAAAGGGGGCTGATTTAAATCAAAAAGTAAGGGTCAATGAAAGACAAGATTAAGCTTGATTAATAAGGCACAAATGACTTTGATTATTTACCAAACAAATTGCACAATTACATGTGGCATTAATGAACATTTAAACCCTTAATTATATTATCAAATGACATCACCAAATGCCCAAGGGGTCTTGTTTTTAGAAAATGGTAAAATAAATTCCTATACTTGTTTTTAGGCCTCCTTGCATTGAAAAATTCCTAATGAGGTAAAAACATGTTGAGAAATAATTTTTGGAATTAATGGAGCAAGATAGTGAAAGATAGTAAATTTTTGGGTTTGCTGGACTGTTGGAATCAGTCGGATAGAAAGCGTTATTTTATGATAAATTCATCTTCAAAAATTATGAAATGTTTCATGGTTGTATTAGACATGTAGGGTTTTCCATTGATATAAAATATGTAGCAATTAGAGTTCTGTATAAGGAGATAAAAATTCTTGAAATTGAGTCACGTTTTCGGGAAGGGAATTTGAACAGTTTTCGGAAAATATTAAACTAGTATTGATTCATATATTTCGAGTGAAAGGTGTTTTTTTTCCTCAAATATAGACATGTCAAGGGTTATGTAGAATTTTGGAACATCGCATTTCAATTTGTTTGGAATTAATTATGATTTTTCAAAGTTATTGGAAAATCTGGGCAGAAATATTGAAATTCTGTTTTTAAGGAAATAAAAGGGTATAATTGGAATATCAAATCCACTAGGAGTAAAAAGGTCAATAGTGGCAAAAATATCTCTTAGGATATTATTTATAAAGGGAATAATGCGGTAATAATATTATAGGATATCTAAGAAGTCAGGAATCGGTACCGAATGGACAAATGTACCACTAGTTACACGGACTAAGGTACGAACGCGTACCGTAACTTTAACTCTGATGTGTCTTGTATGCTTATATGTGATAGAATGATTTATAGGGTCATGGACAAGACTAGGTCTTGGGTCATGCACCGTGGCTAAGACTCGGTTTTAGGTCACCTGTTTATATACATTCAGCTTTATGTGGATTATAGTCTTGATAATGTTGTAGGGTTCTTTTCCTAGCGCTCAGGACACGAGGAGCTGTCGTGATACTGGTTAGTGCAAACGTTGATGACATTACATGTGCTGTGTGCTATGTATTGTTGTGTTGTTAACATTACATCTGCTGTGTGCTATGTATTGTTGTGTTGTTACCATTACATCGGCCACGATTTACATCTGTTGTATTCTCTCCTTATCTCATTTTTGCCCATCCCTCATCATCTGTAAATTGTGGCCGTCGAAATCTTGATCCAAGGGCCCAGAATAATTTTTTTAAAAACCGCATGCGTATGATTCTACTGCATGCAATTTTTAAAAATTATTCTGGGCCCTTGGATCAAGATTTCGACGGTTAGGATGAGATTGTGAGAGATAATGAGAAAAATGCCCATGAGAGAATCCTCTTCCCGGCGGACCAGAGATTCCAAACCCTTCTTCCTTGCTTTTGCTACCGTATGCGGCGTCGTTCCGGGAGTCATTGGCTATGGCGTCATGTAGGTCACCAATGTAATATCCCAGTTTTTCTAACAGTAATTGAGTGTTTTAGGATGATTTATTAAGTATTTTACAGTCTAAAGAAGATTTAGAGGTATAAAATAAAAATTTATTTTTCTAAAATAAATAAATAAATATATTTTTATATTTAATTAAAATTACAATATATTATTAAATTATATCATTATATATATATATAGTAAGGGAGTAGGGACGGTGGAATAATATATTATTATATTATATAATTATATTATATATATTATTATATAAAAGTAGGCAGAAGCAACGAAAGAAGGTCACGGGGAAGAAAAACAATTAGAAACAAAACAAAACATGTGGGACCCACTGACAAATTTTTCAAAACCTCCCGAAATGACCTTTCACGTGAAGTTTGAAAATTTGGCACGGGGAAAATTACGTAGAATGACCCAGAGGTGTAAATCGGGGTTAAGGACCCATTTTTCTCAACTATAAATACACACACAACGTACCCTGTGAAACGCGAAGAGGAAGAAAAGAGAAAGGAAAGAGAGGAGAGAGAAAGAAAGGAGAGAGAGAGAGAAAGGAAGGAAAGAGAGAAGGAGAGTAAGGTGGTAATTATTTGGGGATACGGTAGTTGCTCTTTGGTGATTATTTGAGAGTTAGCAAGTGCAGTAACTCGGATATTTTCCTTATACTTGTGAATTATGTATGATTATATTTTTATGCTTTTACTATTTATTTTAGTGATATAAATGATACAATATTTTATGGGTTGTAAGGTTTTAAGATTATGCTATGGAAATTTTAGATTGTATTTGTACATGGCACTAAATGCACGTATTATACATACCAATTTACTATTTACTATTTACTATTCTTATTTTAGTATTTATTTTGTTTCTTGTTTCTTGTTTACTATTTCTTGTTTACTATTTCTTTTTTCTTGTTTACTATTTACTATTTACTATTTACTATTTCTTGTTTCTTGTTTACTATTTACGAATGGTAAATTACTATTCACGAATACATACAGTGATACTATTTATTGATCATGAATTTCAATGGTTTTATTTGATATTAAGGGAAGCGTAATGCATTATTTTTGAATGAGTGCATTTATCATGGCGGTTGTATTTGTGATGGGATGGAGTTTGGAGGAATCTGATATGTTATGATTTTATGCCACCACTCGATGCACAGTGGATTGGTACTTTTCAGGGCCCCTTCTTTCATGTTTTCCTCGTAGGGATTACATTAGAGTTGTGGGACATGTGACACCTCCTTTATTCGATAAGGAGGAGCCATAGTCCATACTTAAGCTCTATACTTTTGGCCGGGTATATCTTAAGTTTTGGTGAGCTTGGAACAATTCATCACATGAATATGTTTCGTTGGACTATGTGTTAGCCTATGGCTCCATCGGTGATAAGGACGGAAGAGGATATAAGGGTGGTTGCATCGCATGTTATATTATTGAATGGTTTAAGTTGATTAAATGATAAACGTTTTTGTAAAATCTTTTATGAGAACTTTTGGAATATATATAGTTATATACAAAAATAAATGTATTTCATTATCTCTTGTTTTTTAGACATATATGATTTGCTTGTGTACGGTAGAATATTCGGTGATTCTTGAGATGTGGAAATCTCATCCCATATTAACATTTTTCAGGTGAATATCCTAGTAAGGAGCAAGGGAAGGCACCTATGGAGTGAGCTTTGAAGGCTCTTGTACTCCTGTAGTTTATGTTATGTTGCTTTTTATTTGCCATGACCCTAAGACTTCCGCTTTGTATTAAACTCTGAAATATTTCGGAAATCTATTTTGGCTTTGTATTATGAACTCTATTTGAAACGGTTATGTTTTTTAAATGATTTGGTTGATGATTATCCTTGTGGGAGATATTCCAAATATTTTAGGCCAAGTTTTCGGGTGTTGGATTTGAGGTGTTACAACCAACACCCGCAACGAACAACTTGAGACCCAGCTTCGCAAAAATGCTCGCCCCGAAACCACGGTATCCAAGAAATCATGCTGAATCTATGAGCTGTTATACTTATCTTGTTATTTGTGATTTTGTAATTTGTTGATCTGATGGTTGGCATAGCGATTTAGGTGTTTAGACTTTTGATGGGAAAGATGTGCTGAACTTGTGGGCTCTTCAATGTTAATGAATTTGGATATAATTCATCTTTTCCATTATTTAGCTCTGTTTGCGCTCGATGCTTAGCTTTTGCTACGGACGAAGCTTATGTGTGCTTTGATGTATTAGCTTTCTATCAGAAATCTTACACTAACATGAATGATATCGTAATACACAGTAGGAGCTTGGTTTATGGGGGAAAATGAGCTTCTTGTGTGGGTATTGGCCAAAGTCCCACATCGCCCACTTCTTAGTGAGGGGGGCGGTGTTTTGGGTATAAAAGGGGGCCTCCCCCCTTCCTTATTCCTCATCTCCTCAATTGTCTCTTAAGATATTTGTATATCTTCTTCTCTTGTGGTATTTCACTTTGTTAATTAATTGGAGTGAATTTAGGATCTGATATTTCTCCTATATTTGTCTGATTTATTATTTTTTAGTTGCAATTAGTTATAGTAGTAGTGGCTTATTATATTATTAAATTACGTCTAGAAACTTTGTTTTCTAGTTGGGTAATTTTCTAGTATAATCGGTTACGCTCTATATATCCAACAATTGGTATTGTAGCCTTGTCTCAACTTCTAGATCAGAAAAGAATTAATTTTGGGCTTTCATTTGGCAGCTATTAAATAATTTTTGAATCAGAAATGGCGGACAAAAAAGGTGATGTAGCCGCAGGAATAGTGTCCAATGCGAAGTTTGCAGTTGAAATTTTTGACGGATCTAGACATTTTGGGATGTGGCAAGGCGAGGTTTTGGATGTCCTTTTTCAGCAGGGACTAGACTTTGCACTTGAAGAGAAAAAACCAGATAGCATGGAAGAAGAAGAATGGAGGGTGGTCAATCGTGTTGCTTGTGGTACTATTAGATCGTACCTTTCAAGGGAGCAGAAATATCCACACACAAAGGAAACTTCTGCATATAGACTGTGGAAGGCACTGGAGGACAAGTTCTTGAAGAAAAATTGTCAGAATAAACTCTATATGAAGAAAAGACTGTTTCGCTTCACTTATGTTCCTGGTATCACAATAAATGAGCATATCACTAACTTCAACAAGTTGGTGACGGATTTGCAGAATATGGACGAGACCTTTAAAGATGAAGATCTGGCCCTGATAATGTTGGGATCACTTCCTGATGAGTACGAGCACCTGGAGACTACTCTTCTTCACGGTAAGGAGAAAGTTTCTCTTGAAGAAGTTTGTTCTGCTTTGTACAGCCATGAACAAAGAAGGAAAGAGAAGAAAAAAGGTGGAGATGCAGAGGCTCTAGTGATTAGAGGGCGTACTGAAGATAAGAAGAGATCAAAGAAAGGGCGATCCAAATCAAGGTCCAGACCCAGCAAAGATGAGTGTGCCTTTTGTCGTGAAAAGGGCCACTGGAAGAAGGATTGTCCGAAGCTGAAGAACAAGGGCAAACCTGGCAATGAGAAGGCTGCTATGGACTCAAATGTAGCTGATTGTGATGATGAGAATTCAAATTTCTCACTGGCTACAATGACGTCGTCAAAACCGTCGGACGTATGGTTGTTGGACTCAGCTTGTAGTCATCATATGTGTCCTAATAGAGACTGGTTCACTGATTTTGATGAAGCAGAGTGTGGAGTCGTTCACACAGCAGATAACTCTTCTCTTACCCCATATGGCATTGGTTTAATCAAATTAAGGAACCATGATGGATTGGTCAAGACATTGAAAGATGTTCGATATGTACCGGATTTGAAGAAGAATCTCATTTCTGTGGGAACTCTAGATTCAAAAGAGTTCAAGATCACTGCAGAAAATGGAGTAATGAAGGTATTCTCCATTGCACTGGTGGTAATGAAGGGTATTCGGAAGAACAATAACACGTACCACTATCATGGTAGTATAGTTATTGGGACGGCAGCAGTGACATCCAGTAGTGAGAAGGATGCAGAAGCAACCAGGTTGTGGCATATGCGCTTGAGACATGCTGGAGGAAAATCCTTGAAGGCTCTAGTAGATCAAGGATTGTTAAAAGGATTGAAGCATTGCATCATGGATTTTTGTGAGCATTGCGTAAAGGGGAAACAAACAAGAGTGAAGTTCGGTACAGCTATTCATAATACGGAAGGTATTTTGGATTATGTACACTCTGATGTTTGGGGTCCTTCCAAAACAACTTCATTGGGAGGAAAGCATTATTTTGTAACTTTTGTTGATGATTTTTCCCGAAAAGTTTGGGTGTATACGATTGGAAAGATTTTTGCCGTGTCTTCCAAAATAAACCAAGTTCAAAATGATTTGTAGTGATAGGAACCTGAGTCGTTTCCCCAACGAATTTGCAGCAAGTTTGATTAACAACAATAATAGCCAAACGTAATGCAACAATAATAGGGGTTTTTGGTTAATGATTAAAACGAAAACTAATAGAAATAGAAACAGAATGAAATGAAGATTAAACAGATAAACAGAAGATTAACCCAGGATTTCGAATTCCACCAACTTCCTTCCTCGGACAAAAAAACAGAATTGAACAAACTCGTGATTGATTCTGGACGAACCGAAATCTCTGCGTTCGTCCAGAAATTCCCTCAACTAAACGATCGTTTAGCGTTTATCCGAACAGCGGCGTGTCACTGTACGATCGCACAGAAAACACTCAAACCCAGTTCGAATTAAGTCCTTGGGATTTCTCAATCTGGGCATTAAATCTAACACCCAATCCGAATGCAAATCGAATCCGAAATTACAAAACAGAACCGAATTTGTTACCGTTAAGAGCGAGTCCTCTGGATAGTGGAATCCTTAATCCGTGGGCTAATCACCGAAGCTTAGCCCAGCATGGCTATGCAGAACGAAAATGGAGCAGAAATGAAGAAGTTCATGACGAACACGAAGAACTCAAGAACGGATGAAGAACAATTGAGAGAATTTGAAACTTGTGTTTTTGATCCACTAATAGGGTAAAAACGTGAATGAATCTGTTTGTGGCAGCTGCCTTACTTAAAAATAACCTAAAACGAAATGGGCTCTCATAGTTTTAGCCCAAAACAGAAATAAAATAAAAGCGGACTTAAATTACAAAATTCGGGTCCAAAATAAATCCAGAATTGTACATCCGACTTTGGCTCCAAAATTTACCGCCTTCTTGACCGAATTCGCTCTTGATGTCTTCATAACAATTGTAGCTCTCTGAATCATCTGAAATATGAGACAAAAATGAGGCAAATTCGATGTCTGGTTCAAGAGTTATGGTAGAAATAGTGAAGCAACACAAAACTGAGATTTTATTATTAAAAATGGCTAAAATGCAATAAAAGGCCCAAGGCCCAAATAAACATAAAATCCATTATTTATTAGCTAAAGGGTCCTAAATTATTATTCAAGAGACAAAAATAAGTGTATAAAATATTCAATTATCAACGATGAAGACCAAAAACGAAGTTTTGGGAATTTTTCTCAAATGGAAGACGATGATAGAAGCACAAACAGGTAGGAGGATCAAATGTCTTCGCACAGACAATGGTGGAGAATACAGGAATGATCCTTTCCAAAAGGTTTGTGAGGATGATGGCATCGTCAGACACTTCACCGTCAGAAATACACCACAACAGAATGGGGTGGCAGAACGCATGAACTGGACTTTACTGGAGAAGGTTCGGTGTATGTTGTCCAATGCTGGCTTGAGCAAAGAATTTTGGGCTGAGGCAATAACATATGTGAGTCATCTCATTAATCGTCTACCATCTGATGCTATTGGTGGTAAGACACCGTTGGAACAATGGTATGGAAAGCCTGCTAATGATTATGGTTCTTTACATGTATTTGGCTCAATTGCATACTATCATGTGAAAGAATCAAAATTGGATCCTAGAGCAAAGAAAGCTATCTTCTTAGGGGTCATTTCTGGAGTTAAAGGATATCGTTTATGGTGTCCAGAGACAGAGAAGGTTGTGTTTAGCAGGGATGTTACCTTTGACGAGACTGCTATGTTGAAAACGGTAGCATCTGAAGATACCAAATAGACCGATGGTACTTCGAAGCAGGTCGAGTTTGAAGGAAAGATGATTTTCCCAATATAGAGAAAAGACGGGGAAATAAAAGAAGACTTTCCTGTAGAAGAAGAGCCAGTTGAGAATGAGGTTTCAACACATGAACCTTAACAGCAACATGAATCAATCACAACCGGAGAGCCAAAACGAACAATTAGAAAGCCTACTCGCTTCATGGATATGGTGGCTTGTGCAACTTCAATTGCAACTGATGGTGTTCCTTCAACTTATAAAGGAGCTATCCGGAGCTTAGAAGAAGATAAGTGGAGGAGTGCCATGAATGAAGAAATGCAATCCCTTCATCAGAATGGTACGTGGAGGTTGGCCAAACTCCCAAAGGGTAAGAAGGAAATTGGTTGCAAATGGGTGTATGCGAAGAAAGAAGGATTTCCTAACCAATGTGATGTGTGCTACAAAGCAAGACTGGTAGCTAAAGGCTATGTTCAGAAGGAAGGAATTGACTACAATGAGGTATTTTCTCCAGTTGTTAAACATTCCTCCATTAGAATTTTGTTGGCTTTGGTAGTACAGTTGGATTTGGAACTAGTTCAGATGGATGTAAAAACTGCATTTTTAAATGGAGACTTGGAGGGGGAAATCTACATGACGCAGCCAGAAGGATTCAGAGTTGCTGGAAAGGAGATATGGTATGTAAACTTGAAAAATCTTTATACGGATTGAAGCAGTCTTCGAGGCAATGGTATAAACGATTTGACAAGTTTATGTTGCGCATAAGTACAGGAGAAGCAAATACGATCATTGTGTGTATTTACGAAAGCTTGAAGATGGATCCTTTATATATCTTCTTTTGTATGTTGATGATATGTTGATTGCTTCAAGAAATCAAGCAGAGATTGAGAAGCTAAAGGATCAACTAAAGGAGGAGTTTGAGATGAAGGACTTAGGCGAGGTAAGGAAAATACTTGGCATTGAGATAACAAGAGATAGACAATCGAAGAAGCTCTTTTTATCTCAAAAGGAGTATTTGAAGAAGGTGCTACATCGTTTTGGTATGAATGAAGAAACGAGGTCAGTTAGCATTCCACTTGCCCCGCATTTTAAGATTAGTGCCGATATGTCGCCGAAGGATGAAGACGAATGAGCATATATGTCAAGAGTGCCATATGCAAACGCTGTTGGTAGCTTGATGTATGCTATGGTTTGTACGAGACCAGACGTTTCACAAGCTGTTGGAGTTGTGAGTAGGTATATGCATGATCCCGGAGAAGAGCATTGGCAAGTTGTGAAATGGATTCTACGGTCGTAATACTGTAGATGTTGGATTGGTCTTTCAGCAGGATGTAGATCAACGTCTAGTTGGGTATTGTGACTCAGATTTTGCTGGTGATTTGGACAAGCGAAGATCAACTACTGGTTATGTGTTCACAATGACAAATGCACCAGTTAGTTGGAAGTCTACTTTACAGTCAACGGTAGCTTTGTCTACAACAGAGACAGAGTACATGGCAATTACAGAGGCTGTAAAGGAGGCAATTTGGCTTCAGGGGTTGCTTGGAGAACTTGGTATTGGTCAAGAAAGCATCACAGTATTCTGTGATAGCCAAAGTGCTATTCAGTTAGCAAAGAATCAAGTATACCATGCAAGGACGAAGCACATTGATATCCGATATCACTTTATAAGAGAAATTTTGGAAGAAGGTGGAGTCTCGATACAGAAGATACGAACAGATGATAATCCTGCTGACATGCTGACGAAGGTGGTGACTTCTATTAAATTTCAACATTGTTTGGATTTGATCAATATTGTTGAACATTGTATTTTGAATAGAAGTTACAATTAGAATTTGTAAATAGGAGAAATTGAGAATGTGGGAATTTGGCCAAGGTGGAGATTTGTGGGTATTGGCCAAAGTCCCACATCGCCCACTTCTTAGTGAGGGGGGCGGTGATTTGGGTATAAAAGGGGGCCTCCCCCTTCCTTATTCCTCATCCCCTCAATTGTCTCTTAAGACATTTGTATATCTTCTTCTCTTGTGATATTTCACTTGTTAATTATTTGGAGTGAATTTAAGATCTGATATTTCTCCTATATTTGTCTTATTTATTATTTATTAATTGCAATTGCAATTAGTTATAGTAATAGTGGATTATTATATTATTAAATTACGTCTAGAAACTTTGTTTTCTAGTTGGGTAATTTTCTAATATAATCGGTTACGCTCTATATATCCCGCTTCCGCAACATCTTTGAACTTTAAACAAGTGCAAGTTCTATTTTAGAATTGTCAAATGTATCAATCTTGCTATACCTTTGGTTCTCTTTGAGAAAGACCTTGGGAAACTCGCCCATATGAGTACTCCGTGAAATGTGAGCTGTCCCCTGATATAAGTTATAACTTCAATATCTATTGACTAAGTCTCCAACAATATGGGCCTTACCAGCGCCTGGTGATTAGGACTTGATCTCCGTATGAAACTTGTTGCTTGGTATTTTAGGCTGTTTGATTTGGAATGGTTGCACTGGCTTAGGTGATATAAGGATAAGAATACCTAACTATAATCAGCTTCTACAATCCTTTGTATGCCCCAAACTCCTTATATTAGGCCTCAAATTCATTTTTCTAAAGAGCAGAGTAAGGCGAAACAAGTTGTGAGAGTGATGTATCATATTTTGTTTAGATTGTCCAGATAAAACACTGCATATCTGCAACACAGATCCTTACGATAAAATAATCACGTGCCTCAACCTCTGCTTTTTTATTTTTTCTCCTTTTAATGGAAGCTGAATCAATAATTAATAAGGAGTACAAGGAGAAACCAAAAATATCCTATGGCAACCTTTCTTCATCCACCACGTATGTCCTACAAGAAGGTGGGGGTTGGACATAATAAATCTCCCAATCTTTAAACATATCAAAATTTCTCCAGTTGATCAAAGGTCCTCGTAATACCACATATTTTTATCACTAGTTGAATCTGATGACCATTTGGCTTCCTTATTCTGTAATACTTCTTTTTCCTCTACAGATCTCTTGATATTGCATAACTACATTGATAGTCTATCATATAGGTTTTGTATTGTCCTAGAAGATAAATCTATCTGGAGATTAAATGACTTTTTGTTTGTTTGAAATAAGGTTAAATGACTTAATGATGAAAAAAAAAATTAATGAGCTGAATAGTTGCTAAAATATGTTTAGGACTTTTTTTTTTTTTGGTCAACATGAGTTTTTTTTTCCTCTGGTGAAATTTTTTATCTTGACAATATGGTTGCTTTGATTAATTAGATGATGGGACAAGTAAATAAAGAAAGGTTGGCTGAATTCCTTGGAGAACTACAGCGGAAGGAGGATACAAATGACCGGTATGTTGCTGCTCTGAAAGGTGAGACTTTAACCAGAAAACCGTATGTCAGAATTCAACCTGTTCCTAAGCAAAATGACGCTGGCGTTGACAAGGAGCAGAAGAAATAAAGTCTGATAGGCATTTGGTGTGAATACGTACGAGGTATCTGTATGTCAAGATCTCACTAGTGTTTAGGAGCTCAGTATGAACTTGATGCTATAAGTCTTTACTTTTTGATTTTGATTTGGTTTTATTCCATGCTGAAGGGGATCTTTGTGGGTTTGCATGATTATATATAGACAGGACTTTTCCTTGTCTGGATTTCATGTGTGTTCTTCTGTGGAATTAGAAAGTTCTCCTAGGCTATGGAATATTTTGAGGTTTAATTAACCTCAGCTTAGGTTGTTGCCTTTTTCAGTGACGTGAAATAAAACACAATTCCTTCACATTTTATCATTTTCATTATACAATTCGCCCACTATTGTTGTTTTGGAAACTCTCACTTGAGTTGTCAAAATCAATTTAATTCTGTTATCTCTTACCTCCTCCAAAGAGACATGGTTACACCAACAGGTCCATATCAAACAATCCTCTCAACCGCACCTCTCTGGAACAATTTCCTTAAGAACATTGACTCAGTTTGTTTCGGCCAAAAACAAAATTGATTCAGTTTATTAACATATAATGGTCTCCAAGTGCTGAAATAGTGATGTGTGGGATGAGATGAAGGGATTGTTAGAGGAGCATTCCAGAGAGAAACAACATAAGTACTTCACCCAAAGTATTCACTTGGAGGGATTAGCATTTTCACTTGAGTATGTTTGGCAAGTGGAGGGGTGGGGAAGTTTAATGAGCTCGATTTAAAGAATTTGGACAGTGGGTTAAAAGCTTTTAATTAATTTTACTTATTTTTTTATCTTACATCTTTTTATTAAAATTCTTAACTCTACTTATTCAATTTTTTTTTAAATAAAATTAAACTCATAAAAATTTCCCCTCAGATAAGTCACTGCATGAGCTCACTTGCGTAAGCACACATTTTAATATAACGAGTTTTTCTAAAATGAGTTTTGATTAAGTTAAAGGAAAGATTCTCTGAATAATCTATTTTTCTTCAATTCTAGGGATCCTATTTCATTTCTGTTCTTCCCAATTCTATATGCTTTAAATGTTACCGTTTTAAGAGAATCCACGCATGATGGAGATGTGCCTCGAGGATTCTTTTCACGTTAAAGTAAATATATAGGTCCAAGATTGTTCATTTTGGGTCTCATGTACTGATGAAGACAGGAATGAAGTATTAGATAAATTCTAGGCATAACAATCCAGATTCATTATCTTGAACAATCCAGATTTATTAATTAAATTCTAGGCATGAATCGTCAAAACCAATCCAGATTCATTATCTTGAACATGGTCTCAAACATAACAACAAATGACCATACAGTAGTTTGTGCAGGAGATGCATATTTAATAATTTCCCAAATTCTTTTTAACCTTGTAATAATCTGAGATATTCAAATCAACTGATCTTTGCAATTGTGAGATGCTAAATGCCACAGACAGAGTCAAATGAAATGATCCAAGTCACCATCATCACCAAACTTCTTGCATAAACCATTTCCAAATTTGTCAAAAGCACAAATTCAGAAAGTAAAAGTTCCCTCGACTCACCAATAAAACAAGGAGCAGAAGAAAAGCTAAAGGTTTATACGAGAAGCTAAGGAAACAAATTCGCATAGGATGATTACATTTGAAGCATATGTTTCTTCACTACTAGAATAAGTCTTACTAGGCCGCATTCTTTCTGATTCCATTATTTACACTTATCATCTCTTGGCTTGTATGCTTCTGATCCGAACCTACAACACAGTTCATCCACATTGCATCATCTTTACAGCACTCAGGAAACTAAGTGATGTATATAGAGAATGAAAGAGGATGCAACAGATAGGTCTGATTTGAACATAAACATACCCCTACTCAAGGAAACAGTTTGATGCGAATGGTTATACTTTCCCGACATATGGGGCACATGGACAGCGTCTTCCCACATTCTTCACAAGTCTGCATCAGAATCACGTATAACTCATCATTCTCATTATGAAAAGAGAAGAAAGCAATGAAACCAGTCTAGAAGGCTTGTTTACCATATGTCCACATCCAAACGCCAAGTCCTTTTCATTGGTCAGACAAATTGCACAATCCTGCAAAATCGTTTCAGGTTTAGCATTGTTACATATTCCAGGAATACTTCCATGCAGCTTACCATTTGATTAGTCTTTGGAGAAACTCATTCACATTATATAATAAAGAAATCTCTATCTTGCAAAAATAACTACTACAATACTTGTGAGTTATGAACATAAAGCTCGATGCAAATCATTCCTAGCATTCATTTCAGTCAATAGTTTGCATATTGTATCAGACAAAACTTGGGTATCAAGTTTTTCAGTAAAAATATAGCATGTGCATAACCATTTTCTTAGATGACAGAATCATGTGATGTTAACTTTAAAATCACATCTAAAATTTGTTCTGTCGCATGTTGACTTTCAATTAACAAAAAGATGCTTGTCTTGACATCCAATTAACAAACAAGAAATCTATGAATAAGGTAGGCCCACATGTAATGAGGAAGAAATATTATGCGAAATATTAAAAATCATCTGAAGATTATATTTCATTCTCAAGAAGTGTCTTGCCAAGGAGTAGTTTGGGAGAAGAAGTTAAGTTATTAGGTAGATTCACTATTTAAAATATAGGTATATTAACATAATCATGAATAAACATGTAAGCATGACACATCTGAATTTCACTGAAAAAGTTTACTATACCTATATGATAATATATGATCAGTCTAGTCTGTTTTTGCAAAAAGGATCTGTTTAATATCTTTTTTGTTTTCATTTAAATACCTGGGCAACTGAGGAACTCGATGATGCAGATGTGACAGCATTAAGGGTATCAGCTAACTCTAGTTCTTTTTCTTCAACCTGTCTCTTGGCCCTTTCGCTAGTCTCCTGACATTCCAGCTTTAGTATCTGAATCAGCTCAAGCTTTTCTAGCAAATATTTCTTTGCTTTAATCCACTCGTTCTAGACATAAAATGTTACAAATTAATGGTCACTTAGATCCTTCAATTCAACTGCACATAACATATTATTATAATTTCCCTATCAATAACAAAAATCATTAGGTGAGGAGGCAAATCTCAAAACAAAATATGAAGAAACATTAATTTTGACTTAGATTAAAGAGAAGCACAAACAAAGAAATTATCAACACCCAACCTGATTTTCTTTTTCGCCAGCTATCACCCAGCCTGATTAGTGATGATGTTTTCAAAAATTTAGTTACAAATTCAATGTAATAGGGTTCATAATGTCAATTTGTCTAAAATGTTATATATGCATGCGCTCGCACACGCACATATTGCACTTAGGAGGAGCCAGAGTAGTCAGTACCTTGGCAATGTCAGCATCATTTTGAGCATGCTCAGCTTCATTTCGAGCCTCCTCCAATTTCTGACTTATTTCTTCAACTTGTCTCATAGTATCTTGTCTCGTGTCCTGAATTTCCAACTTTAGAAGTTTGATGAGCTCTTCCTTTTCCTTCACCTCTCTCTTCACCTTGGTCCATTCATTCTATACATAGAAGTAACCTCTTAGTACACACAACTGTTTATGCAAATTGCACCATGTGAACAAATACAATCATCTGAATCAACTCAAGCTTTTCTTGCAAATATTTCTTTGCTTTAATCCACTCGTTCTAGACATAAAATGTTACAAATTAATGGTCACTTAGATCCTTCAATTCAACTGCACATAGCATATTATTATAATTGCCCTATCAATAACAAAAATCATTAGGTGAGGAGGCAAATCTCACAACAAAATATGAAGAAACATTAATTTTGACTTAGATTTAAGAGAAGCACAAACAAAGAAATTATCACCACCCAACCTGATTTTCTTTCTCGCCAGCTATCACCCAGATTGATTAGTGATGATGTTTTCAAAAATTTAGTTACAAATTCAATGTAACAGGGTTCATAATGTCAATTTGTCTAAAATATTATATATGCATGCGCTCGCACGTGCACATATTGCACTTAGGAGGAACCAGAGTAGTCAGTACCTTAGCAATGTCAGCATCATTTTGAGCATGCTCAGCTTCATTTCGAGCCTCCTCCAATTCCTGACTTATTTTTTCAACTTGTCTCATAATATCTTGTCTCGTGTCCTGAATTTGCAACTTTAGAAGTTTGATGAGCTCTTCCTTTTCCTTCACCTCTCTCTTCACCTTGGTCCATTCATTCTATACATAGAAGTAACCACTTAGTACACACAACTGTTTATGCAAATTGCACCATGTGAACAAATACAATCATTTGAAGAGAGAATCCAGTTACAAGTAGCATTTCAAATGCTAGGTAACATGCAACGTTGATCTTGGCAATCTAAGAACAAGGAACTGTACAAAATCTAATGATTTCCTATCATTCATCTAATATTTTCATGATTTTAAAATTGATACAACAGGGGAAAAATCAACAGAATTAGTACCTCAGCAATGTCAGCATCGTTCCGAGCATATTGAGCTTCTTTTTGAGCATAGGCTAATTCTCGTCCCATCTTTTCAATTTCTCTCTTGGCCTGTTCTGCCTCATCATCTTTCTCAATTATAAGCCTTTGGACAGTTTTTCCTTCTTCTATCAGCATTCTTTTAAGATTAGCACATTGACTCTGTCAAATTAGCTAAAGCTTTAAAAGAAAGGTAATGGAATGATGTCTTTTTAAGTGTCAAAATCAACTTCAATGGAAAATCAGAGAACATAGTTACAAATAAATAATTATGCACATTTCTTCACAAATTAAAGGCACGGAAGAATTTATTACTTTTATCTTCCCATACATTTTGTCAAGCCTAAATCTGTAAATTTTAAAATAATAAAAAAAACATAAATATCACATTATTTTCAAACGTAGCCTCACTATATAATCTCTAGCCACATAATTATAGCACGTTTCCTGTAACAAATAAAGATTGAAAAAAAAAAAAAAAAGTATAGTTTTTATTTTCTGAAAAGCTAGTAACAGAAATGGAGAAGAAATGCACCTGAATAAACCAAGAATGAAAGGGGTACAGATATACTTCTTTTAGTTTTTATGTACGGCTTTTATAGTGATTCAACAATAAAAAAAAGTACTTATTTAAAACAATTGAATAAGGATCAATCAAACACTAGTTGCTTCTTTATAATTCAATTTTGTAGATACTTAATAAAAAAGTGTTCTCTAGAACATTTATCTGGAATACCATACATTTATCTAAAATTCACCTCAGCGATCACTGAAGCATTAAGGGCATTGGCTAACTGCAGTGCCTTCTCTTCATCTTGCCTACTGGCACTTTCTTTTATCTCTTGACACTGCAACTTCAGCAATTTGACATGCTCTTCCATATTCTTCAAATCTCTCTTCACCTTAGTCCATTCATTCTGAATACAAAAAAACTTCCATTTAATAGCCATTTTACATTTAAGCGCTTCGATCAACCCAAAACAGTTCTTACACGTGCTATTTTATAATCACTAGCATCAAAATATAGTCATTTGAAGATTCAAATGACAGATAAAATCATGGATTAAGAAGCTGTGCACAAACTGAATCTTGTTAGCTAAGACTCATATTTTGTTATCAAATTGATTACAATTGCATGTAAGTTGGTTCATATTGTAAATTAATCAAAAATATGGTAGATAAATATCACAAAGTTGAAGGAGAAAATACCAACATATTCAATACCTCAGCTGCATCAGCATCTTTTCGAGCTAACTCGGCATCTTTTCGAGCTAACTTGGCATCTTTTTGGGCATGGGTTAATTCTTGATCAATCTCTTCAATTTTCCTCTTGGCTAGCTGTACCTCATCATCTTTCTCAAGTATAAGCCTTCGTACTAGTTTTTTCTCTTCTTCCAGCATTCTCTTCAGTTTAGCACATTCACGCTGTAAGATCATGTATGAATTAATAACAGTAAGGAAGTGATACAGTCAAACTGTCATGCCAAACCCAAATGGGAAAAAAATTTAAATTATACAAATTTCTTCACCAGTTACAACTTACAAACATGAAGCAACTGACATCAGTAATATCACTTTCATATTTTTATAAATTTTACCTTTTTGAAAAAAATAAAAACCAACATAAAAACCATATTTTCAACTGTTCCCTCAAACCTTAAAGTCACTAGCCACATAGTTATAGCATGTTTCACCTGAGAAGGAAAGATAAGAATATATAATGATAATTTATGTTTCCAAATTTTTCTTTATATTTGATAATGGCATATGTAATGAGGGGAGCTTAAAGTAAGAGTTTGCTTATAGAGAAGTATCATAAAAATGTACAGACATAATCCAACTATTCTTTTAAGTGTCCAGGTTCCAGTTACTTCGTGTAGTTTATCCCTTCTTTTCTAATGCACAAATATTGATCTTTGATGAAAAGCACAATTCCTTATTAGTGACAATTTTTGGAAATATTAGCAATAAAATCTCTTAAAAGTTTGTGCAGAATAAGACGGCATGCAATATTAAAAGAGGCAGACAAACTCAAAGGCATATATAAATAAACAACAGAAACAAGATATACCTCAGCAATTTCAGAAGCATGAAGCGTGCTGACTAACTCTCGTTCCTTCTCTTCAACTTGCCTCATGGCACTTTGTCTTATCTCATCACATTCTGGCTTTAGCAATTGAGAAAGCTCTTTCTCCTCTTGCAACTCTTTCTTTGTCTTAATCCGTTCAGTCTAAACATAAAATTACGTATTAATAAGCATTTGAGCCTTCAATACATCCTAAACTATTCTTTACGTGCACAAAATACATTGATATAATTGCTCCTCATCAATATATATAGCCATTACGAGAAGAGAGTCGGTTATTAGTAGAATTTGGATGACAGGCATAACAATAGTACTAGGATCTAGTCTATGAAAGAAGCAAAAACCAAATGCACAGAAGGAAAGACAGGGAAAGAGGTATAAAACAAGTTTCATACGGTAAATATAATGAAAGCAGGTGATAGAGAGAAAAGTGAAACTAAAGCAGAATGCTAATTACAATGACCTAACCAGCACAATGACAGAAAGGTAACCTTGATAATAACCTCATTCCAGGTAACACTTTGACCTAACCAGTCCCAATTACATTTTTCATATTTTCTTGCCACGAGAGTTGATCACCTTTTCCATCATATTTCGATCATTATTCCCCCATATAAAACAACCTAGTCCATTGGCAGAAAAATGAAAATAAAACTTAACAAAATTAAAAGAAACACATGCATAACCTTGTCTTGCCCCCTGAAAAGTTCCTTCGAACTGGAGCATAAAGAAACAAGTAAAGACAGACATGAGAGAATTTAAATGTCTTCCAACACATAGCTTCCATGTGTGAATGGGCGTCCCTTGTTTTTCTGTTCAGTACTGTTTCTGTCTAATATTTGGTTTCTTCTCTGTTTTCTTCTGCCAAAATCTTCAGAGGAAGCTTACACGTCTCCCTCATATATTTTCCTCTTTAATCTCTTCTCTGCCATCCCTCTCTGCTCTTTCTTTCAGCCCCACTCTATTCTCTTATGCCCGAGTCTCTTCTCACCTTTTTCTCATCTTGTCTTTGTTTTTCCGTTAGCTTTGTAATTTCTTCTTCTATTAGCTCTTGGATTTCAAGCTAAACATTGGATGTCTTGCAACAAAAATGGTCTCCCCTTGGAAAGGCAAACACCTTATTATTAGACCAATCTATTCATCAAGGATCAAAAGTAAAATAGACATCCTCCACAAATTTCTGACTCATGAGAACTGACAACGGAAAAAACCTTGTAGCAGAATAATATTATAATCGTAGTAACATTCCATAGTGCTCTACATCCTTGACTTAGTCTGATTCATACAGATCATTATTTGAATGATCTCACTATTCATGGACCCCAAATCTTCGTTGCTTTTGTCCAGACAATTGATGAGAAGGGAATGCTTTTCTTCCTCTAAATCTAGAAGGAACTTCACTGGTTTTTACACCCAAGTAATTAAAACAATAACATTCATATCCGTCCTTAAGAGCTAAAGCTCCTTTCTCGTACAAAAACAGCACAGTGAGAGAAAATTGACTTCCATGACACACTTGTGCAAGCTCAAACCTCAACCTAACCACACAATCACACTGTCCTGGGTCTTCATTTAGAAAAAAATTCCTATCCATAGAATCACATCATATTTATTACTTCCTACCATATCCCTATTATGAATAAATAGAAATCCTTCGTCATTCAAATTGGTTTGTATAAATGTTTTTATATTTTTCTAAGCACAAGAATCCTGTATTTTGCTTTCCAAAATGATCACAACAACTTGTAACATGGGTCACTTTGTTTATTTGTCTGAAAAAAGATGGATAAATATGCTAATATAAATGAAAAATGATATCACATGAATCACACCTCAGCAACATCAGCTCTAGCAGTAGGATACTCAGCATCTTTTCGAGCATCGATTAATTCTTGACCTATCTCTTCAATTTGTCTCTTTCCCAATTGAGCCTCATCTTCTTTCTCAACTATAAGCCTTTGGATAAGTTTTCGTTCTTCTTCCAGCAATGTCCTCAGTTTATCACATTCGCTCTGTAAAATTAGCTATGGGTTCACCATGACAATAGCGGAGTGATACAAAAAAGTATCACAGTAAACTCAAATGGGGAAAAAATTCAATCATAAATATAAGTATCTGTATGCACATTGACAACTTACAATCATCAAAGGAATAAATATTAGAGTAACATTACTTTCATCTTTTCATAAATTTTATCAAATCAAAATTTGCAGCTCTCTATATGACATAAGCCAACTTAAATTTCAAATTATTTTCAAATTCAGCATCACCCTTTATAAAATCGTAAGAAACATAATTATATCATGGTTAGCCCAACTATGCATAAAAAATAAATGTGTTAATTTATTTATTTTACACTAATGGTGTTTCATAAACACAGACATCTTTTGATTTACAGATGGATTAAATTTTCCACCCTGAGAGAGGCATAAAATTAGTGTTTCGCTTTAGAGCAATATTAGAGGCAGGGCAAAAAAAAACAAAAAATCGATAACATAATTGACCAAATGTTAATCATTGATAAAAGCACTTGCATGATAATTTCGTTTAAGACTTACTGCTTCGTCATTATATAGTATTAGCAAATGCTAATTTTTTTTTTTAAATAATCTTTGCAAAGCTTATCTGGATTAAAATACATCTTTCAAGGAAAGAAGAAAATAAGATAAATAGTTTAAGAAAATAACACTAGCAACAACAAATACCTCAGCAACTGAAGCAGCATTAATGGCATTGGCTAGCTCTAGTTCTTTGTCGTCACCCTGTCTCAGTACAATTTGTCCTGTCTCCTCACTTTCAGGCTTTAGCAATTGCACAAGCTCTTGAGCTGCTCGCAATTCTCTTCTCAACTTGACCCATTCATTCTTGTAAACATAAAAAGATACCATTCAATAGTCACTTGACATAAGTACTTTAATCTATCCTATATCATTTTCAAAGGGCTTTTAATATGTTTTTATAACTGATCACATAAAAAACATAAAATCACTTGGAGAGGAGATTAATTGAATGAGAGATAAAAACCTTGGAATTCTCAAATTTTTAGAGTGGCGCAGAAATAGATTTATGACACAGCCTTGTTAGTCTAAATATTGTGAAAACTTTAAAACCAGAAATGAAAGAATCCCGTATTATAAATTTGTCAAAAAAGTTATCTATGTATATATATATTGAGGGGAGTGAGGATCAAGACAAGCCAAAACCTCAGCAACATCAGCTCTAGCTGTAGCGTACTCAACATCTTTTTGAGCCCCGGCTGATCGTTGACTCATCCCTTCAAATTTTCTCTTGGCCATCTCTGCTTCATCTTCTTTTTCTTCTTTAAGCCTGTGCACGAGCTTTCTCTCTTCTTCCAGCAGCCTCCTCAGTTTAGCACATTCACTCTGTAAAGTTAGCAACACCTCCAACTATAAGCTGAGTGATGGAGTTGAAGCATCACATTCGGTTCAAATAGAAAAGCAAGATAATAATTATCTATATTTCTTCACAAGTTACAAGCAAGGAAAGAATTAATACGACCGTTAAAGAAGCATAGAATAAGAGTTTCTTCACAGAGCAATATAAGAACCTCCCGCCCAAAAGAAATCATTGGAACATAATCAAAATAAACAAAGTACTGAAATAATCCAAAAGAAACATATACATAAAATTAAATTAAAAAAACACCAACAAATACCTCTGCAGCTGCAGCAGCATTAATGGCATTGACGAATTCTACAGCCATCTCTTGAACTTGTCTGATCTGATGGGACTTATCGGGTCTCCTGAAATACCAGCGTTAGCGATTCGATTAGCTCTTCCTCTTCTTGCAATTTCCTCTCTACCTTAATCTAATCATCCAAAAATAATATAAAGGTTAAAAAAGCCAACGTCATTGTTGTGACATGAGGGCGAAAAGTCCATAGAACTCGATTTGGGTATCTACATAAAAATCACGTAACAAGAGTGGCAAGGAAATTAATTGCACAAACACCACAAGGAGGAGAAAAGAAGAAGCTTGCGTTGATCTGTCTCATCAATCCTTACAGGTTTCAATTCCAGAGCGCATCAAGCAAGTAATGCAGAAAAAAATATTATAAAAAATTAAATTTACATGAGAAAATACTCACGATTAATTGCAGTTTTGCCGTTTCTGCCACTGTTCAGTGAGTGGAAAACAAAAGAGTGGGTGAAGCTTCCTATTTTTCTGGTCAAGAAATTGATGAAACTTACCCGGTGGTGACCGAAGCAAGAAGAAAGCGGAGGATCAGAAATAGCAACTATGTCTGTAAGTAAAAAATCCAAGATGAAAGTGAAAGGCGAGAAGCGGAGGAAAGAAGACGACCCTGGTGTTAACGTTCTGAGGAAGGAACCTCTTGAGTAAATCTAATTTCCTCTTTTAAAAACGAGGTCAAATCATGTCGTACGAAGATTCCCTTGGGAAAATTATGGATCAGTCTGATTAAAGTTTAGGGAAAATCCATCTTAGGCCCATATTGGCAAAAAATGTCATAAAAACCCAAGAAAAAGTACATGTTAAAAAAAGGCCCCAAACCTTTTCTAGTATTATTTCATAAAACGTTAGTTGTTAATGAGACTGATATAGTTGTTAACGATTTAGTTATTAATGGGACTGATTAAGTTGTTAGGATATTGTTATTTTTTTTGTTGAGACAGGAAAAGAAAAACTGAAAACTCAGTGATCACTAGAGCAGAGTCTTGAGACTCCCACGCCCGACGCATCCTCTCTGAGAAGACTGATCAATGCATCCGGTGGTTCATCCAGGAGGTGAGTCCCCCTACTCAAAGATAGGGCATACGTTGCCAAAAAGTCTGCACAGCGATTAGCTTCCCTGTACACATGACATATTGAAACCTGCCACTCCCGCTGCAAAAGCCCTTGCACTCTGTTAGTGAGGTCGAAGTTCGGATTCACCTCGCCATCTGGCTTCTTAACCAAGCTCACAGCCACTAGACAATCCACCTGTACCAAAACATTCCTGTAACCTGAATTCCAAGCAAGCTCTAATCCATCCATGAGAGCCCACAGTTCTGCCTGAAGGGAGGAGCAAATGCCTATATTACGACAACCTCCAGCCAGCCATTTACCATCGTGGTTGCGAATTAACCATCCAGCCCCCGCACGCATCGAATCCTGTTTCTTGGCCCCATCACAGTTGAGAGTTACCGATATGGGGGGTGGTCTACTCCACACAATGGAACGGCACTGCTTCGTTTGGTGCCCAGATAGTGATTCCCCCGACCCTGCAAAGGCTGTGATACTATAATTTGAGAGAACTCTTATCTCCCTTACTAGCCCTTCCGGATTAGCGTGAGATTGCTGGAAAATTTCCTTGTTACGCGCCTCTCAAAGCTTCCAACAGGTTAAACCAAAGATAGTCGCCCACTCACCCCTATCGTCACGTCTGTGTCCAGTATGATCGAGATTCTTCAATAGCCAGTCATGAAACTCTGACTGGTAAAATATGTGCAGCTGTGAACCTGGAAGGAGTCGACGCCAAACCTCCTGGGCGACCCTGCAGAATCTCAGAACGTGATCTATGTCCTCATGCAGGGCATCACACCTTGTACACGTCGACGATGCCGTCATATGGCGTCTTCGGCGTTCCGCGTTGGTGAGGAGGCTCTTCCGGGCTGCAAGCCAAAGGAAATTTCTCACTCTCTGGGCGCCACGCCATTTCCGTATAACTTCCCATATACGACCTCGAACTAGGTCCCCGTCCCACAGAGGAGGTCATAGGCCGAGGAGACCGAGAAACGACCATCAGATGACCCATCCCAGATACAGCGAGCATTACCGTCTCCAGGTACAGGTACTTTGCATCCAGAGATGCGAAGGAGGATTTGATCAGGCAAGTCATCCTTAAACGTCTCCCAACTCCAACTCCCATATGGTGTGACGAAGCAGGAAATGGGAAGCAGCTCTTCCTCTCCTTTAATTTCTCTGAATGCTAGTAGCTTCAGTGGCTCCACCTCCGGAACCCAATTATCAGACCAAAACCGAACCTCAGCACCATCCCCTGGACACCAACGTGTTCCTAGCACAACATCTCCCCATATTTTTTTCAAATGGCGCCAAAGATAAGAACAGTTCTGATTTCTCCTGTAGGGACCTCTTTGATCACTCCAACCATATTTGGCCCGTAACACCTTGACCCAGAGGAGACCTGGTTGAGATCGTAAAGCATACCCCAGTTTCATGATGAATGCTTGGTTCTGAATTTCCAACTTCCTAAACCCTCCCCCTCCAACCTCTTGAGGAAGACACATGTCCTCCCATTTGACTAGAGCTGGCCGTCGTTCCGAAGAAGTTCTTCCCCAAACAAAATTCCTAATATGACGCTCCAAACGCTGGCACAGATTTGGTGGCAATTTTGTAGACTGCATGGCATACATTGGGATCGCTGCAAGCACAGATTTGGCCAGAGTGATTCGGCCAGCAAGAGAAAGCGTCTTCGCTGCCCAACCTGAAAGCTTATTAACAACCCGCTCTTCTATATACTCGTAGGTCCCCGTTCGAACTCGTTTATGAAGAAGGGGAACGCCAAGATACTTCCCTAGATCATCCGTCTTCTTAAACCCCAACTCCTCACTCACCCGAGATTGAACACCTGGGGGGACATTCTTGGAGAAAAAGATCGCAGTCTTCGACTTACTTACTTTGTGCCCAGAACTTGCACAAAAATCATCTAGTATCCTTCGGACTAGCGCCACCTGTGAGTCAGCAACTAAGCTAAAAAGAACTAGATCATCTGCAAAGAATAAGTGGTAGAGAGGAGGGCTACCTCTTCCCATCCGCACCGGCAACCATTGATTGCCCGTCACATTCCTAGTAATCATTTGGGACAGTCTTTCCATACATAGAACAAAGATATAGGGGGATAGGGGATCCCCTTGCCTAATACCCCTGGAAGGTGAGAAACACTCCGACCGATTCCCATTCCAAATCACCCTCATACTATATGTGCTCACACAAAGCATAATTGCTTGGACGAACTTCTGCGGGAGGCCTGCATCCAATAAGGTTTCTTCAATGAAATCCCATCTCAGCCGGTCATATGCCTTCTCAAGATCCACCTTTATAGCCATCCATCCTTCATTGCCACATTTACCCCTCATGGTATGGATAACTTCTTGAGCAATTATAACATTGTCGGTAATTTGTCTTCCAGCTACAAAACTGGCTTGATTAGGGAGCACAAGGAGAGGCAACCATTTCTTCAGGCGGTTGGCAAGGACTTTGGTGATGGTCTTATATAATACGGTGCATAAACTAATAGGACGAAATTCCTTGATATATTCCGGTACCGGTACCTTGGGGAAAAGTGTGATTAGAGTCTCATTCAATTCAGGATCAAGGATACCTTCTTCAAAACACCGATTAACCATTTGGAAAATTGAGCTTCCCACTGTTCTCCATTGTGTTTGAAAGAAAGCCGCATGCAAGCCATCAATCCCTGGAGCCTTTAGGGCCTCCATCTGGAAAAGGGCCGAATGGACCTCCCCCAAAGATATAGGTGCACTCAGTGAACATACCATTTCATTCCCGATTACCGGAAAGAGTCCCCTTCCAGAATAAGGTGGAGCTACCTCTTCGTCACATGAATATAGATTCTTGTAGAAATTTAGTACCCAACCCCCGAGAATGTCCGGATCCGAACACCACTCCCCTGTGTCACTCCTAAGAGCCGAAATGGAATTCCTATGACGTCGTTGGATGGCCTTAGCGTGATGATACGCTGTATTTCTATCCCCAAACTTGAGCCACTCGCTCCTAGCCCTTTGAGCCCAAGTAAGGTCCTCTTGTTCACATATAGTTTCAAATTCCTTTCTTAACTCTCCCTCTAACTGGTCCAAGCTACTTGAGGGTTGGGATTCCTGGACTCTTTGAATGCCCCCAAGTCTAGCCAAGATACGGCGCTTCCTCTGATTGATATTCCCGAAAATATCCCTGTTCCATTGCCTCGCAGCCATCACAAACTTGCTAACAGAAGTTGAGATAGAATCAGACGATGACCAGTTGTCTTTCACCATAGAGTCAAACGAGTCAGAGGTGGCCCATGCCGCAAGATATCTGAAAGGAGCCTGCTGATGGGTGGATTGTAACTCACCACCAAACTCAATACATAAAGGCCTGTGATCCGAGCTAAGCTTGGGGAGGTGTTTAACTCGGGTTTAGGTGAAAGCATGCAGCCAGTGAGTATTACCCACAGCCCGGTCTAGTCTTTGGAGGAGAGAACCCCTGCGCCACGTAAATGTGGGACCTGAAAAACCCAAGTCAACAAGGCCGCAGTTAAACATAAAATCCCGGAACAGGGAACACCCTCGCCCTCTCAACTCCGCTCCTCCTACACGTTCCTCCCCGTTTAGGATTGAATTAAAATCCCCTGCTAACAGCCACGACCCGTCTACAGACGACGCCCTATCTGTTAGAGTCTGCCATAATTCTTTACGCAACGTGTTGTTCGGACTTCCATACACTGGCGACACCAGGACTGGTTCCCTCCTCCCAGGGACCTCAATCCTCATATGTAAACACTGGGGGTGACACTCCTCAATAGAAACAGCCAGAGTCTCCTTCCAAAGAACCCAAATCCCACCTGAGAACCCCCGTGCCTCCAACCTATATGAACGGTCAAACCCAGAAAGTCTCACAAAACGATCAGCTCTCACGCCCGAGATACGGGGCTCAACCAAAACAACCAAAGCAGGCTTGTGTTCTGTCATGAAATGTAAGAAAGTCCTGAGGAAGCTTTTGCTAGCTGCCCCTTGGCAGTTCCAAACAAAAAGTTGTACAACCATAATCAACAGTTGGGGGTGGAGCAAATAGTCAAGCCTGCCCCC
Organism: Acacia pycnantha; assembly: GCA_025563575.1. Taxonomy (NCBI): domain Eukaryota; kingdom Viridiplantae; phylum Streptophyta; class Magnoliopsida; order Fabales; family Fabaceae; genus Acacia; species Acacia pycnantha. The sequence continues at coordinate 189,210 of JAMWYP010000079.1, forward strand.
GAGGGATCCTCATCTATTCTTGGCATTTGCGAGTCCATCCCTGGCCCACAACCCGAATTGATACTCACCCCATCAGGCTGATCCAATTCTTCCTTAATAGCTTCAAACGCATCTCGAGATATGTGCTTACCGTGGTCTTTCTTTTTCCTTACCTTCAGGTTTTTGGTCACGATTGACTGCAGCTTTACCCCATGGTTCATGTGCCTCTTCAAAGATGGAAGCACTACTAAATTCTCCTTCCCGTGGGCCCCCTCTGCACGATGCTCTGATGGGAGCAAGGGTTGGGAGAGACTATTTGAATTGTTGCCATCAATCATTTCCAGTGCTTGCCTCTCACGCTGGTGTGAGATCACGGTGTGCTTACTTGGGTCCAGCGAGGAAGCACACACTACAGCTTCAAACCCTGGGCTCGGCCCAACCACCTCCTTGGGGAGTTCTACCTGACTTGGCATATGGGCATTATTTTCCATGCACTTCTCCTTCACGTGACCACCTTCCGATTGTCTTCTCATTCCCACGTACTTCCGCCTTTGACACTCCTTGCGTCAATTTTGTGCCTCAGATTAACGGCAACCCTTCGTACTCTACTCCAAAGTTTCTCCCATCCACCTTAATCCATGGGACCAAGGGACTCTGCAGGTCAATAAGTACAGCAAGACGAGCATACTTACCCCGACCTCATGCCTCAGTCAAATAATCGATCTTGACCACTTCACCTAGCAAAGAACCAATTGCCCTCAGAGTACTCTTGTGATAGTAACGAAAAGAGAGTCCCGGGATGCGAACCCACGCCACCACTTTGGAGATCGAGGAGTGTGCGTCGAAATCCATCGACCAAGGTTGCACTGTCAGATAAGCGCCAAAGACTACCCATGGACCACCAGTCAGCGCGTGAGTATAGTCTTCCTCCAAGTCGAATTTTGCCATGTAGAAGCCACCTGCAATGTCAATAAGTTGATAGGAGCCCTTTGCTTTCCATAAACCCCTCGTTTTCATCAACAAATCGTGATACGTGATTGATCGGCCCAAAAGCTTAATGATCAAAGTGCGTTCCATGCCTTTTACTAGCACGTCCCTGATCCCCTGTGAGAAAACAATCGACGGGATTTCACCCTCATGCTACTGATTTAATTGTTAGCGGGTATTGATTTAGTTGTTAATGAAACTGATTTAGTTGCTAATGTTTTATGAAATAATATTAAAAAAGGACCTAGGGTCTTTTTTAACATATAACTTTTTCTTGAGTTTTTTTTAATACTTTTTCTCAATATGGGCCTTAAGATGGATTTTCCCTAAAGCTTATCTGCATTGGGATTTCTAACCTAGGTTAAAAATGTGGTTGGTCAATCATAATTTTGTTTAAATATTTTTTTTCACATGTTGCTAATTAATTGTGATTATATTTAAATTTATTTATTAAAAACGCTTATGAATATATAATTAACAATACAAAAGCACGATTATAAAGTTATATTCAAGAAATAAATGGTACTAAGTAAAAACCACATATGTTAGAATATATTTCAGAGAAAACATCACAGGATTTATCATTATCACAATTGAAAAATATGATAACTAATTATTTTTTGCTATGATTGCGATTGCCCCAGATGACGACGTAATCAAGTTTATTTATTCAAAAGAGTTGCTCACATTTTCATGATTATATTAAGATAATTAAATATTTAATAATTACTATTGAATATGGATTAATAAATTACAAGAATATTTAAATATTATTTTTATTTTACAATTTTTATTATTTAAAATAATTTAATAGAACAAGGAGGCAGGAATTTAAAAACATATTTAAAAATTTTGGTTGAAAAATATTTGCGAAATATCTAGGGCAATAGATAATTGAGGAGCAAGATCAGGTGGTTAATCATGATTTCCCAATTGTCTAAGCGAAATTTAGGAGAGAGAAATCACGATAAATCGGAGTTTTGAGAAAAATACCAAAACAGGATAAATAAGCCACATAAGCAACTTTTTAGATTTTACCGCTTAACCAAACAAACACTTAATATGTGACATATTTACCTAATTTAATTAGATTAAAGAAGTCAGTTGAGTTAATTAATATGACATGTATTTTCTAAAATACTCTAGTCATTTTTCTTAATTTTAATTCTCTCCTTCACTCTTATTCTTGATTATTATTAAGGTATCAATATGGGTAAATCACGTACATATGAACAAATATGAAAATTAAGTCTTATATTTATGACAAAAATCAGCTCTTCAAACATTTTTTATATTTAATGGTTCTAAATATAAAATAGAATTAAATTCTTAGAAGATATTAAGAAAATTAATTAAAATATTTTAAAATATTTAAAATAATAAATAATTTACTGATATACAACATATAATATTTTATACTCCCTCCGGTCCTAATTATAAGACAACATTTGGGGGTTGGTTTTGGTCCTAATTATAAGACAACTTTCTAGTTTTTGTCAATTTCTTCCTAAAATACCCCTATTTTATTCTCTCAAAAGTGTTTGGTTTTTGGTGAGTATATGTATGTGGGTTGTAATAGACAAGTGCACACACATGCATGTGTGTTTCTATAAACATATATATGTATGTATGTATGTATGTGTGTCTATATATATGTATATGTGTATATATGTATGTATATAAATGTGTGTACATATATATATGTATATCTGTGTTTGTGTGTATCAATATATATGTGTAGATATACACACACACATATATATATATGTGTGTGTGCGCGCGCGCCCCTACACAAACACACACATAGAAACATATATATATATATGTGTGTGTAGATATATATATGTGTAGATATATGGGTGTGTGTGTGTGTGTGTGTAAATAAATTTATATGTGTACACACACATATAGTAAAACCATTATTTCAATTAGAAATCGTATGAAAAGAAAAATTGGTCGGAGAGATATGTGGCGAGGTTGTTGATTCACTTTTATTTATGTCATTTTAAAGTTATATAAGGGCATTTTAGGAAAATGAGTAAAATTAACTAATTTAACATCTCTCCTTAATCTCTCCAAAATCGGTTAAATATGTCTTATAATTAGGACCGGAGTACTTTTTAGACCTCAATTGAATTTTTATTATTATTTAGTTTTCTAATTTTTTTTTATTTTTTTATTTTAAGAAAGGAATGGAAGCCTCTTTTTCTGTTCGACATAATGGGATCAAACTATCGCTATCAGATTCTTTGGTTTCATCAAAATTTTGGACTCCATGTCAAATCCTACAAGGATCAGCTTTATGTATTTAAATAAAGCTGAGGTATTCCAACTTGGTCAATTCTAACGTGAATCTTTTGTGAGGGTCCAAAGCGATGAGGAGAAGCGGTTTATTTATAACATTAGAAACTATTTTACAAGTATATATACTTTTCCCTAATGTTTAATTTGAGTATCTATATATATTTTCTTTTTAATAAATCCTTTAACTTTGTTTTGCCTAGGGCTAATGGTGCTAATAGAGAAAAATTAAATAATTTAATAAAGAGAGAAAAAGTACAAATACCAACTTAAAAATTGAGAAAAAATATAGATAACTCAAAAATGGTTTTCCCTTTAATATCTACAAGTTGATGTTTGCAAGTTATCAAAGGAAAGAGGATGTTCAAAAAACCCGGTAGTCCAGGTGGTCCGGTCCGACCCGACCCGGTCTCTGAAAAAAAATTGGTCTGGGACCATATAAGGCGGACCGGACTGGACTGGTTTGCTCGGGTCAGACCGGACTCGGTCCAGGGTCTAAGACTCAGAACCCTGGAAGAAGGAGAAGGATCCAACTCCAAGGCTTTGGCAACTGAGCTGGACTTGGTTGATGAAGTCAGGACCACGGCACATTGCCAGCTGAAATCTCGCGACGGACGCCTCATGTCTGAGTTAGTTTTGCTTTTGTTATTTCCAGTTTATTTTGGTTTCAGTCATTTCCCTTCTGCCAATTTTCGTTTCGAGTTGTCAGCTTTGTAAAACAAATCATCTCTTGAATTAATAAATGGTTCATTGACCGAAGTTCAATTTAAATGATTCGCTAAATAAGCAGACCGACACCGAGGTCCATAAGTCCGGTAACCGACACCGAGGCCCATACACCCAGTAAATATTTTGATGCATCGAAATTGACACCTAAGTAAGAAGGCGAATAGTCATACCGGACCCTGATTAGGTCGAAATGGTCAAAAGTGTGTCCCTACGACCACGACTGAGCATGTGACAGTTTGCCCTTACCCTGATTAAAAATCCCGGATAACGACTCCGAACCTCGTAGCGTGGTATACTTAGACACCCCTATTCATAACACCTAGTTATATACACCAGAGGAGTACTAAGCGGACTCTAACTATTAAAGACCCTGGCCCGGTCTAGAACTTGACTATGTGTGATTTATGCATAAAGTTAAAATGAACAACGAACTACTTACTTGAATCCTCATTCATTAAGTTAAATTGTTCACACAATACAAGAAAAGTTGAAATACAAACTACTACAAAAAGAAACAAAGGAAAGGAAAAATAACAACTCCTTCAATTTTAAGGGGTCGCCTCGTCCACAGGCGCCCCATCGCTATCAGGCTCGGCCCCTAAAGCAGCCTCTTCTCCAACGTGCTCGCCACCGTCGTCCTCCGCATTTGACACGGACTCATCTTCAGGGGACGGAGGCGGAGGAATGAGGACACCACCCTGAAAGCGGGAGCGGCATCCATAGCCGGCAAGGTTCAGCTTCACCCTCGGATTTAAATATTCAATCTGAGCAAGGGCCATCTCGAAACAATACGACGCGGTTTTCCTCACCGCATCCACCGCCTTCTGATGGGCAGTGCCGCTCCTTTCCTGTGTCACCTCGGCCTTCTAACTCCGTCCATAACTCATCTGCTTGTTGGGTAAGCTGCTTCACAGCACTCGTAGATTGAGAGTGCAACGCCCTCATCTCCGCCAGATTAGAGTTGGCCTCGGCAAGACTAGAGTCGGCCTCGGCCAGATTAGTGTTGGCCTGCATCAGATCAGCGTTGGCCTGTGTCAATGCCTGGTGGGTCAGTAGAAGATCCTCGCCGGCCTTGTCCGCGGCATCCTAGGAACTTTTAAGTTCCATCTTCAGACTGTCCCGTTCAATCTCGGCCTTTTCTTTATCCTCCCCGAGCCACTTAGCTTTCTCCTCAGCTGTCTCAAGACTCAGCTTTAAAGCGCGGGATTCACCGGTAGCCCGAACATAGTAATTGTGGAGATGCAGGTAGGCCTGAGATAATCCAAGGGCCTTACAGAGACAACTGGACACATCCTGCACCTCGTGCATGTCCTTGTCTGAAAGAGGTTGGGGACATAAAAACCGACGCGGCGGAAAGAAGGCCGCGCCGATTTCTTCAGAGACGCTCCCGTCCCAAGCCTGGCCTCGTCTGAGGCCACCAGGGCGATGAGCGGCCGTCAATGGAGACGAGGGAGGAACCAAGTCAGAGACAAGCACGTCTTTCCCCTTATCAATGGATGGATGGGGGTCGGTAGATGGAGAGGCCCCGGTCGCGGCAGAAGATGGAGCGGACGAAGGCACCACCTCCATATCGGCCGCCAACGATGGAGAGGATGAAGGCACCACCTCGGGATGGACAGCTGAAGAGGGAGCGGTCGAAGGTGTTACGGCGGTATCCCCAACCCTGGCCCTCTTTGCCGAGGAAGGCTTCGGGACCGTAGACGCCGCAGGAGTTTTCTTCTTGACGGGCTCGGCAACGGGCCGTTTCTTGGGAACTTTCTCCTTCGGCTTTCCGCCTGCCGGCAAGGTATACGCGAGGTAGTCCGGATTCAGCTCCATAGAACTTTGATCTGTTACAAAGAAATTCCAGAAACAAAGATAAAATGTCAGAAGCTAATTAGGCGACAAAAATCAAGTAGTATGACAGAATTCATATAAATAAAGCCATACTAGAGGCCGATCCCGACTCTACGCCGGCCTTCTTGATATAGAAGGCCGCACTCTTAACACCGCGTTCAGCGACGTACGACGCCAGCCGAGCTGCATGCTCCCTCTCCTCATCAGAGAGGTCCTTGGCAGTGAATTGATAGGTAGAGGAAGAAAAGTTATGATGGACAGAGGTCCAATAAAGAGGGAAGCGCTATTCTACGCCGGGGCCCTCAGCACCCTTGAGGAACCAAGGCACCTCCCCAGTTATTGCAACCACCTTGAAAAATGCATTTTGAAATGCTTGAAGGAGTCGGAGAAGGAGGTCATAAGTTTCCGGTCCGCCTCGGCACGAAGAGAAGTCAGTTCTTTCAGAGAGGGCGGCTCTTTACCCGAGCGAGGGGTGAAAGGAGAAAAGAAATGAAGAAAGAGGGCGGCGGTGCAGGGGATGGCAGGAGTCATCGACCGGCAAAGGTAGGCAAACGCCGCCAGATAACCCCACCCGTTTGGGTGAAGCTGAGAAGGGGCTAGATGAAGATAGTGGAGCACGGACATTTGAAACCCGGTAAACGGGAAGCGAATACCGAGCCGGGACATATACTCCCGATAGAAGAAAAAGAAGTTGGGAGATCCGGGCTCCCGGGTGGAGCAGATCGGCTCATCCTCCTCTGGAGGGGCAAGACAGCATCCCGATGAACCGATGACCCCACGTTAGCAACGTCCGTTTCCGTCATCAACGAACGTATGGTTAACATCTCACTTGTCACCCAGGGATACTTGGATCTCAGGGCCGGTGAAGGACTGCCGGAGTCTGCCTCCGCATCAGAGGCGGAAAGACGAGGAGAAGACGTAGACTCCATTTTCCTACAACAAAAAGGAATAAAGCCAAAATCAGAGCTAGATAGAATACCTGATTGTGACAAACCACTAAGGGAAGACTGAAGATGGATGGCCTCAGGTGATGAGCCGTGCTGACATGATCCTAAGATGACTTCGGCCATACGATCTTGCCCACTCGCAATGAGGGAGGAGCTCTCGGCGACACAATCCCAGCAGGGACCGAGATACCCGGCCGGTAATGACTCTAACCCGGACGGGCGACGCGCTCTAGAGGAAGTTATAGGCTCGGCTGAAATGGCCTCGGATATTGGTGAACGATCAGAGTTCAGCCTGATGGGGTCGGATTCCGATTGACTGGACCTAGGAAGTATTGGTTGGGACCCCCCGGCGCTCCTAATACCTGACCCGCCACGAAGAGCCAATGATCGTTTCTCCTCCTCGGTCAAGGGAGTTCCTAGCAACCAAAAACTAAGGAATGGATAACGCTCTCGAAGGGCTTCGTCATCTCGTGGATCTAAGGACGGACGCGAAGACGAAGAATGCTTTCCCCTATCCATCAAGGGCTCAAACCTATACAGTTACCGCAAGGATAATGAGAAGGGGGAAAACTAAGACCAAAATGAAGAAAACCAGAATTTCCCAAAGCCAAAACCTACGGGTTCGATAGTACACTCACAAACACTCCACCCAGATAACCCAACATCCAAGAACGCACCAGCGAAGAAAAAAGGAAGAGGGAGAACTAAAATATTGGAACGATACAAAAAATTCAGAAGAGAATAAGAATACCTGAAAAACTGAAGATTGCGAGAAATGAGCACAACGAAAGACGACGGAGGGTTCTGGGCAAGTGAGAATCCCAGACTCTTCAGAAAGTTCAGAGAGGAAGAAACAGACACTCTCCGGTACCAGGGAAGCTTTGTACAGACAAAGTTTTATGAAGCAGAGTGAGCAAATGAGAAAAGTGGCAAAAATGAAAAGTACCAACAGTTTATATTGTGAGGAAGGAGGAGGGAAATTCGAAAACAAAGCAACTCAACCGACGGGGGTAGCCATGACTTTTCACCCCAAAAGTTGAGGGGACGTGCGACGTACCCCCAGAGCATTAAATGCTCACGAAATTCGGGGGCGACGGGCGCGAGGATCGAAGCGCCTCCCCAATCCAAGGGAGCCAGGTGTCACAGGAAATCATGGCAGGAACAGAGGAGGTTTCCAAGAGTCATGCCGTGGTCATAACAACCGCTCTGGACCTTAAATGCCGAGCCTTGGCTCCGGAATCTTACCTCGGTCGAAATCGTACCAGGTTTCACTCACACCATCTCGGATTCTTAGCTCGGCGGTCTACACCACGGTATTCTTAAGGCAGGATATGGCCCCAGTCCTTCTCTGGACGTCGGCCACCGCCAACAGCCTTCAAGCCGTAAAGCGCCAACGCGGCATCTTATGAGTCGCAGAGGGACACCCCGGCTCATCGGACCTTGTGACGTTACCAGGTACCTAGGGAAACAAGGTCAACAAATCCTAGCCCGACGCAGACGTCAGGAGATGGGTAACACCTCGGATGACATTTCTAAGACAGCATACACCCCGGCAGTCCAAAACTTTGAACTACCGGGCTGGGGGGCAACTGTTACGGATCCAGATAAGGCCCAATCATGGCAAGGCCCAACCATGGGTAGGCGCGTCAGATTCGTCATATCTGCTACCCTGAAATATCTTAACTACCCCAGAAATATAGGATCATCTCCGTATAAGGATAAGCAGCTCAGATCCTAGGCCGGGATCACGCTAAAGCCGCTCCGGTATATGCTATAAATACCCGTCCAACAACCTAAGGTACACACGCTCTAACCTAGACTATTTACCTACCGTCACACCGAGCACACACCCCACTCCTCGCCACGAGCCTGGTTGTGTTCAGTGATCCTATCTCCGCCTGTGTGCTTCCCCATTCGCACCCAGGAGGAGACCCTTGATCCGATATCAAACTACCAGCCCACACACGCGGCTGGACATCTGTGTTCTACACCAGAACATATATATTATACATATATTTTTTTTAAAAAAAAATCATAACTTAACCTAATCCTTTGTCCTTCTTTATTGTCTTCTTTACGATTCTTTATCACTCATTAGTGAGTCTTCTTCTTCGACCAAAAAAATATCTAGAGTCTTTTTCCCTTTTCAGTCTTCTTCTTCGGTCTGGCCCAATAGAATGTTGTTATTTTGTATTTTTATTCAATGTTGTTGGAGATTCTTATATGTTTAATTGGATTTAAGATGTTTGCATGTTTAATTATTGGTCCAAAAAAGTGGGAAAAAAAACTTAAAAAAAATGAAATAGGTTCTGGACTGCTTGGACCACCCGGTCGATCCCATCGGGACCGGTCTCGGTCCACCCCGAGCTCTGGCCGGTGCTGCACCGACTGACACTTCTGCTGGTTTGCGTCAGTGGCGTGAAAAAAGTTCACGCCACTAGGTGGCGTGAATTTTATACATGCCACTAAATGGCGTGGATAGGAGAATCAGACCCACTTCCCTATATAAAAAAATTAATTAAATATAATAATAATAATATTATTATTATATATTATATATTATTATTATTATTATTATTATTATTATTATATGTATTTTATTTTTATATAGGGAATCAAACCAACTAAAGTGGGTCTGATTCCCTTATCCACACCACTAAGTGGCGTGAATATTTTTCACGCTACTAAGTGGCGTGATTTTTTCACGTCACTTCAGTGGCGTGATCCTTTTTTACGCCACTAATAGCGTAAGCATTAGTTTGGTAAAATGTTTGGAATGTGCTTTAATTAGGTAAATTTTTTTTAAAAAAAAATTATTTTAGTAAATTTCTCATTTACTGCCATTGGATTGGAGACAAGAGACAGGGGAGGCACATTGAGGAAAACTTCACAAGTCTACAATTTGGGCAGATTATTATTATCACAAAATGATAATGCCTGGCATGCTATTCTAGAATATTTATAATTATTATTAAATATATTATTTTCAAGACCTTTTAATTTTGATTGGATTCTGGCCTCAAGAATTATACTTTTAGCACAAAACACCATGTTAAAAAATAGAGATATCCTTATACCTGGAACAGGATTACTTACCTACGAGTTAGAAGAGGAAAAAAAAGATACTCCTTCCATTTCTAAATATAAAATAAAATTGATTTTTTTGGGGAAGATTAAAGATGCTAAGTAAGTTATTTAATTATATCATATGTTATGTATCTTTAGCTTATATATCAGATTATTAGTCAAACTATTTAGTTTAGAGAAAAAAAATAAAAATACTCTAAAATAATTTAATTAACTTCCTTAATCTCTCTAAAAAAGGTCATTCATGTCTTATATTTAGGACCGGAGGTAGTACCAAATGAATTGATCTTTGCAATTGTGAGATGCTACAATGTTGTGAGAGACACTCACTCAAATGAGATTATCAAAGTGAGACATCTTTAATTAACCATTCCATTGAATTAATGCATGGATTTTCCTTTGGGTCATCCAAAGTCTTTCAATTAGAAGACAATGGCTGTAGTTGAACATACATGAGAAGCATACTAAAAATAAAGACACACGGGGGTGACTATATTTGAGACATGTTTGTTCAAATTTATTTTTGATTTCATTTCCAGTTATCATCTCTTGGTTTGTATCCTTCTCATCCGAAGTAAAGAATACAGTGGAAAGACAACTTCTGATACATGAATGAAATAACAAGATAATGATAGAATAAGGAGAATGAACGAGACAGGGAGTCTTGATTTGAAGCTAAAACATGCCCCAAGTTATCATCATTCTCACTAGCAAAGAAAAAAAAAAAAGGCAAAAAAAATCTTTCTGGTAATGCAAGTTTTGGTTTCTGCGTTGCCATGTGTCCACATCCAAAGGCTGTGTCCTTTTCTTTGATCAGACAAATAAAGAATCATAAGAAACACAAGATTCCTAATCATCTGAATATTAGCTTTCCTTCTCAAGATTAGAGTGTCTTGCCCCTGAAGACTAGATTGGGATGAGAAGTGATGAAGTTACTGGGTAGATTTATTAGTATATACTACCTCCGGTCCTAATTATAAGAGCTAGTTGACTTTTTTTGGAGAGGTTAAGGAAGCTAAATAAGTTATTTAATCATTTCATATATGTTGTGTATCCTTAGATTATATATTAATTTATTAATCAAATTAATTAGTTTGATGAAAAAAATAAAAATAAAAATACTTTAAAGTAATTTAATTAGCTTCCTTAATCTCTCCAAAAAAGTCAACTAGCTCTTATAATAAGGACAGGAGGGAGTATGTTTGTAACCAATTTTTAGTTACAGTTACATATTAATTAGCTATAAATATCAATTCAATTCTTCTTTTCTCTTCTTGCTTATTGTAATGGTATCAGAGTTATGAGTCATTGAGTATCTCTATTTTTTTTCCTACACACCTTTACTTTCTCATTTTTCCTCTCTTTCTCTCGCTGACACTTCCGCATTTGTCATTTCTTCAAGATCTTTCTTCACTCTCAGCCGTCTGAACCCTGATCTTCGTCCCGAATGATCTTAGTTCTCCTCTACCTTCAGATTTCTTCGATTAACAGCTACTTCCTCGTCTTCTCTCACCGGTACTCTTCACGGTGATTCATCTCAAAATCATTCTGATTCCGTTCAAAACATTGGGAATCCTTTCTGCCTACACCCGAATGAGAATCCTTTGTTGATTCTCATCTCTCCAGTCTTCTCTGGCCCAAATTATCACTCTTGGGCATGAGCGATGAAGATGGCACTCATGTCCAAAAATAAAACAAGATTCATCGATCGTTCCTCTTTCATCCCATGGAGCACCGATCCTCTTTATCAAGCTTGGGAAAGGTGTAATATGATGGTGCTGTTATGGATTACTTGGTCCTTTTTGCCGACGCTTGCTCAAAGTATTCTATAGATAGATCGCGCCTCTGACATTTGGCCCAAATGCAAGATCGATTTTCTTAGAACGATGTCTTTCACCTCGCCGATTTGTAAGAAGAGATACAAGGTTTAAAACAAGGCCCTCTGACAGTTGCAAGCCGTCCCACAACAGGTCACAGTGGCCCTCCGGCGAGAGTCATTTTTCTTTTCTTTTATTTATTCAAAAACTAAGGGCAAAAGGGTAAATTCACCCGAATTTGAAAATCTCAATTTGGTCCATATCACCTTTAAGTCCTTTACAAAGTTTAACAAACATTGGGGGGTTTGGAAATTTCATTTGGTATTTAAATGGAATTTTCCTTTAAAAGAAGGTAATGAAGTGATACTGTTGAAAGATTATAATGAAACTGAAAAAATAGTTATAAATAAACTATTTGAAGCATATGTTTCTTCACAGCTAAAATAAGTCTTACTAGGCTGCATTCTTTCTGATTCCATTATTTACACTTATCATCTCCTGGCTTGTATGCTTCTGATCGGAAACTACAACACAGTCCATCCACATTGCATCATCTTCACAGCACACTGGAAACTAAGTGATATATATAGAGAATGAAAGAGGATGAGACAGATAGGTCTGATTTGAACCTAAACATACCCCTACTCATCCAGGAAACAGTTTGATCCGAATGGTTATATCTTCCCGACATATGGGACACGTGGGCAGCATCTTCCCACATTCTTCACAAGTCTGCATCAGAATCACGTATAACTCATCATTATCATTATGCAAAGAGAAGAAAGCAATGAAACCATTCTGCTAGGTTTGTTTACCATGTGTCCACATCCAAACGCCAAGTCCTTTTCATTGGTCAGACAAATTGCACAATCCTGCAAAATCGTTTCAGGTTTAGCATTGTTACATAAAGCAGGAATACTTCCATGCAGCTTACCATTTGATTAGTCTTGGGAGAAACTCATTCACATTATATAATAAAGAAATCTCTATCTTCCAAAAATAACTACTACAATATTTATGAACATAAAGCTCGATGCAAATCATTCCTAGAATTCATTTCAGTCCATAGTTTGCATATTGTATCAGACAAAACTTGGGCAACGTTCTATAAATGTTTGCTATCAAGTTTTTCAATAAAAATATAGCATGTGCATAACCATTTTCTTAGATGACAGAATCATGTGATGTTAAATTTAAAATCACATCTAAAATTTGTTCTGTCGCGTGTTGACTTTCATCATTTCATCCTTGTTCAAAAGTTGTAAATGTTAGAGGCAGAAGTTGTATGATATACCTCAAACCAATCAGAAAGATGCTTGTCTTGACTTTCAATTAATAAACAAGAAATTTATGAATAAGCTAGGCCCACATGTAATGAGGAAGAAATAATACTCATAAGAAGCAAAATATTAAAAATCATCTGAAGATTATATTTCATTCTCAAGAAGTGTCTTGCCAGAGGAGTAGTTTGGCAGAAGAAGTTAAGTTATTAGGTAGATTCACTATTTAAAATATAGGTATATTAACCTAATCATGAATAAACATGTCAGCATGACACATCTGAATTTCACTGAAGAAGTTTACTATACCTATATGATAATATATGATCAGTCTAGTCTGTTTATGCAAAAAGGACCCGTTTAATATCTTTTTTTGCTTTCATTTAAATACCTGGGCAACAGAGGAACTCGATGATGCAGATGTGACAGCATCAAGGGTATCAGCTAACTCTAGTTCTTTTTCTTCAACCTGTCTCTTGGCCCTTTCGCTAGTCTCCTGACATTCCAGCTTTAGCATTTGAATCAGCTCAAGCTTTTCTTGCAAATCTTTCTTCGCTTTAACCCACTCGTTCTAGACATAAAATGTTACAAATTAATGGTGACTTAGATCCTTCAATTCAACTGCACGTAACATATTATTATAATTGCCCTATCAAAAAATCATTAGGTGAGAAGGCAAATCTCAAAACAAAATATGAACAAGCATTAGTTTTGACTTAGATTAAAGAGAAGCACAAACAAAAAAATTATTAACACCCAACCTGATTTTCTTTTTCACCAGCTATCACACAGCTTGATTAGTGATGATGTTTTAAAAAAATTAGTTACAAATTCAATGTAATAGGGTTCATAATGTAAATTTGTCTAAAATATTATATATGCATGCGCACGCTCATATTGCATTTAGGAGGAACCATAGTAGTGAGTACCTTAGCAATGTCAGCATCATTTTGAGCATGCTCAGCTCCATTTCGAGCCTCCACCAATTCCTGACTAATCTCTTCAACTTGTCTCACAGTAACTTGTCTTATGTCCTGAACTTCCAATTTTAGAAGTTTGATGAGCTCTTCCTTTTCCTTCACCTCTCGCTTCACCTTGGTCCATTCATTCTATACATACAAGTAACCACTTAGTACACACGACTGTTTATGCACATTGCACATGTGAATACAATTATTTGAAGAGAGAATTCAGTTACAAGTAGCATTCAAACTAATAGCCATTTTACATTTAAGCACTTCAATCAACCCAAAACAGTTCTTCCACATGATATTTTATAATTGCTCGCATCAAAATATATAATCATTTGAAGATTCAAATGACAGATAAAATCAAAAATAACGAAGCTGTGCACAAAATGAATTTTGATAGCCAAGACTCATTTTGTTATCAAACTCATTACAATTGCATGTAAGTTGGTTCATATTGTAAATTAATCGAAAATATGGTAGATAGATATCATAAAGTTAAACGAGAAAATACCAACATAGTCAATACCTCAGCAGCATCAGAATCTTTTCGAGCTAACTCAGCAACTTTTCGAGCATGGGCTAATTCTTGATCAATCTCTTCAATTTGCCTCTTGGCTAGCTGCACCTCATCATCTTTCTCAAGTATAAGCCTTCGTACTAGTTTTTTCTCTTCTTCCAGCAATCTCTTCAGTTTAGAACATTCACGCTGTAAGGTTATGTACGAATTAATAACGTTAAGGAAGCGATACAGTCAAACTGTCGTGCAAAACCCAAATGGGGAAAAAAAAATGATACAAATTTCTTCACCAGTTACAACTTTTAAAATGAAGCAACTGACATGAGTAATATCACTTTCATATTTTTATAAATTTCTCTTTTTTGAAAAAAAATAAAAACCAACATAAAAACCATATTTTCAACTGTTGCCTCAAGCAAAAAAAAATTATCACCCAACCTGATTTTCTTTTTCGCCAGCTATCACCCTGTCTGATTAGTGATGATGTTTTAAAAAATTTAGTTACAAATTCAATGTAAATGGGTTCATAATGTCAATTTGTCTAAAATATTAAATTTACATGCGTGCACGCGCACATATCACATTTAAGAGGAAACCACAGTAGTGAGTACCTGATAGAGACCCAAATCATTATGGATTAGTTTATTCTAGGAAGAATAAACTAATTAGGAATTAATTCATTATTATTTAAGTTTATTTTGATTATTTAATTAATCGAGTCTGTTTCTATTATTTTTAGGAAATCACTAACAACTAGATAAGATTTGGTTGTTAGGATTTAGATCTTTATTATTATCTTTATCTTTAGGAAAATCATAACAACTAGATAGATTTGGTTGTTATGATTTAGATTTATCATTATCTATCTTTATCTTTAGGAAATATCATAACAACTAGATAGATTTGGTTGTTATGATTTAGATTTATCATTATCTATCTTTATCTTTAGGAAATATCATAACAACTAGATAGATTTGGTTGTTATGATTTAGATTTATCATTATCTATTTGAATTCCTTATTAGAGTCTCTCTGTAAACCTAGTCCTATTTAAAGGCTCTTAACCTATGAATAAAACAGAACGATTTTCAGAGAAATAACACCAGAGTAATCTCTTGGGCTTTATTAGTTAATTAGGGTTCAGATTCTGACCTAATTACTAAGGAGAGGGCTGTTCTTGTGGAATTAGTAAAGATTCTTGCTAATTCTCCCAGATCAGAGTTTAATTGTTCAATACCTGCGCTGACTCTATCAGTATCTGAGCAATGTCAGCATCATTTTGAGCACGCTCAGCTTCATTTCGAGCCTCCTCCAACTCCTGACTTATCTCTTCAACTTGTCTCACAGTAACTTGTCCTATGTCCTGAATTTCCAACTTTAGAAGTTTGATGAGCTCTTCCTTTTCCTTCACCTCTCTCTTCACCTTGGCCCATTCATTCTACAAATAGAAGTAACCACTTAGTATACACGACTGTTTATGCACATTCCACCATGTGAACAAATACAATCATTTGAAGAGAGAATTCAGTTACAAGACATTCAAACTAACAGCCATTTTACATTTAAGCACTTCAATCAACCCAAACAGTTCTTACACATGATATTTTATAATTGTTCGCATCACAATATATAATCATTTGAAGATTCAAATGACAGATAAAATCATGGATTACGAAGCTGTGCACAAAATGAATTTTGATAGCCAAGACTCATTTTGTTATCAAACTCATTACAATTGCATGTAAGTTGGTTCATATTGTAAATTAATCGAAGATATGGTTGATAAATATCAGAGTTAAACGAGAAAATACAAACATATTCAATACCTCAGCAGCATCAGAATCTTTACGAGCTAACTCGGCATCTTTTCGAGCATGGGCTAATTCTTGATCAATCTCTTCAATTTTCCTCTTGGCTAGCTGTACCTCATCATCTTTCTCAAGTATAAGCCTTCGTACTAGTTCTTTCTCTTCCTCCAGCATTCTCTTCAGCTTAGCACATTCACACTGTAAGATCATGTATGAATTAATAACGGTAAGGAAGTGACACAGTCAAACTGTCATGCCAAACCCAAATGGGAGAAAAAATTAAATTATACAAATTTCTTCACCAGTTACAACTTACAAACATGAAGCAACTGACATGAGTAATATCACTTTCATATTTTTATAAATTTTACTTTTTTGAAAAAAAATAAAAACCAACATAAAATCTATATTTTCAAACTGCTGCCTGAAACAAAACTATTATTATCACCCAACCTGATTTTCTTTTTCGCCAGCTATCACCCAGTCTGATTAGTGATGATGTTTTAAAAAAATTAGATACAAATTCAATGTAAATGGGTTCATAATGTCAATTTGTCTAAAATATTATATATACATGCGCACACGCGCACATATTGCATTTAGGAGGAAACCAGAGTAGTCAGTACCTGAGCAACGTCAGCATCATTTTGAGCAAGCTCAGCTTCATTTCGAGCCTCCTCCAATTCCTGACTTATCTCTTCAACTTGTCTAACAGTAGCTTGTCTTATGTCCTGAACTTCCAACTTCAGAAGCTTGATGAGCTCTTCCTTTTCCTTCACCTCTCTCTTCACCTTGGCCCATTCATTCTACAAATAGAAGTAACCACTTAGTACACATGACTGTTTATGCACATTGCACCATGTGAACAAATACAATCATTTGAAGAGAGAATTCAGTTACAAGTAGCATTCAAACTAATAGCCATTTTACATTTAAGCACTTCAATCAACCCAAAACAGTTCTTGCTCATGATATTTTATAATTGCTCGCATCAGAATATATAATCATTTGAAGATTCAAATGACAGATAAAATCATGGATTACGAAGCTGTGCATAAAATGAATTTTGATAGCCACGACTCATATTTTGTTATCAAATTGATTACAATCGCATGTAAATTGGTTCATAGTGTAAATTAATAAAAAATATGGTAGATAAATATCTGATGGGCTTGATAAGTTTTGGAGCCAAGTCTACAGAAGAAGGGGCAGGCCCAACGGACAAAGCCCAAACCAAGATGGGGTCAGCACTACAGCTGAGGGACAATATGGGAGTGTTGTTGCTGCACACCTGACACTGCCAGAGTAGTGGGAGTGCGCGTATAAGGAAGAAGGGAGGGGAATAGAGCGGGTATCAAGAAAGAGAGTGTTGTGAGGAGGGATCCTGGTCTCTCGAATACCAGGGAGGGGATTACTGTTTCATTGCTGATATTAGGGTAGCCAGTTATCATTTTCCTTCAAGTGTTCACTAGAACAGAGCATTGTAACCTTTGTTTCTTCATTATATCAATTTCAGACTATCGGTCCTATCAACTTGGTATCAGAGCGTTGATCCGGGGCATGGTAAGAAGAACACGAATGGAGGGAAGAGTAGATCAGTTGGAGAGTGCGCTGGAAGGGGTGCAGAGGAAACAGGCGGATACCACGGATAGGCTCGTAGGTATCGAAGCTTCATTGGCCCAGATTCTGGAACGACTGCAACGAAGCAGGACGCCCTCACCGGGAGCAACGAGGGGAAATAACAGAGGAAACGGAGAGGAACAGACACCGAAAACGCACGACACACGAGAAACAGAGAAGGACAGAATAGAGCCCGAGGAGGCACACGACTCCACAAAACACAGGAAGTTGGAGCTCCCCCTGTTCGACGGAGAAGACCCGTTGGGATGGATATTTAGAGTTGAACGTTATTTCTCAGTAAGTGGGGTTCCTGAGCAAGACAAGCTCGACACTGCCGTGATCAGTCTGGAAGGAAAGGCGGTGACCTGGTTCCAGTGGCTTGAGGCTCGAACTCCAGTGAAGGAATGGCTCGAGCTGAAGAACGAGATTATAGAGCGTTTTCATTGTAAGCAAACTGGGGACGAGTACGAGCAACTAATGTCCCTAAAACAGGTGGGGACTGTGACTGAGTACAGGGAACAATTCGAGCTGTTATCGGTACCGCTGAATGATGCCTCGGAGCATGTGTTGGTAGGCGCGTTCACGAACGGACTGAAGGAAGAAATCAGATGCGAAGTCAAGTTAATGCATCCAAAAGGACTGAAGCAACTCATGAATTTCGCTGGCGAAGTAGAGGATCGGAACAAGGTACGTGACCGCTTACGTGAACAGCGAGAAAGTCGAGCGTTACGAGGGACGACAGGCTCGAGGTGGAGCGACTACAAACCTGTAATTCCCAGAATTAGTTTGCTAGAGAGTCCCAAAAGTGGGGGCAACCAAACATCGACGAAACCAGTGGGGGGACCGAAGAGCACCGAACAGGCAAAGAATGCTACTACTCGAACTACTGAAACCACCAATTCACCAGCCAGTGGCACGGGAAGCAATTCATTCCGGCGCCGCTTACCCGAGGCGGAGATCAATAGAAGACGCGAGTTGGGTTTGTGTTTTCGTTGTGAAGAAAAGTATGGGCCTAACCATAAGTGCAAAAACAAACAATTAAGGATTATTATGTTGGAAGAGGGAGGAGAGTTTGGGCCTGATAACGAAGAAGAGGCCCAGGGTATTTTGGGGGATGATGACGAGAAGGAAGTGGCAGCAATGGAGCTATCAGTAACAACTGTGGTTGGGCTTACGGGGAAACGGACCCTCAAGATGAAAGGAAGCTTAAAGGGGCAGGAGGTGGTAGTATTAATCGATTGTGGGGCCACCCACAATTTCATAGCCACTAGACTAGTCTCTCGGCTCAATGTGCCAACCCAGAAGGTTCCGAAATACTCAGTCACATTGGGAGACGGTAGGCGCACCAGGTCTGACCTCCAGTGCCCCGGTGTCGAACTCACAATTCAAGGATTAAGGATTCGACAGGTATTTTACCCATTCGAACTGGGAAACGTTGATGCGGTGCTAGGTGTGGAGTGGCTCGAATCCCTAGGGGAGACTCGGATGAATTGGAGACAGTTGTATATGAAGGTCAAGGAGGAGGGGCACTGGAGACGTCTAAATGGAGACCCAGCCCTCACACACTCCCAGGTCACCCTCAAATCGATCAAAAAAACCATTTGGGAAGAAGGATGTGGGTATTTGCTGGAAATGAAAATTTTGGATGGGCACCAGCAGACCGAAGCCGATGGGGATGCCGAAATGAAGGAGATTATGCAAGAGTACCCAGACGTGTGCAAACCGAGGACTGAACTACCTCCACCACGAGACCAAGATCATGCAATCAATGTGAAAGAGGGAGCTCAACCCGCTAACCTCCGACCATACCGATATGGATACCATCAGAAGACCGAGATAGAGAGAATGGTTAGAGAAATGCTGGACGCGGGAGTTATACAACCCAGCACGAGCCCGTTTTCCAGCCCTGTGTTGCTGGTGAAGAAGAAGGATGGAAGTTGGAGATTTTGCGTGGACTATCGTGCCTTGAACAGCATCACGGTCCCAGACAAGTATCCGATCCCCGCAATTGATGAACTCCTGGATGAATTGGGAGGTGCCACCATTTTTTCTAAACTAGACCTCAAGTCCGGGTATCATCAGATACGAATCAGGCAAGGAGATGAGCCAAAGACAGCTTTTCGCACCCACGATGGACATTACGAGTTCAAGGTCATGCCATTCGGTTTGACTAACGCTCCTTCAACTTTTCAGTCGCTAATGAATGACATTTTTCGAGATTACTTACGCAAATTTGTCTTGGTGTTTTTTGATGACATACTTGTGTATAGCCAAAACAGGGAAATTCATAAGGAGCATCTGCAGGAGGTCCTAGAGGTACTTCGGAGGCAGCAATTAGTGGTGAACCCAAAGAAATGTGTGCTGGGACAGACCCAACTGGAATATTTGGGGCATATTATAACACCCGAGGGGGTTAAAGCTGACTCTACGAAGATCGAGGCCATGCAGCAATGGCCCACACCCAAGAATCTGAAGGCACTCCGAGGGTTCCTCGGGTTAACAGGCTACTATCGGAAATTCGTGAGCGGGTACAGCAAGATCGCCGCCCCACTGACTCAACTCCTAAAGAAAGATTCATTCCGGTGGACAGAAGAGGCCCAGCGAGCATTTGAGGACCTTAAATTGGCCATGACAACTCTGCCCGTGCTTGCCATGCCGGACTTTACCAAACCATTTGAGATTGAGGCGGATGCTTCCGGAAGAGGAATTGGGGCTGTACTAATGCAAGAAGGTAAGCCCATTGCCTATTTCAGCCAGAAACTTTCTGAACGCCAGCAACAAGGGTCGGTTTATGAGCGTGAGTTGATGGCGATCGTATTGGCAGTAAAGAAATGGCAGCATTATTTGTCCAATCAGCCTTTTATCGTCAAGACTGACCAGCGAGCACTAAAGTATCTACTGGAACAACGGATTATGGCTCCGGATCAACAGAAATGGATCACCAAACTTATGGGTTACCAATTCGAGCTACAGTATAAACCGGGCAAGGAAAATCGGGCAGCTGATGCTTTATCTAGGAGAGATGCTGAAGTCGAACTAAAGGCTATTTCTCTATGGCAATATGGGGGAGTAGCTGAATTGGAAAAAGAAATTCAGGAAGATAACCATTTAAGATCCATAGTGCAGCAGCTGATTAGAGGCGAAGAGAGTTCCAAGGGATACACCCTCCACAAAGGGGTATTGTTTTGTGAAGGGAGGCTGGTCCTACCGCGAGAGTCCAGCAAAGCAAAGGAACTCATTCAAGAGTTCCACGACTCTCCTTTAGGGGGACATTCTGGGTATTTGCGCACCTATAAGCGTTTGGCAGCCGTGGTCCATTGGATTGGTATGAAAAAGGATGTGCAAGAATATGTTGGAAGGTGCGAAGTTTGCCAAAAGAATAAGTATGAAGCCCTTAGGCCAGCTGGCTTGCTCCAACCCTTACCCATTCCCAAAGCAACATGGGAGGACATTAGCATGGATTTCATTGGGGGTTTACCCAAGAGTCAACGATTCGACACCATACTGGTAGTAGTGGACCGATTCACCAAGTATGCCCATTTCTTACCCTTGGCCCATCCCTACACTGCCAAGGACGTTGCTGGGCTTTTCGTCAAGGAAATAGTCCGCCTACATGGGTTTCCCAAGTCTATTGTGTCGGATCGGGATAAGGTTTTTACAAGTCAATTTTGGAAGGAATTGTTTCTCATGTCTGGAACGACACTTAAGTTCAGTTCTTCCTACCATCCAGAGACGGACGGCCAGACTGAGGTGGTAAACAGAAGCTTAGAAACGTATCTCCGATGTTTTGCTGGTGACACACCGAAGAAATGGAGCGGAATGCTCCCCTGGGCTGAATATTGGTACAATACCTCTTTTCATAGTGCAGCTGGAATGACCCCTTTTAAGGCCCTTTATGGACGTGATCCCCCCGCCCTACTGAAATGGCTCGACCAACCCTCTCGTGTTCATGCAGTGGATCAACAAATGCAAGACCGGAATCAAATTCTGGACGAACTCAAGCATCATTTAGAACGCGCCCAGACCAGAATGAAGGAGGAGGGGGACAAACATCGTCGAGAGGTTACCTATGTGGAGGGCGATCTAGTATATCTGAAACTGAGACCATATCGTTTCAAATCCCTGGCCAAGAAACCCAATGAAAAGCTGGCTCCTCGCTACTATGGACCCTACACTATTACGGCCTGCATTGGGAAGGTGGCTTACCGACTGCAGCTCCCCTCCTCTGCTCGAATACACAATGTATTTCATGTCTCCCAATTGAAAAAGGCCCTGAAACCCACCACCAAGGTTCAGCCCTTACCCCCTGGTCTTACAGAAGCATTAGAATTGGTGGTAGAACCTGAAGCCATGTTAGAAGCTCGCAAGACTCGCGATGGCACCATTCAACTTCTGATCAAATGGAAAGGACTTCCTGACCATGAGAACACTTGGGAGGATGCTGTCGCATTTCGAATTCAATTTCCCACATTCCACCTTGAGGACAAGGTGATTCTTGCAGCAGCGGGAGATGATGGGCTTGATAAGTTTCGGAGCCAAGTCTACAGAAGAAGGGGCAGGCCCAACGGACAAAGCCCAAACCAAGATGGGGTCAGCACTACAGCTGAGGGACAATATGGGAGTGTTGTTGCTGCACACCTGACACTGCCAGAGTAGTGGGAGTGCGCGTATAAGGAAAGAGGGAGGGGAATAGAGCGGGTATCAAGGAAGAGAGTGTTGTGAGGAGGGATCCTGGTCTCTCGAATACCAGGAGGGGATTACTGTTTCATTGCTGATATTAGGGTAGCCAGTTATCATTTTCCTTCAAGTGTTCATTAGAACAGAGCATTGTAACCTTTGTTTCTTCACTATATCAATTTCAGACTATCGGTCCTATCAATATCATAAAGTTAAACGAGAAAATACCAACATATTCAATACCTCAGCAGCATCAGCATCTTTTCGAGCTAACTCGGCATCTTTTTGAGCATGGGCTAATTCTTGATCAATCTCTTCAATTTGCCTCTTAGCTAGCTGCACCTCATCATCTTTCTCAAGTATAAGCCTTCGTACTAGTTCTTTCTCTTCTTCCAGCAATCTCTTCAGCTTAGCACATTCACGCTGTAAGATTATGTATGAATTAATAATGGAAAGGAAGTGATACAGTCAAACTGTCATGCCAAACCCAAATGGGAGAAAAAATTTTAAATTATACAAATTTCTTCACCAGTTACAACTTACAAACATGTAGCAACTGACATGAGTAATATCACTATCATACTTTTATAAATTTTACTTTTTTGAAAAAAATAAAAACCAACATAAACACCATGCTCTCAACTGTTGCCTCAAACAAAAAAATTATTATCACCCAACCTGATTTTCCTTTTCGCCAACTATCACCCTGTTTGATGAGTGATGATGTTTTAAAAATTTTAGTTACAAATTCAATGTAAATGGGTTCATAATGTCAATTTGTCTAAAATATTATATATACATGAGCGTGCATATTTCATTTAGGAGGAAACCAGAGTAGTGAGTACCTTAGCAATGTCAGCATCATTTTGAGCATGCTCAGCTCCATTTCGAGCCTCCACCAATTCCTGACTAATCTCTTCAACTTGTCTCACAGTAACTTGTCTTATGTCCTGAACTTCCAATTTTAGAAGTTTGATGAGATCTTCCTTTTCCTTCACCTCTCTCTTCACCTTGGTCCATTCATTCTATACATACAAGTAACCACTTAGTACACACGACAGTTTATGCAAATTGCACCATGTGAACAAATACAATCATTTGAAGAGAGAATTCAGTTACAAGTAGCATTCAAACTAATAGCCATTTTACATTTAAGCACTCCAATCAACCCAAAACAGTTCTTGCACATGATATTTTATAATTGCACGCATCAGAATATATAATCATTTGAAGATTCAAATGACAGATAAAATCATGGATTACGAAGCTGTGCACAAAATGAATTTTGATAGCCAAGACTTATATTTTGTTATCAAATTGAGTACAATTGCATGTTGGTTCATATTGTAAATTAATCGAAAATATGGTAGATAAATATCATAAAGTTAAAGGAGAAAATACCAACATATTCAATACCTCAGCAGCATCAGAATCTTTTCGAGCTAACTCGGCATCTTTTCGAGCACGGGCTAATTCTTGATCAATCTCTTCATTTTGCCTCTTGGCTAGCTGCACCTCATCATCTTTCTCAAGTATAAGCCTTCGTACTAGTTCTTTCTCTTCTTCCAGCAATCTCTTCAGTTTAGCAGATTGACGCTGTAAGATTATGTATGAATTAATAAAAGTAAGGAAGTGATACAGTCAAACTGTCATGCCAAATCGAAATGGGAGGAAAAAAAAATTAATTATACAAATTTCTTCACCAGTTACAACTTACAAACATGAAGCAACTGAAATGAGTAATATCACTTTCATATTTCTGTAAATTTCTTTTTTTGAAACAAATAAAAACCATATTTTCAACTGTTCCTCAAACAAAAAAAAATTACGATCACCCAACCTGATTTTCTTTTTTGCCAGCTATCATCCAGTCTAATTAGTGATGATGTTTTAAAAATTTTAGTTACAAATTCAATGTAAATGGGTTCATAGTGTCAATTTGTCTAAAATATTATATACACATGCGCGCGCCCCTATTGCATCTAGGAGGAAACCAGAGTAGTCAGTACCTGAGCAATGTCACCATCATTTTGAGCATGCTCAGCTTCATTTCGAGCCTCCTCCAATTCCTGACTTATCACTTCAACTTGTCTCGCGGCAACTTGTCTTGTGTTCTGAATTTCTAACTTTAGAAGTTTGATGAGCTCTTCCTTTTCCTTCACCTCTCTCTTCACCTTGGTCCATTCATTCTATACATACAAGTAACCACTTAGTACACACGACTGTTTATGCAAATTGTACCATGTGAACAAATACAATCATTTGAAGAGAGAATTCAGTTACAAGTAGCATTCAAATGCTAGGTAACATGTAACGTTCATCTTGGTAATCTAAGAACAAGGAAGCGTACAAAATCTAACGATTTCCTATCATTCGTCTAATATTTTCATGATTTGAAAATTGAATGCAACAGGGGAAAAATCAACAGAATTAGTACCTCAGCAATGTCAGCATCCTTCCGAGCATATTGAGCTTCTTTTTGAGCATAGGCTAATTCTCGTCCCATCTTTTCAATTTCTCTCTTGGCCTGTTCTGCCTCGTCATCTTTTTCAATTATAAGCCTTTGGACAGTTTTTCCTTCTTCTATCAGCATTCTTTCAGGATTAGCACATTCACTCTGTCAAATTAGCTAAAGCTTTAACAGAAAGGTCATGGACTGATGTCTTTTAAGTGTCAAAATCAACTTCAATAGAAAATCAGAGAACATAGTTACAAATAAATAATGATGCACATTTCTTCACAAATTAAATGCACGGAAGAATTTATTACTTCCATGACACACTTGTGCAAGCTCAAACCTCAACCTAACCCACACACAATCACACTGCCCTGGGTCTTCATTAAAAAAAAAATTCCTATCCCTAGAATCACATCATATGTCGTACTTCCTACCATATCCCTATTATGAATAAATAGAAATCCTTCGTCATTCAAATTGGTTTGTATAAATGTTTTATTTTTCTAAGCACAAGAATCCTGTATTTTGCTTTCCAAAATGATCACAACCATTTGTAATATGGGTCACTTTGTTAATTTGTCTTTAAAATGATGGATAAATATGTTAATATAAATGAAAAATGATATCAAATGAATCAAACCTCAGCAGCATTAGCTCTAGCAGTAGCATACTCGGCATCTTTTCGAGCATCAGCTAATTCTTGACCTATCTCTTTAATTTGTCTCTTTCCCAATTGAGCCTCATCTTCTTTCTCAACTATAAGCCTTTGGACAAGTTTTCGTTCTTCTTCCAGCAATGTCCTCAGTTTATCACATTCGCTCTGTAAAATTAGCTATGAGTTCAACATGACAATAGCGGAGTGATACAAAAAAGTATCACAGTAAACTCAAATGGGCAAAAAATTCAATCATACAAATATAAGTATCTGTATGCACATTGACAACTTACAATCATCAAAGGAATTAATATGAGTAACATCACTTTCATCTTTTCATAAATCTTATCAAATCAAAATTTGCAGCTCTCTATATGACATAAGCCAACTTAAATTTCAAATTATTTTCAAATTATTTTCAAATTCAGCATCACCCTTTATAAAATCGCAAGCAACATAAAAAATAAATGTGTTCATTTATTTACTTTACACTAGTTGTGTTTCATAAACGCAAACATCTGCTTTTGATTTACAGATGGATTAAATTTTCCACCCTGATAGAAGCATAAAATTAGTGTTTCGCTATTGAGCAATATTAGAGGCAGGGAAAAAAAATCGACAACATAATTGACCATATGTTAATCATTGATAAAAGCACTTGCATGATAATTTCGTTTAAGACTTACTGCTTTTTTTTTTTTTTTTTTAAAAAAAAAAAAATCTTTGCAGAGCTTGTCTGGATTAAAATACATCTTTCAAGGAAGAAAAAACAAAGATAAATAGTTTAAGAAAATAACATTAGCAACAACAAATACCTCAGCAACTGAAGCAGCATTAAAGGCATTGGCTAACTCTAGTTCTTTGTCGTCACCCTGTCTCAGTACAAGTTGTCTTGTCTCCTCACCTTCTGGCTTTAGCAATTGCACAAGCTCTTGAGCTTCTCGCAATTCTCTCTTCAACTTCACCCATTCATTCTTGTAAACACAAAAAGATACCATTCAATAGCCACTTGACTTAAGTACTTTAATCTATCCTATATCATTTTCAAAGGGCTTTTAATATGTTTTTATAACTGATCACACAAAAACATAAAATCACTTGGAGAGGAGATTAATTGAATGACAGATAAAAACCTTGGAATTCTCAAATTTTTAGAGTGGTGCACAAATAGATTTGTCATACAGCCTTGTTAGTCTAAATATTGTGATACCTTTAAAACCAGAAATGAAAGAATCCTGTATTATAAATTTGTCAAAAAAATTACACAGACACGTATATATGTGTATAAATTGAGGGGAGTGAGGATCAAGAAGAGCCAAAACCTCAGCAACATCAGCTCTAGCTGTAGCGTACTCAACATCATTTTGAGCCCCGGCTAATCGTTGACTCATCCTTTCAAATTTTCTCTTGGCCATCTCTGCTTCATCTTCTTTTTCTTCTTTAAGCCTGTGCACGAGCTTTCTCTCTTCTTCCAGCAGCCTCCTCAGTTTAGCACATTCACTCTGTAAAGTTAGCAACACCTCCAACTATAAGCTGAGTGATGGAGTTGAAGCATCACATTCGGTTCAAATAGAAAAGCAAGATAATAATTATCAATATTTCTTCACAAGTTACAAGCAAGGAAAGAATTAATTCCACCGTGGAAGAAGCATAGAATAAGAGTTTCTTCACAGAGCAATATAAGAACCTCCCGCCCAAAAGGAAAAAAGAAATCATTGGACCATAATCAAAATAAACAAAGTACTGACATTATCCAAAAGAAACATATACATAAAATAAAATTAAAAAAACACAAACAAATACCTCAGCAGCTGCAGCAGCATTAAGGGCATTGACGAATTCTACAGCCATCTCTTGAATTTGTCTGATCTAATGGGACTTATCGGGTCTCCTGAAATACCAGCGTTAGCGATTCGATTAGCTCTTCCTCTTCTTGCAATTTCCTCTCTACCTTAATCTAATCATCCGAAAATGGTACAAAGGTTAAAAAAGCCAACGTCATTGTTGTGAAATGAGGGCGAAAAGTCCATAGAACTCGATTTGGGTATCTACATAAAATTCACGTAACAAGAGTGGCAAGGAAATACATTGTACAAACACCACAAGGAGGAAAAAAGCAGAAGAAGAAGAAGAAGAAGAAGAAGCTTGCGTTGATCTGTCTCATCAATCCTTACAGGTTTCAATTCCAAAGCGCATCAAGCAAGTAATGCAGAAAAAATATTATAAAATATTACATTTACATGAGAAAATACTCACGATTACAACTCTATAATTGCAGTTTTGCCGTTTATGCCACTGTTGGGTCTTGCCTGCGAAAAAGCTTTTAACTGTTCAGTGAGTGGAAAGCTAAAGAGTGGGTGAAGCTTCCCATTTTTATTGATGAAGCTTAACCGGTGGTGACCGAAGCTAGAAGAAAGTGGAGAATCAGAAATAGCAACTATGTCTGTAAGTAAAACATCCAAGATGAAAGGGAAAGGCAAGAAGCGGAGGAAAGAAGAAGACGACCCTGGTGTTAACGTTCTGAGGAAGGAACCACTTTAGTAATTTCCTCTTTAAAAAATGATGTCAAATCATTTGTACGAAGATTCCCTTGTGAAATTGATGGACCAGTCTGATTGAAGTTTATTACTCCCTCCCTCTCTCCAATTCTAATTACAAGACTTAGTTGACTTTTTAGAAAAAATTAAAAAAGCTAATTAAATCACTTTAGAATATTTTTTATTTTTATTTTTTCCTCTAAACTAATTAGTTTGACTAATAAACTAATATATAATCTAAGGATACACAACATATGAAATGATTAAGTAACTTATTTAACTTCCTTAATCTCTCTAAAAAAAGCCAACTAGTTTTTATAATTAGGACCGGAAGTAGTATCAGGGAGTACGTCCTTTATCATCTATCACTCTATTTATCTTGTATATGAAGGAGTGTTAGTTAACTCAATAGTTATAGGGTAAAATTTTTAACTTTGTTTTCATCTATAATTGAGTATTTTTCAATTTTTTCTTCTTTCTCTATCTTTATGGGTACAATTAATATGAATAAAATCGTCACAATCCATTTATTACATAAAACTAGACTTATAAATATAACCAAATTTTTTAGTCAAAATGGATTTATAAATAGGATCAAAATGGTATTTTTTTTATGAGCCTATCTGAGTTGTTGATTGGGAAAAAAAGAAAAAAAAAAAGACTTCAAAAAATATAACTTGATGATGTAACTTTTCAAATTAATTGGACGGATATGATTTAAAAATTATTGGAGATGGTGAGAAAATATTAGAGAAATTTGACCCAATTTATTAATAAATAAGTTTAGTAAATTTATGAAAATATTTGATGAGTGCCCATTGGTAGAAAATCTTGATTGTGATGAGTTTATCTTTGTGATTACTTTTGGGGTCCTACAAGTACATATTTATATAAATTGAGACAAAATTCATCTCACATATTTATTTGTTTGCTATGTTATAAATCACGATTGAAAAACAGCTTTTGAAAGTTCCAATTGTTATTTTACACTTACACTTATGAATATATAATTAACAAAACAAAAAGGCATGAATTTTATAAAGTTATATTCAAGAAAGAGTAAATACCCTTTCTGATCTTTGAAAAAAAAAACGCGATCCCATTGTGGTCCTTTACAAAAAAAAAAGTCATTTTTAATCCATAAAAAAGACGAATAAGGGTCGATTGGTTGACATTTTGATCCCTCACAAATTTCTAAAATGTCATTTTTAGTCCCTAAAAAGGACGAATAATGGTCGATTTTTTTTTTAAGGGACTAAAATGGGGTCCGTGATTTTTGTCAAGGACCATAAAGAGTACTTACTCTTCAAGAAATAAATAGAACTCAGTAAAACCAGTTTAAAACTTTGTGACAAGATGCAAATACTATCAAAAGAAAAATTATACATGTCAGAATATATTTCAAAGAACACATTGCATTACAGGATTTATCATTATCATAAGAAAATTTCTTTTGAAAATATGATAACTAATTTTTTTTTTCTAGGATTGCCGTATATTATGTAATCAAGTTTATTTATTCAATAGAGTTGTTTACATTTTCATGATCATATTTAGTAATAAAGATAATTAAGTATTTAATAATTATTATTGAATATGGATTAATAAATTACATGAATATTTAAAAATAATTTTTATTATTTAAATAATTTAGTAGAACACAGAGGCATGAATTTAAAAACATATTTTAACGAGAGGTTAATCATGATTTCCCAATCCCGTAAGCCAGGTTCACTCGGGTGTGGCTCCCATCCTCTTCCCTTCCCATTCACTTCTCATCCTCTTCTCAATCTCAGCCGTTGGATTGAAATCTGAACGGTTCAAATTTAATCTTTTATAAAAATATTATTTTTATATTAAAAAAGTATTAAATTATTAAAAAAATATAAAAATAATACTTTTATATAATATTAGATCTGAACGGTTAAGATTTCAATCCAACGGCTGAAATGAGGAAGAGGATGGGAAGTGGATGGGAAGGGAAGAGGACCGTAGCCAACCCCGGTTCACTTACGCTAAAGGCGCTCTTGGAGAGAGAAATCACAAAAGCTTTAAAAAAAATACGTAAACATGATGAGTGAGCTCCATAAGCAATTTTTTGGGATCATCAAACTTATTTTAGTTCTTACCACTTAACCAACCAGATATATAATATAAGATATATTTACCTAATTTAATTAGTTTAAGAAAATTAATTGAATTGGTTAATATGATATAAATTTTCTGAAACACCCTAGTTATTTTCCTTAATTTCAATTCTCTCCTTCACTCTTCTCATTGAATATTATTAAAAGAGTATTAATATGGGTAAATTAGAAAAATGTAAACAAATATGAAAATTAAGTCTTATATTTATGACAAAGATCAACTCCTCAAACATATTTTATCTCCCCACTGATCTTAAATATAAGATAGAGTATAATTTTTAGAAAATATTAAGAAAGTTAATTAAATTATTTTAAAATATTTAAAATAAAAAATAATAAGATAATATACAACATATATATATATTTTTTTTTTATTTTTTCTTGAGCTGATTAATTGGACCGTTTTCCTTTTTATTTAGTTTTTTTTTTTAAAAAAAAAAAGGAATTGAAGCCTCTTTTTCTGTTCGACATAATGGTATCAGACTATCGCAATCAGGATTATTTGGTCTCATCAAAATTTTGGACTACATCACAAATCCTACGGACCAGCTTTATGTATTTAAATAAGGGAAAATCCATTTCAGGACCCTTTTAACACTGACAATCCTAAAAAAGGCCCTAAAATTCTGACAATTTCAAAAAAGACCCCAGGGCCTTTTCGGGATTTTTGGTGAGTTGTCAACGGGGCTGATGTAGTTGTTAACGGGTAGGTTTTAACAACTAAATCAGCCCCGTTAACAACATTTTGCTAACAACTAAATCAGTACTTTTAGCAACTATATCAGCCCCGTTGAAAACTCACCCAAAATTATGAAAATCCCAAAAAAGGCCCTAAGGTTTTTTTTAGGATTTTCATAATCTTAGGGCTTTTTTTAGGATTGTTAATGCTAAAAGGGCCCTGAAAATGATTTTCCATTTAAATAAAGCTGAGGGATTCCCACTTGGTCAAATCTAAGGTGAATCTTTTTTGGGGATCCAAAGCGATGAGAGAGAAGCTGTTTATTTACAACATTAGAAACCATCTTACAAGTATATATACTTTTCCCTAATTTTTAATTTGATATCTATTTTTTTTTTGTCTTTTTAATAAATCCTTTAACTTTGTTTTTTCCTAAGGGCTAATGGTGCTAATAAAGAAAAATTAAATAGTTTAATAAAGATAGAAAAAATTACAAGTATCAAATTAAAAATTAGAGGGAAAATATAGATAGCTCAAAAATGATTTTCCTTTAATATCTATAGGTTGATGTTTGCAAGTTATCAAAGTAAAGAGCAGGGGATGTGAAATGTGCCACATGCATAACGCTAATGATGTTTTCTAGGATGATGTATAAATGGACAATCACAATCAATAACAAAATGATACTAATGGGGTTAGCACAAGTGATAAAGCGGCTTGTGTCGTTTAAGTAAAGTCTCGAGTTCGAGCCTTGTGAATGCAGAAAAACCCCGTTGGGAGACTCACCCACCATGGCCAGGTGCGCGACCCGAGTCGGATCTGGATTAGTCAGGGCAAAGCTCTGGATACCGGATGAGCAACCAAAAAAAAAATACTTGAATGAAATCTTTTGATAACAATATATTTAAACATCTAATTTCACCTAGTAAGATAAGGTTGCTTTGTGACAGATCACCAAAATCAGGACCTTCAAGACTAAAGTTTAGAATTTACTGCCATTCAATGGAGACATGAGACAAGGGAGGAAAACATCACAATTCACAAGTATACAATTTGGGTGGATTTTTATTATCACAAAATGATAGTTAAAGGTCGACATGTTGTTCAAGAATTGAAGCAAATCCCCTCCTCATCTTGTTTTTCTCATTATCTCTCATCTGCCTATCTAAGCCATTGATTAGGAAGATGAGAAAAAAGTCAAAATAATATTGTGACCTTTTAAATCGATTGGACGAACATGATTTAAAGATTATGAGGAATAATAAGATAATAATGATGAGAGAAATCCAATCAGTTCTAGAATATTTATAATTATTATTAAATATATTATTTTCAAGACCTTTTTATTTGGATTGGATTTTGGCCTCAAGAATTATACTTTTAGCACAAAACACCATGTTTAAAAACAAAGATATTTATATATAAAAAAACAAAGATATCCTTGAACCTAAAACAAGATTACTTCTAATAGGCAGATACCTACGCTTTAGAAGAGGAAAAAAAAGATACCAAATGAATTGATCTTTGCAATTGTGAGATACTACAATGTTGTGAGACACTCACTCAAATGAGATTATCAAAGTCGTCTCATCTTTAATTAACCATTCCATTGCATTAATGCATGCATTTTCCTTTGGGGTCATCCAAAGTCTTTTAGAAGCCAATGGCTGCAGTTGAACGTACACTCAAAATAAAGGGAGAAATGACTGAGGTCCCAACTAAAGAAAATAATATCAAAAGAGTCCTCATTGACAAGTGAACATGGGGATTAACAAGTGCAACAGTTACCATTAACAACTTATGAAACTTTAATTGATTATTTTCCTTGGTTGAGACCTAAATGTCATTATCTCAAATAAAGTCACATGGGGTGACTGTATTAGGCATGTTTGTTCAAACTTATTTCTCATTTCATTTCCAGTTATAATCCTAGTTTGTATCCTTCTCATCCGTAGTAAAGAACAAAGTGGTAAGACAACTTCTGATACATGAATGAAATAACAAGATAATGACAGAATAAGGAGAATGAACGAGACAGGGAGGTTTGATTTGAAGCTAAACATGCCAAAAGTTATCCGGGAAACAGTTTGACCCGATGGGTTATCTCGACCCGACAAATAGAACACGTGGTCAGCATCATCCCACATTCTTCACAAGTCTGCATTAGAATCACATAATTATCATCATTCTTACTAGCAAAGGAAAAAAAGGCAATAAAAATCTTTCTGGTAATGCAAGTTTTGGTTTCTGAGTTGGAACCAAACACACTCCCCGTGGAGCAATTACCATGTGTCCACATCCAAAGGCTGTGTCCTTTTCATTGATCAGACAAATAAAGAAACAGAAGATTCCTAATCATCTGAATATTAGCTTTCATTTTCAAGATTAGAGTGTCTTGCCCCTGAGGACTATTGGGATGAGAAGTGAAGTTATTGGGTAGATTCACTATTTCAAAGATATATGTATTAACCTATTAATGAATAAAATCATTGTAAAAGTTAACTAGCACATGTAAATGATAATTTAAGATCAGTTCATTCTCATGGCACTTTCTTTAGTCTCCTGACATTCCAGCTTCAGCAACTGCACAAGCTCAATCTTTTCCTGTAACTCTTTCTTCGCTTCGATCCATTCATTCTAAACATAAAAGGTCACTTGACTTAGATCCTTCAATCCATCCTAAAGTATTCTCTGTGCACACATAATATATTATTCTAATTGCTCTATCACTAACAAAAAATCATTAGGTAACGAGATTCAGTTTGGGGAAATCTCAAAGCCAAATATAAAGAAACAATAATTTTGACTATCTTACATTTAAGATAGTCAAAATAATATAATGGGTTCACAGTGTAATAATTTTGCCAAGATTTTTAAGTTGCTTTTTTTAGTCTTATTTATAATTTACGATTAAATTTTTCATATAAATGTACCATTTTACCCCTCATTTATTGTTGTGTTGGTTTTGTTCTAATGGGGTATAATATATATTAAAGGGATAAGGGTCTTAAATGCCATGAAAGTTTTTGTTGAGGAGCACTCGATGGACAAAAGTATTTTTTAGACCAAAATTGCCATGGAAGTTCACAAAACGTAGCAATTTTGCCCCTCCGTTAATTTTGACAGTTAAGTTTAACTGAGTGCACACGTGGCATGCCACCTCATCAATCAAATAAGAGTTCAGTATCAATTTTGCCATGGAAGTTTTCGCTGAGGAACAATTTTGCCCCGGAAGTTTACAAAACGTAGCAATTTTGCCATTCTGCCCCAATATTAAATTTGACTATTAAATCAATCAAAGAACACACATGTCATGCCTTCAGAAGGTCGAACTTGGAGTTAGAGAGAGAGATCCGAACTTGGAGTCAGAGAGGGAGATCCTTGAAACGTTGAGCTCAAGGCAGTCGAAATGAAACGAATGATCTAAGCGAATGAAACGCAAAACGAGAAATGAATTGTCCTAAAAATTGGTTCAGTAAGACAAATCAATAGTGATAGTATTTACCTTTGTATAGATTGATCTAGGCCACCCACCCTATCCCACAAGGTAAATCTATACTGCTCCTAAAAATTCTAGCGATTTTAAGTGATGCTTACTAAACCAATATTTGGGACAATTCATTATTGATTTGTCCCAAATATTGGTTTGATCTCGACAAATGATTTCTCGTTTTGCGTTTCATTCGCTCAGATCATAAGTGATGCTTCCTCTGGGTTTTGTGACAGACCTTTCAGTCCCTTTGCCCAATTCGACTTCACAAATTCTGGCCGCATTGACCTCAACGTTTCAAGGATCTCCCTTTCTGACTCCAAGTTCGACCTTTTCAAGGCATGACATGTGTGTTCTTTGACTGATTTAATAGTCAAATTTAATATTGGGGACAAAAGGGAAAAATTGCTACGTTTTGTAAACTTCCGAGACAAAATTGCTACGTCTTGTAAACTTCCGGGGCAAAATTGCTCCTCAGCGAAAACTTCCGTGGCAAAAATGATACTGAACTCTTATTTGATTGATGAGGTGGCATGCCACGTGTGCACTCAGTTAAACTTAACGGTCAAAATTAACGAAGGGGCAAAATTGCTACGTTATGTGAACTTCCATGGCAATTTTGGTCCAAAAAACACTTCCGTCCACCCAGTGCTCCTCAGCGAAAACTTCTATGGCATTTAAGACCCTTATCCCTATATTAAACAAGGATAAAATTTGAAACTTGTTGAATTTTAAGCAGAGTTAATAAAGTTGAAAGTTTTTCTAGTTTATGTGAAACATGCTAAAAGTGACTTATAAATAGGACCAAAGGAATACCGTGGCTCATTGTAAATGAGTTCACAATGTCAATTTGTTTGAAATTATAAAATTGGGATGGTGGGGACAGAGTAGACAGTACCTTAGCAATTTCAGCATCATATCGAGCGCACACGGCTTCTTTTTGAGCACCCTCTAATTCCTGAGTAACATCTTCAATTTGTCTCATAGTAATTTGTCTTATCACCCGAATTTGCAACTTCAGATCTATGCATGATAAACTGTGCCTTTTCCTTTAACTTGATCCATTCATTCTAAACATTATATTGGAGTAACACATCAATAATCATTTAATTTCTTTCAACACATCCTCAACAATTGTTTTAGTACACACGATTGTTTATACAGTTGCAACAGAAAATATCTTTATGAGCAAATTGAGCATCTTTATGAGCATTGACTAATGCATGAAATATCTTTTCAAGTAGTCTCTTGGCTAGTTCTGCTTCCTCATTTTTCTCAAGTATAAGCTTTTGGACATTTTTTTCTTCTTCTACTAGCATTCTTTTAAGTTTAGCACATTCACCCTGTAAAGTTAGCTAAAGCTTTAAAAGAAAGGTAATGAAGTGTGTGGGAATATATGAGAATATTATAATTCTCCTTTACTCTCTCCTAAATTATTTCCCTGATTCTCTCCTTATTCCTCTCCTAAACCCCCTCCATCAGTTACTCCTTAATTGTCTCCTTAATTTGTTTAGTTTTATCTCTCTACTTATTATATAAGTAGGTATTGTATCACAACATTTATCAATGCAATGAGAATACAATTCTTCTCTCATAAATTCCACATGATATCAGAGCCAAGAAAAAAGGGAAATTAACAGTTTTGTTGTGGTTTTCCGGCGCTGGTGACTCGCTGCTTTGTTCAGAGTTTCAAGGAGGCAGTGAGTTACACAGCGCCGGGAGACACACATAGCTCTGGATGAACCAGAAAACACAAACAAAAAATTATTCATCTTCTCGAATCACCTTCACCTTCACTGCTGAGCCATGAGAAACAAAGCTCAACATTTCAGAGCTTGTCAGGCCGAAGAAGCAGAACTTGAAGGCGAGAACAGTTGTGATATTCAGCGACATGAATGCTGGCAGGAGGGCATAACCACGGCCAGCCACAGACTCATTGAGGTAGTCGCTTACTCACTCCATCAACCACCTTCGTCGACCCTCGCTCTCCACCACAGCCGCAGGACAGAGCTTGACAGATCAGAGCTTAAAAGCAAACAGACAGAGGTGAGAGAGAGAGAGAACTCGAACGAGGAAGGGAGGTTCAAACTTCCATCATCGTTGAGTTGATTCCATAATCACCATTGGAATCACCGTCCGTTAGCTACTAGAGAGAGAAATCACGATAAATCGGAGCTTTGAAAAAATACCTAAACATGATGAATGAGCCCCATAAGCAACTTTTTGGGGTCATCAAACTTATTTTGGCTCTTACCGCTTAACCAAGCAGACACTTAATATTAGACATATTTATCTAATTTAATTAGACTAAGGAAGCTAGTTGAGTTAGTTAATATAACATGTGTTTTTTAAAACACTCTAGTTATCTTCCTTATTTTTTTTCTTGGTACAGATCTTCCTTAATTTTAATTCTCTCCTTCACTCTTCTCCTTGAATAAAAGAAAAGATCTATAGTAGTTTACAATAATAGTGTCAAGAAAAAGAAACATAATTTATAGATGATATAAATTTTTTACCTATGTGAGGACATGTTTCAAAAGTCAACTTATAATCTGTGTCACTGTCTTCATGACATTGGTAATGAATACTAATTTAGCCTTAGTTTTTATCCTTAGACGTATTAAGAATATGCATTTCAATTTCTCAGTCTCATTCTCTTTCTGTTCTTAGCAGTACTAACTACATCAAAACGGGTAACTTAAAAAAGCAATTCAAAATTGAATTGTAACTACCTTGCTATTTTGAATTGCTTTTTTAAGTTACCTTACAATTCAAAATTGCTTTTTTGAATTGTAACTACCTTGCTATTTTTCAAAAAAGCAAATTCTTCTCGGGTGGTTGTTTGGGACTATGACCGTCGACATAGCTAGCCAGATGACCCACTGTTCCACTTCTGCGACTCTCTGGAAGTCCATTACTGAATTTGTTGGTGCTAATACCAAGTCCCGTATTACCTTTCTGAAGAGTGAATTTCAGAAAATCAGAAAAGGGTCTCTCAAGATGCGAGAGTACTTGGCGAAAATGAAGTCTTTGTCTGACAATCTTACATTTGCTGGCTGTTCCCTGTCCACTACTGATTTGGTCACTCAAACTCTGGTCGGTCTTGATAGTGAATACACTCCTATGGTTGTTCTTCTCTCTGAAAAAGAGAATTTATCTTGGGCTGACCTCCAATCCAAGCTCCTCACCTTTGAATCTCGTCTGGAGCAGCTCAATACAGCCACCACTACTAGTTTATCTTCTGCATTTGCTCATTTATCTTTCCACTCTGCTCCAAACTCTGGCCCCCCTTCCAGTCGTCCTCCAAACTCAAACTCACGAGGCAGAGGAGGTGGACGCAGAGGCAGAGGAAGACAACAGAATCATAGTGGAGGTCGTGGCAACAATCAGTCTCAGCCACGTCATGATCGAATCTGGTGTCACCTGTGTGACAAACCAGGACACAAAGTTGCCAATTGCTTCAAGAGGTTTGACAAGAATTTCAAGCCTCCTCGTGCACGTGATAATGCCTCTGCATTCATAACCACCCCTGAAACCACTGCTGATCCTGCATGGTATCTTGATACTGGAGCCACACATCATGTCACAAATGCTTATGAGAATGTTGGATCTGAGAATGACTTGAATTCAGGTATAACATCTATTTCAGTTGGTAATGGAGCCTCTGTGTGTGTGGTTGGCACTGGTAATGCTAGACTAATTTGTGATAAATCTACTATGTCAAAAAGCCTGAAACTGAATGACGTACTTGTTGCACCTAAAATTGCCAAGAAATTGATCAGTGGTTATAAACTTACTAATGATAATGATGGTGTATTTGTTGAAATTCACTCACATGGATGTTTTATGAAGGACAAGAGTCAGCATAATGTTTTGTTGAAAGGACAAGCAACTAGAGGATCCACTCCAGGTCTCTACCGAATAGATAATCCAGTGATTCCGGTGAAGAATTCTGCTGTTAGTTTTGTTTCAGTTGGAAACAATAGGACTAGGACTAGTCATAGTCTGTCTTCTTTAGCTTTTTGGCATAGTCGTCTTGGTCATCCTGGCAAGGATGTTTTACATCAAGTTCTTACTGATTGTAATGTGCCTTTTGACCCTAATGAAGATTTTAATTTTTGTGACTCTTGTCAATTGGGAAAGTCTCATAGACTACCATTCTCTGCTTCTCAATCGCGTGCCTCACATGTTTTGGATTTAATTCACACGGATCTTTGGGGGCCCTCTCCAATAAAGACTGTTGGTGGTTATCATTATTATATTATATTAGTTTTCTTGATGATTTTAGTAGGCATACTTGGATTTACCCTTTAAAAACAAAAGGTGAAGCCTTGTCTGCCTTTAAAGTCTTCAAAAACATGGTTGAAAATCTCTTTGAACGGAAAATTAAGGTTCTTCATAGTGACTGGGGTGGTGAGTTTAAATTTTTCAGTCCTTGCTTGATGAAAGTGGCATCATTTTCAGACATTCATGTCCACACACCTCAGCACAAAATGGTAGAATTGAAAGGAAACACCGTCATATTGTAGAAACCGGTCTTACTCTTTTAGCACATGCTCACATGCCTACCTCCTATTGGTGGGATGCATTCTCCACGGATGTTTACCTTATCAATAGAATGCCTACTGCTGTTTTACAACATCTTTCACCTTTTGAGCTCCTATTCAAGAAGAAGCCAGCCTATGCGAACTTCAAGACTTTTGGGTGTGCATGCTTTCCATGTCTCCGCCCTTACAATCGCCACAAGCTTCAGTTTCATAGTGTAAAGTGTATTTTTCTTGGGTATAGTGGCTCACACAAGGGTTTTAAGTGCTTGAGCTCCACAGGACGAGTCTATATTTCACGCCATGTTATCTTTAATGAATATGATTTTCCATTTGCTAATGGCTTTCTGAATTTTCGGCAATCCCCTCATCCAGAAATTGTTCAGTTTTCTGATGCAAATTTTGTCCACTGTGATTTTGTCTCATCTGGCGTTAATTCCGCTGCTCATGGATCTGATTCTG
The DNA here is from genome assembly GCA_025563575.1 of Acacia pycnantha. NCBI lineage: Eukaryota > Viridiplantae > Streptophyta > Magnoliopsida > Fabales > Fabaceae > Acacia > Acacia pycnantha. The sequence goes on from JAMWYP010000079.1 coordinate 228,737, forward strand.
TCACCGGTTTGCTAACTAATTCTGCTGTTCCACAAATCAGTTCCCTCAATGCTGGATTTGTTGACTCACAGGACACCACTCTTCTTGCAACATCTTGTGACTCTACCCCACGCAAGTCTGAGGTTGTCACTTCAATTACCGAAGATCTCTCACAGCCTTCTCCATTATTGGCTTCTCCAAGATCTTCACTTTCACTTGGTTCTAGTTCTTCTCTGTCTATTGATGAACAACCATCTGAATCAGCGGAAGTACATACCTCTTCCACTCTCAATGTTCACCCAATGCAAACGAGAAGTAAACTTGGCATTTCTAAGCCCAAATTCCCCTATGTTGGGCTCACTACTGCAGCTGCTGAGTATATCCCTAAAACAGCAAAGGAAGCTCTTGCTTTACCTCATTGGAAGCAAGCTATGATCGAAGAATTCTCGGCTCTTCAGAGGAACTCAACCTGGGTTCTTGTTCCACACTCGGTAGCATGCAATGTTGTTGATAATAAATGGGTTTTTAAGCCCAAATTTGCTGCTGATGGTTCATTAGTCAAGCGAAAAGCACACCTTGTTGCTAAAGGCTTTCAACAAACAGAAGGTATAGACTTTTATGAGACTTTTAGTCCTGTCATTAAAGCCTCCACCATTCGCATTATTTTAACTATTGCTATTGCTCTTAATTGGGATATCAAGCAACTCGATATAAATAATGCCTTTTTAAATGGCTTTCTATCCAAACCAGTTTTTATGAGGCAACCTGAGGGTTTCATTGATGCTTCTAAGCCTGGTTATGTGTGCAAGCTTACTAAAGCTCTTTATGGTTTGAAGCAAGCACCACGTGCCTGGTTTGATAGACTTCACAGTGTTCTACTAGCTTGGGGTTTCACTAACTCTAAAAGTGATATTTCACTCTTCATTTATTCAAATCAGCATCAAATTCTCATGCTTTTGATTTATGTAGATGACATTCTAGTCACTGGGAGTAACTCTCTTAGTCTCAAACGCTTTACTACTCGTTTGCATCGCATCTTTTCTCTAAAGGATCGTGGGTCACTTCATTATTTTCTTGGCATTGAAGCTCATAGAGACTCTACTGGTTTATATTTGACTCAAGGCAAGTATGTTTGTGACTTGTAAGACAGATTTGATATGAGTCATGCATCCCCATGTCAAACCCCAATGGCAGTTCATAAGTCTTTGTCAGCGCACTCTGGTGCATTACTTGATCATCCCTCTGAATATAGAAGTGTTGTAGGGGCATTACAGTACTTGTGTAATACCAGACCTGACATCAGTTTTAGTATTGGAAAACTGAGTCAATTTCTTTCACAACCAACCACTGAGCACTGGAAAGCAATGAAACGGGTGTTAAGATATCTTAGGGGAACAATTCATTATGGCATTCATGTCAGCCCTTCTATTCCCCTGTACATCACTGCATATTCAGATGCTGACTGGGCCTCTTGTCCTGATGATAGAAGGTCTGTTGGTGGGTATTGTGTATTTCTTGGTAATTCCTTAGTTACTTGGTCTTCAAAGAAGCAGCCGGTTGTATCTCGTTCTTTATGTGAATCTGAATATAGATCTTTGTCTAACACAGCCTCTGAATTTAGCTGGATCAGATCTCTCTTGTCTGAATTGGGTCTACGGTTACAGCGAATCCCAACAATCTGGTGTGACAATACCAGTGCCGCGGCCTTACCTGCAAATCCAGTGCATCATGCAAGAACCAAACATATCGAATTAGATGTCCATTATGTGAGAGATCAAGTTTTGTCAAAAATTCTCAAAGTCTCCTATGTTCCAACTGATTTGCAAGTTGCTGATTGTTTAACCAAATCTTTAAGCCATACACGCTTCTGCTTTCTCAGAGATAAACTTGGTGTAACTGTAGCTCCAGCCAAGTTATCTCAACAGGAACAAACTCTCACAAGAACCGGAAAGGAGAAGAAGAGGTCCAACGTGAAGGAGGGAGTTAGAAATAAATAGTTTTATATATATGTGAATATAGTGTATTGAATTCTAGCTTTATTGTATAAGGATATTTGTATTCTAGAATAATCCTATAGGGACACTTGTCTAGATGTAATTGGTTACCAATTCTATAAATAGCAATATACAGGATCAAGGTCATTATTCTGACCTGACCTAATTCCCACAAATCCTTTCTTTTATTAACCATACAAGAGAGGGTTTCAGACACTAAGATAAACAGATACGGCGAGAGAATATCCCATTATCTAAGTCCCCGACTAGGTTTTATGATAGCAATTCTTTCACCCGCAATTCAGAGATTCAAAAGCATTGACTCAGCACAATGCATGATCAGGTTAACCCAAGTGGATGAAAAACCAAATTTCAATAGCACCAGCCGTAGAAAATCCTATTTGATCCTATCATAAACTTTATTCATGTCCATTCTGAAGGCAAACTCAAAAAAAAATTTCCAGATTTTTTTTGCCGGAGAAACGTGGGAACATTTATACACCGTAAAATCACATTAAATACGTGAACTACTCTATAATATTTGCTTTATACACCTTAAAATCACATTAAATAAGTAAAACCAAAGAACATATATGTCACAAAATTGAGTAAAATAGCTTCCTATTTCTTTCAAACCTTTCTAGCTTGATTTTGGTATCTAGTTAGAGTGAAGGTGGCGTTCAAGATTGTTCTTGTGGGTTTTTTTTAAGAGATTTATTTATTTATTTATAAGTCACGGATGAGTCATGGAACAACTGTGAAGATTACTACTATGTGACTAAGAGATTACGATTCAAATCCTAGAATCAAATTCTATTTATAAGTTACATCATTAAATTTTTGACATAGATGTACAATTCTATCATTCATTTATTATTGTATAAAGCGTAAACTTTGTAATATTATGATATAATGTATATTAAATAGGGGTAATATTGTAAAGTTATCAACTTTTAAGATGGACATATGGAATTAATAAGATTTAAAGTTTTTTGTTTTTTTCAGTTTTAGAGAACATGTTGGAAAATAGGACCAGAGGAGTGTTATGTATTGTTTTGAAGAGCAAATTGAGGTGGCAAGTTCAATGAAAAAATTGAGACCTGTTTGGTATAAGTGGCAAAACCAGATCAACCAGAACCATAAACTAACCAAATTCATCTTTTTTAGTACTCCCAACCCAGGCCCCTTTTCCTTCAACCCACCAAGAGCAAGCCTAAATGGGTCAAGCTGGCCCACATTCCCACCTTCTTACTCCCTGTGTTCTTTAGGAGTGACCCAGCTGGTTAAGACATCGGCCTTCACCCTAAAAGAAAGGAGGTTCAATACCCGCTAGTTGATGTGAGGATCTCATTGATAGACGATTTGTAAGTACCTCTGTAAATGCTCTTTGAGCCTGGAGACGTGCCTTGGCCTGGTAGATTACCGGTGTTTACCTCCACCTAAACTTTTACGTACAAAAAAAATATATAATATAAAAAAAATATACTTAATTTGATTAAACTAATGAAGTTTGTTAATATAACATGTATTTTTTAAAACATTTTAGTTATTTCCTTTAATTCCCTCTCCTTTTTTATCATTGTCGAAAGAACATTAAAAAGGGTAAATTAAAAAAAATATTGATAAATATAAAAAATCCTTTATATTTAAGATGAAGATCAACTCTCTATATATGTCTTATATCAAAAAGCACAGGAAGTATTATTTTACTACCTCTGAATCTTATATTAAGACCAGGAGGTAATATTATTTTCTAAACATAATATTACAAGAATAATGGGTAGGTATTATTAAATAAATTTCAATACACATAATGATTGCACCTTAATTACTGTTTTATTATTAATTTGTAATAACTTTAATTCGGTATTCATGCTAATTAGTTCAAACCCTTTTTTTTTTGGTATGTTCCTTTATAAAATAATCTATATAAATTCTAATATATATATATATATATATATATACATATATATATATAAAATTTAAGTACTGGCAAACCAATGAAGCAAAGCAGTGATGCTTCAAAAGCACCAAATGATTCCAGATTTCCAACAGAACTGTCCTAAAAAACAGCCCACCATTAAAGCTCTGTTAATTGTGAAATGAAAGATGGGACAAATGAAAGCAATGAAAGTAAATAATCATATTGTCAAAGACCAAGTCTTACTCCTTGTGTGAACTTACTTTTTTGACTTATACTTTTTTCTGACCCTAACAAGTTTTCTACCAGACAAGTTACTCCCTCCAAGACTGAAACCGCTAGAAGGAGAGAATGATCCAATAATGGGCATGCTAGTACATGAAGCAATGAAGGAAGGGGGGCATGAAATCTTGGATGGGCTAGCAGTTGAAGCAACAGAAGAAGTGGATGAACCAAACTTGGGTGAGCTAGCATTTGATACAGCAGAAGCAGTGGATGATACAAGTATAGGTGAGCTGATAGTTGAAGCGGTGGATGATACAAGTATGGGAGACCGAACAGTTGAAGCAGTGGATGATACAAGTAGGGGTGAACTACTAGCAGAAGAAACAAAGCCACTTGATACTCCAAAGGGAAAGCTAGAAGAGGACTTGTTCTCCCTACTGGAAAATCCAAATATACTAGACATTGCACTACAGTGAGAGCCACAAGTGTTGGATGCTGAATTGAAAACATCTGCCACTGAGCTAGATTGTAACATTGAACTCCCTGAAGAAATAGTTGTATTTCCACTTGACCCAACTAAAGGAGATGATGCAGATGATCCAAATGGAGTTGACTGACTGTGAGTAAGAGTTGCAAACACACTCGTAGCAGCAAATCCCTGGCACCAGACAAAGATGTGCTTGAGCCAAATAAAACGTTCTTTTCATTTTCAGTTTAATTTTTAAATGAATACCTCGGCAGTAGAGCTTGATTCTGTGGTTGTGGTGACATTAAGGACATTAGCTAATTCTTGACGTGTCTCTTCAATTTGTCTCTGAGCCAGTTTTACCACAAGATCTTTCTCAAGTATAAGCCTTTGGACAGTTTTCCCTTCTTCTATCAGCATTCTTTTCAGTTTAGCACATTCACCCTGTAGAAATAGCTAAGCTTCAACATAACAGTAATGGAGTGATATAGTTGTTGTGTCAAATTCAACTAATGGTTAAACAAAAAAACATACACATTTAATAAATAATTGTTCGTAATTCTTCACATAATGCAGACACTGAAGGAACGTACAAAGGTACAGTAATAATCCAACCATTCCATCAATTACATCTGCTTCAAATGTATCTCGTATATTATCCCTTTTCTTCTAATGAGCTTCAAAGACTTAATCATTGATCAAAGCTTTTATAATGTAATTTTGGCCAAATCCTTATTTGTTAGAGCTTTTGGAAATATTAGCAATAAAATTTTTCTTTTAAAAGATTATGTAGAATAAGATAAATAAGATAACATGCAATATTAAATGAGGGAGACAAACTAAAAGATGATAAAATAAAATAATGGGGATTCCAAGAATTACGTCAGCAGTTTCAGAAGCATTAAGGAGATTGGCTAACTCCAATTCCTTTTCTTCAACTTGTCTCATAGCACTTCGTCTTATCTCGTCATATTCCGGCTTTAGCAATTGCAGAAGCTCTCTTTCTTTTTGCAACTCTCTCTTTGTTTTGATCCATTCATTCTAAACATGAAAGTTACCCATTATTCCATCTTAAACAATTGTTTAAGTACACATGTCATATTATTATAATTGCTCCTAATCAATATATAGAATCATTTAGAGAGGAGACTTGGGGTTAGACTTCAAATCACAGGGATAAAAACACTGCCAGGATCTAGTCTATGAAAGAAGCACAAACCAAATTGTAAATATAATTATAACAGACAGAGATAGGGAGAAAAATGATGCTAAAACAGAAAGCTAATCCTCATTGAGATTGGAAGGTACTCCACTGGTTTTTGCACCCAAATCACCAACAATATGCTTCCCCGTCTCTCCCTAATGTCTGAAGGCCACTTTTTATAGGAAATTAACACAGTAACAGAAAGGCACCACTCATTACAATCTCATGCCAGCTCATCCCTAGGACCTAGCCCTGACACACAGTCCTCAAGGTTGAGCCAAAATTAAGAGAAACTCATGGCATAACCTTGTGTTGCCTCCTTACAAAAATAAACGGAGAATCATCTGGCACTATAAATTCCTTCACATTGTAGGAAAAAACAAACAAAAATGAAGTTACTCAGCATCGTCTTTCCACATTAAGATTAAGAATTAAAAATAAATCTGGTAAGGAGGAAGACACATTATTTGCTACACAGGAAAGAAAAGAAATATCTTCCAACACATAGCTGTTCCCTTGTTTTATGTTCAGAACCCTCTCCCTTTTATTCCATTTCTTCTGTCTTTTCTTTTTCTGTCTGAATCTTCGGTGGATGCTTGTGTTTGGTTAGGCTGAGATTTGAGCTTGCACAGGTTTGTTATAGAAAGCACCTTTCTATTACTACGTAATCAAACACAGGCTTCCACTGAAGATTTAGGCACCTTTCTATAGAAGGCACTAAACACAATTTCCTTTCCATTGAATTAGATCATCATTCCTACTTCCCACTGTTACCCTATCAGAACAATAGAAATTCTTCATCCTTCAGCCTTCTTTGTAGAGCATTGTCATTGTTTTAAAATTAAAACAAAATCCTGTGTTTTGCTTTTCACATTGATCACAGTTCCTTGCAAAATCGTTCATTTTGTTCCGTTGTCAAAAAAATGATAGACAAATGTTATAATATAAAACGAAAAAATACTAACACGGCTACTACCTCAGCAAGATCAGCTCTAGTTGTCTCATACTTGGCATTTTTTTGAACTTCAACTAATTCTAGACTTACCTCTTCAATTCGTCTCTTATCCAGTTGTGCTTGTGCCTCATCATCTTTCTCGAGTTTATGCCTTTGGACAAGTTTTTGCTCTTTCCCCAGCATTGTCCTTAGTTTATCACATTCACTCTGCAATATTAGCGGTAGCTTCAACATAATAGTAATAAAATGATAGTCTTTTATCACCTTTCAGCTCAGACGTAAAAAGAAAATCTTAATCATCAAATAAGCATCTATTTATACTCACAAATTACAAGCATAAAAGGGACCAAAATTATAGTAACGTTACTATAATACTTTATAAATTTTAATAGTTTTTAATATTACAGTACACATAATTAAATTCTGGTTGCTCAAGCTCAACTATGAAAGAGAGCAAAAAACTTTATTACATTTATTTCTCTTTTACGTTTTGTGTTTGATCAATGCATATATTTGCTTTCATTTGCAGACAGATTAAATTTTCCACAGTGAGAGAAGCATAAAATTAGAGTTTCCTTGCAGAGCAATATCAGAAGCAAAGGAAAAAAAAATTCATCAAAATCAACATGTTTAAGTACAAATGAAAGCCATCCATATACTTCTAATATGCCATTTTCAATGATTTAACAAAAAAAGTACTTTCTGAAATAATTGACCAAATATTAATCATTGATATGAGTGCTACACTAGTTGCATCTTCATTATAGAATTCTAGCAAATACTAATAAATTTTTTTAAAAAAATTCCTTTAAAAGAAAATAACAGAGCATGACACATACCTCAGAAATTGCTGCAGCGTTAAGGGCATTGGCTAACTCTAATTCCTTCTCTTCAACTTGTTTCAGTGTACTTTGTCTTTTCTTCTCATTTTCCAGCTTTAGCAATTGCACAAGCACTTGAGCTTCTTGCAACTCCCTTTTCACCTTAATCCATTCATTCTTATAAGGGAAACAGGTTACCAATTAGTAGCAACCAAAGGGCCTGTTTGGATGGGCTTTTTTGATAACAAAAAAGCACTTTTTAATGCAAAAATAAATGCTTTTTAATTAATTTATGTGTTTAGATGATTTTTTTTTTTTTTAAAAGCAAAAGTCACAAAAAAGAAGAAGCTAAAATGCTGTTTTTTTTAAAAGCTCCAATTTAGAGCTTAAAAAAAAAACACTACAAAAAAAAAAAAAAACTTTTTTTAAAAGCCCATCCAAACAAGACAGTTGGAAGGTAACAGTTGGAATCAACCTAATTTGTCATGGGTTGAGTTTCATTTACTTGCTTTCGAACCGTCTTGATCAACTCTCTCGCTTCTCCATTATTGATCCTTTTTTCAAATTCTCGGAATGATACTTCGTACGTGGAGACTATCGACACGATCATAAACTATTGCAAGCGTCATGGTCATGACATTTCTAAGTGCTATTATCTCACTGATGATGGCCCTGCTGATGTGAACTATGCCTCACCTGCCATGTGACTATGCCTCAAATCCTCATATGGATAGCGGTGCAAACTATCATGTCTCACCATAAATCCATTGATAGGTTTAAGATTTACGGTTTAGGGGTCCCTTTAATCTGATTTATTAGTTGATATTTCAAATAATTTTATCTTTTATTTAATTTAGGAGATTAAAATCATATGTGATCTGATATTTCGAATTTAAAATCCAGTAAAATCTGATTTACAGAAACAAGGCAATATTAATTTTGGAAATCTTCAATTTAGGAGTGGCTCAGTTGTGAGCAAAGAAAATTTCTTATCATGCACATGTAGGCTTTTCAGTACTAGTATTAGGACAATTTTCAAATCACAAAACAAAATTTCTTTTAAATTACTGTAAGATATGACATCTAAATATTACAAAATTAAGAGAGAAAAAGACCAGGACTAGCCCAAACCTCAGCAACATCAGCTCTAACTGTAGCAAACTCAACATCTTTTCGAGCTTCGGCTAACTGTTGACTCATTCTTTCAATTTTTATATTGGCCATTTGCACCTCATCTTCTTTCTCTTGTTCAAGCCTCTGGACCAGTTTTTGCTCCTCTTCCAGCATTCTCCTCAGTTTAGCACATTCACTCTGTAAAGTTAGCAACAGATTCAGCATAACCATAAATGAGTGATGCAGTTGAAGAATGGAAAAACAAAATACACAATAATCAACACATAGTTTACATATTTCTTCACAAATCACAAACACCAAAGGAACTTATTTCATCGTGAGAGAAGCACAAGATAGAATAGAGTTAAAGCAGTTAAAGGGGGAAATAGATAGATATTCTGTTGAACAAAATGAAAATAAAAATGTACAGACACAGTAAAAAATGAACACAATCATAATACAACAGAAACACAAACAAATACCTCAGCAGCATTTAGTGCATTGACAAACTCCATATTCATCTCTTGAACTGGCCTCACGGCGCCTATCTTGTCTCCTCAAGTTTCAAAGTAATTCAACGGGCTCTTCATCTTATTATAACTTTGTCTTTGCCTGAATCATTCATTCTGAAATGATACAATGGAATGTTATTATTTTGATATCAGCATAATGATCACGTAACAAGAGTGATAAAACAATAAATCAAAAAGACCAAAAAAAGGGGAAAATTTGTGTTTATCAGTCTCCTTAGTTCGTACAGGCATCAAATTGCAGAACCCATGAAGCATTGCAGCAGATATATAACAAATTATTGAAAGTAGAAGAGAAAATTACTCATCACTACACTATAATGCCGTATCTGCCACTGTTGCCTTGTGAGAAAAGCTTTTAAACCGCTGAGTTAGTGGAATGCTGAGAGTGGCTAAAGCTTCATTGTTAATTTTTTTTAGTGTGCGATGGAAGATATATAGAACGGAGAATCAGAAGCATGAATCGTTGATTGCTGAGTAGTGAAGGCAGGAGGACGATGAAGGAACTTGGGCGGAAGTAGTCTTCGGACTTCAGAATGTGCTTTTTAAGCCAAAACGTGTGAGCTAAGAAAGTGGGTGGACTGTGGAGCCATGTGAAAATAAGGCTTCTGAAACTATGTTTGATTGAATTAACAGTAGAAACTATTTTTTTAACGTGATTTATGAATATATATAAATAAGTTTGTAAGCCTATGAGAAAAGTTTTATTTCAACTTTGTGTAGATGTGTTTTTTCTACAATCTATTTTGTAACTGTGTTTTCCATTAACCAAAATAATACAGTCACTTCATGCTTTGTCCATCACTACCAACTACTTATCTCTGGTTCAGCACTTCAGCATCTTCCTTTCCACAATTACATAAATCAGTTTCAAACATCATTACAAAATAAGGATAAAAAAAAAAAAAACCTGAAATTCAACATTTGGTCAGCTTTCACTTAAAATCAACATCAAACACATAACTCTTGTTGCATCCTAATATGAGCATATTGGAGGACCACCTGCATCACAATATACACATGCCATAAATATAAGTTCGTAAAAAAAACATTTAATTAATGACAAGTCAAAATGTTGATGCTGTCTATTTTGACAAGTTTATATACCTATAATGACAAGTCAAAGGGTGGTTATTGACAAGCCCATGTATGTTAAATATTATCATTTTTTTAGTATCATTTAAAACAACTCTTATTGACAAGTGGACGTAACTATATTGACAAGTCATAAAGTAACCATTGATAAACTCTTGTAAGTTAATTAAAATAGCTTTCATTGATAGGTGAATGTGTCTATATTAACAAGTTATAGAGTAGCAATTGACAAGTAACTGAAACTAGTCATATAACTTAATATCATATGACCAAATACCAATTACTAAGGGCAAAACAGTAATTTCACATTCGTAATTTTATATCACTAAGATTCTAGAGACTTTTTTTATATGATAATTTACAAAGATACTTTTTTGTTATTTTTTTTTCTGATTCTTAAGACTTAAGTATGATTTCCCCCCAAAAAAAAAAAACCCTTTGGCTACAACAAAAAAACAACCAAAGAAAGAAAGAAACAAGAAATGTACCTATCTCATTTTCTCCTTTACGTACATTTCTCACTTTTTTTTAAAAAAAAGCACTTTTTTCACTAATCAAACATTGCATAATGACTATGCACAGGTGTAAAGTGAATACGTGGGAACATCTTTTTTTTTTTTTTGTCAAGTCTGAAAGTGCTTTATTCATATTCATCAAAAGCAGCGAAATAATGCGATTACACAACTAAGCAGCCAAGTCCATCCAAGGAGAGGCAACACAAAGCACAAAACTAGAAAGACTTGATAAAACAATGGCAGCTAGACCCAAAATAATTTGAATAACCTTGTCAACCACCCTTGACGAGTAAATCGTCTATTTGTAGAATATTAACATTTTTTTTATACAAAAATTTTAGGAAAAGGGTAGGGCTCACCCACAGTCCAAGGGCAGGGCGTTTGGAGCCCAGTCCACAGGATATACTGGCCAGATAGTACACATGCCTCCACCTCTACCAGCATTTCCACTACTTCCTAGACCCCTAGGATGCCTCCCCCAGCGCCTTTACCAACGCAGGGATCGAACCCCCTCCCTTGAGGTAAGGAAGTCCGACCTTTCGTCAGTTGAACCCAAGGACGAGGGGTAGAATATTAAAATTATTTGTACACAACACACACAAACTGTATACAACAAGTTTAGTGGGCTAAGACCCATTTACATATAACCTATTACAAGGCACCAAGCCCAACAACCTTGACACACAAACATTTATTATACTAATCTTAATACCCCTTCAAGTTGGGGACCATACAAATTTACGGTTCCTTATTTAAGCAGAAAATGCTCATAATCCTCACACCTAAGAGGCTGTGTCAAAATATCCACTAACTGATTCTTTGAACAAACATTTTGTAAATCTTTCACTTACAAAGTAATAATTGATCTTAATATATTTTGTTCGCTCGTAAAACACTGGGTTGTTGGCAATGTGTATTGCTACTTTGTTATCACAAAACACCTTAACCAAAGCCAAATCTAGAATGTTGAGATTATGTAAAATGCGTGTAAGCCAAATAACTTCTGACACTGCTGAAGCTAAAGCTCTGTAATCAGCTTCAATGGATGACCTAGAAACTGTATGTTGTTTCTTCGACTTCCAAGACACAAAGGAGCTGCCATACTTCAGCAAATAGCCAGTCACAGACCACTTGGTGTCATGACAAGCAGTTCAATTGACCCAGGAACCCTTTGAGGTAGCAAACGACTTGAACAACAACTACCATATGAGATTTGCGAGGCGCACTTAAGAATTGACTCAAAGCTTGTACACAAAAAACTAATGTTAGGTCTAGTTGTAGTTAAATAACACAACCTACCTACAAGTAGCTAGTATGTTGCAGGTTCTGTCAAGAGAACTATCTTTTATTTAGCATTTAATCCTCCCAACTAAGAGGTGAGCCATGCATTGCTGCAAGCTTGTCCACAATAAAAAATTAATTAAGGATTGTATATAGATAAACTTAGGATCATTTCTCTCTTCTTGATGAGCCTTTTATTAATTCATAAGTATTCTAAATATCATGCAAATGCAATATAAACAAGGGAAAATTGGGTTTTAGCTTTTCAAATTAATAAACTAAAAGAGTATGCAATTTAATTAAATGTTAAACTATTATTTTTGGTATTTTTTTTATAAAATGGAATGGAGTATGAAATGTATAATGAATGATAAATGCTCTTGGAAATGGAGTAGTGACTATCATAGTTCAATTAGATATGGGAGTAATTTTCACTAAGTCTTGATAAAAAACCTCAAGATAACATTTGAGTCTAATATTCCAATTAATAGTAGTTCTTACAAACATAGCTAACTATTTTCTCTAGAGATATTGTTTAAAGCCACTTAGTGTGTGATTAAAATTAGATTAATGCAACTTGCTTCCTCTTGATAAGAATGCGATAACACGACACTCAATTAATCCAATTCAATAATACTATCTAACGATAACACGTAGAAATCACAATATCATTGAATCAATAAGGAGAATACATATATAAAATCAAATCTAATCACACAGGTTCAATCCACAAAGTTATCCAAACAGGTAAACTAAGTCTCAAAATTACAAAACAATATTCCTAAAACTAGAAAATCCAAATATAATTAGAGGAAATAGATTGAACAAAATAAGCTCTGAACTCAAGCTATTGTCCATCATCAAGAAGCAAAACGAACTCAACCACTCATTGCCTTAGAATAATCACAACTTAGAATCTCAGCACTTGCCGGAATCTGGAAGAAGTTGCTGGAATATGGAATTTTAGACTGTGAAAGAGAGAGATGGTAGTTGATGGTTGAAGGACGGTGGTTGAAGATTCCGGCTAAGGTGAGTGCAAGGGCTGACAATGGAGAGAGAGAGAGAGAGGAAGAAACTCACTGGAACTGTATCTCCGACAATAGTGGTGTAGTGAGTGAGGCTTTCGGTGACAGTGAAAGTGGTCAACGACGCAGTGGTGGTGGTTGTGAGTTGCTTCTTCCTCCTTCGATCTCCCCTCTCTCTCGTTTTCTGCTTCACAGCCGTGGCGCACACCCGTCTCTGTTTTTGGTTTAGTCTGCCGAAGATGAAGGAAGGTGTGGCGGACGATGGTGGAGAGGTGGACAAAGAAGGTGATGAAAGAAGCTCATCGACAACCGTGGTGGAGAACAAAGCCGCCGGCGAGAAAGAAGAAGGGCTAAGGTGGTGAAGAGAAGACTTCCCATTTTTAATAGATTTTTGATATATTTGGGAAGTCATCAATACTAAATTAAAGAGATTTTCTTGATATTTTAAAAGATATCAATTTGGGTGCATATTTCAACTTAAAATATAAGTTTTTAAGTTTAAGAAAGAAAAATAATAATAAGAGGTTTTCTCAAAGAAAAGAAAAAGAAAATCAATTTATTATGATTATTATTATTAATATATTGTTTTTTGGGTTAAGTACCAATTTTGCCTATGAAGTACGCGCCCAACAGTAATTTTGCCCTTTAAGTTTTCGGCGTAGCAATGTTGTCCCTGAAATCTCAAAACGTAGCAATGTTGCCCCTCCGTTAAAAACCTTAATGGTCAACTAACGGTCAACGTTAGGATTTTTAACGGAGGGGAATCATTGCTACGTTTTGAAACTTCAGGGCAACATTGCTACGCCGAAAACTTAAGAGGCAAAATTGCTCCTGGGTGCATACTTCAGGGGCAAAATTAGTACTTAATCCTTGTTTTTTAAGTAATAGGGGAAGGACGGTGCAGCACTTTTGGCAATTCAAGATTGAGGATTAGAGTTTAAAAAAAAATGGAGATGGAAAAGCGCACCGTTTAGAAAACTTGTGGAATGGGCCGGCGGTCACCTAATCTCCATAAAAGGAAGTAGCCATAATCGATCATATAAAGGCAAGAGAGGGCAGCATCAATTCATTATCTCTCATGTGCTTGAGCGTAGAAGAGAAGAGGCAGCCGCTTGGGAAAAATCATTACCGTCTTCTTCTTCTTCTCGTTGAGTGAGAATCAGAGTCACAAAGAGAGCAGCAAGAGGAGGCGGCTATTTCAGTTCAGTCTTTATCCACTTCCCCATGAGCCCGTAGCACTGCACCAGTTGGAGGCAGCAGGATTTTTGCTGGGCTTGGTTTTATTTTCATCCCCTCTCTATGCGAATTTGAACTGAGTCTTTATTTACTGAGATGGTTTTGATTAAAGCTATGTGTGTCTAACTTTTTCTCTGCAACTTAGAATACTATGAACTTGTTTGAGTTGTTCCTAGTTTTGCTTAATATTATTTTAGTAAAATTAAATTAAATTAAAACTGTCTCCTATTTGGACGGTCGAGATGGGATAGACTCCCCCAACCTATCGATCGATAGACAGACAGGGAAGCCGGTTCCTATAAAAGCAAGAGAGGGCGGCATCAATTCATTATCTCTCATGGGCTTGACCGTAGAAGAGAAGAGGCAGCCGCTTGGGAAAAATCATTACCGTCTTCTTCTTGTTTGTTTGTTTGTTTTTTTTTTTTTGAGTGAGAATCAGAGTCACGAAGAGAGCAGCAAGAGGAGGCGGCTATTTCAGTTCAGTCTTTATCCACTTCCCCATGAGCCCGTAGCACTGCACCAGTTGGAGGCAGCAGGATTTTTGCTGAGCTTGGTTTTATTTCACTTCCCCAAGCCATGCGAGGCTAACATTTTCTCTGCAACCTAGAGTATTATGAACTTATTTGAGACTTGAGATTGTTTCCACTAATTTATTTTGCTTAATATTATTTCTTTTTTTTTTATTTGTTATTGCTTGGCAATTGGCAACCATTGAGCGTGTTTTGGGATCTAGGATTGAACTTGATAAAGAGAATCTTAAATTGACCATAGAACTAAATAATGTGAAATTAAAAATTATATAATTTGCGTTTAGAATTGATGTATGCCTAGAAGCTCCTCATAATTAAATTAGAGTTAGACCAATCTAAACTACATCTTATTAATTGTGTGAGACATTGCCTAATTAATTGAGGTACGTATATAAATGGACTGACATGCATTTATAGACATTAATATTCTAGATTAGTTGAGTAAGTTAAGTTAAAATTAATTAAGTGATGATAAAATCTAAGAAAAAAATAAGGGATTAATGATTCTAGGTTATCCTTCTTGACCTTAGAATTTGTTCTTTGTGAAAAGTCTTTGTTATAATTAGTTTATTTTTCTTATTGAATTTCTCTTTAGTCATATTAAAAACAATTCTGATTTGTTCAACTTAAATGAAACAAGGAAATTTAATGCCTTATCACTAATTGGATTGAGTTTTTGTGGGATGACTTTGATTTGTCACTTACAATTTTCATGACCCATATACTTGCGGTGCTTAATTAAATTTTGGTAGCATCACAGAGTCACCATCTTCACCACGAGAGAGAAGGTTTCGAAGTAGTCTATACCTTCTTGTTGGATCTAACCTTTAGCCACAAGACGAGCCTTATACCTTTCCAACGCACCTTTGCAATCATACTTGATCTTGATCTTAAAGACTCATTTGCACCCAATAGCATGTTTTCCCTTAGGTAAATCAACAATTTCCCAAGTTTTATTTTGCCGTAATGCCTTCATTTCCTCTTGCATCACATTCATCCGTTTGGGGTCTTGTGATGCTTCCTGAAAGCTACAAGGCTCAACACCCATATCAGTAGAAAGTAGAAAATCTTTATAGCTAGGGGATACATGAGTATAGGACATGTCCTTATGGATAGGATGTTAGTTCTCATATGTTTTGATGATGATAAATATTGGTTTTGCTAATTAATAATCAGTTCAAAGTGTTGAAAAGAATTTAATGGTAAAGTATGCTCGAGTAGAGAACAAGCGTGCCCGAGCATCATTGTGCCAGAAACTGAAAGTATGTGCTTACATATGTACTATGCCCGAGCAGCGAGTAAGTGATGCCCGAGCATAGTGCTCGAGCATAGGTAGACAAGTGCTCGAGCAGGCAACACAATCTCTTCTTCTTTTAAGAGTTGCTCGACTCATGCCCGAGCATGAATTACTCGTGCCCGAGCAGCATGCTCGAGCAAGAGTTCAGAGTTGCCCGAGCAACATTACTTACCTTCTTTGCATTCGTCTCTGGATGGATGTTGCCCGAGCATGAAATACTCATGCTCGAGTAGCATGCTCGAGCAAGGGTATAGAGTTGCTCGAGCTGCATCTCTTGCTCTCTCTATATTCTTCTCCGGACGAAGCATGCCTGAGCATGGAAATAGCATGCTCAAGCTACGTCTCTTGCTCTCTCTATATTCTTCTCCGGACGAAGCATGCCCGAGCATGGAAATAGCATGCTCGAGCAAGGGGAAAAGCATGCTCGAGCAGCATCGTTGCTTTTCACTCTTTGCTCTCTGTATGCTCTGTGCCCGAGCAAGAAAATATCTTGCTCGAGCAGCATGCTTGAGCAGACACAACATTATGCTCGAGCAGACCTGACGCTTGGTATTCGATGCTCTCTGCCTTACCCATGCCCGAGCATGAGCGATATCATGCCCGAGCATGATAAGAAGTTTGCCCGAGCATTATCGTTTACTGAATCATTTTCTTCTTCAAAATTACCTTGCCCGAGTAAGCACTTTTGAGTGCTCGAGCAGGTTGCTCGAGTAGATGCTTTGTGCTGCCCGAGCATAGGTCGATGCTTTCATTTTATAACATACTTTCTTGAACGATGCTCGAGCAAGCTTGAAGTCATGCCCGAGCATGACTATTCTCTGTTCTGTAAATCGATATATATTTCAATTCAAATCTCATGGGTTATCTTCAAACCACTTGCTTGACTTTTGAATGATATTTAAACATAGCACTAATAATCATTTAAGTATGTTTCAGGATGTTAACCATTGTTTTAGCAGAAAATCAAGAACTCTGACAGAAGCATTAAATGCAAATTGCTAAAGACGTGATATCCTCGGTAACCACCTTCTGAGCAAATGGAAAGCAATTACAAATATTCTCCCTTGCATTCAATGCTATTTCACAACAGGCAAAACAAAAGGAATGAAGGGAATGTTGGAACTGCAAATCCACCTGGAATGTTTGAACGACGAAATATACTATCCGAAGCGTCATGAGTCTAACGGAAATATTTGAGACTCACAACGGTCAATCTTCAAGCTTCTCCAACGGCCATAAATGTTTCAACTATAAATACCAGAAGCATTGAAGTCGTCAACCACCGAAGCGCTGTGCATTCATTTCGATTTATTACAACTACTACTGTTTCATTAATATCTTTGGATATCTTGTGTACTTCAGTATTTGTTTTTTATCTACTCGTGAGGAGTTTCTAAACACTTATTTAAATTACTGTGTTGTAAAATCTTAAGGTTGTGGAACCTTAAGTGGGTGTACGGTTACAACTTGTAAGGGGGAGTGAGTCCTAGTGAGAGGATCATCCGAGTACAAAGTGTGTAATTGTATTGTGATTAAGAGTTAGTAAAATCCCAAGGTGTGCTTGGGGACTGGACGTAGGTCGTTGAGTTACACCGAACCAGTATAAATTCTCTGTGTTCATTTCTCTTCTCACAGTCTCTGTTTATCGCCGCTTCTAAGTTCGTTTGTTTGTTTAAAAATAATTTTTTTATAATCACCTATTCACCCCCTCTAGGTGATATTTCATCTTCATTTGGTATCAGAGCGTAGGTTTCTCAGTTGGGTTTAACATCCCGAGATAGATCATGGACAGAATATTACCTGATGATGCCTCAATCAATCGACCACCTGGATTCAATGGTGAACACTATTCATTTTGGAAAGCAAAATTCAAAGTGTTTGTGTTGGTAACCGAATATGGTCTCTGGCAAGTGATAGAAAATGAAGACTACATTCCCACGCGAACTGAAGGCTGATTTACAGTTCCTAAGTCAGAGGAAGAATTTGATTAGAATGACAGAAGGAATATCACTCTTAACAGAAAAGCCGTCTTAATGCTTCAGAATGCTCTCAGTCAAAAAGAATACTTTCGTATATGTAACTTGTCTTCCGCAAAAGAAATGTGGAAGGCATTAGAAATAGCTTATGAAGGAACCTCTGGCATCAAGGAGAATCGCATCAATACCTTGACCATCGAGTATGACTTACTTCAAATGAAGTCCGGAGAAACCATTGCTGATTTTCAACTTCGTTACACACATTTGACCAATCAGTTGGTAGCTCTTGGTAAAACATATGATCAACGGTCTCAGGTCAGAAAGATTCTCAACGTTCTGACAAAAGATTGGGAAGCAAAAGTTATAGCAATAGAAGAGGCTCGAGGAGAATCAATGACTTTAGTTGCTGCTATCTTCGGAAGCTTATCCGAATATGAAAGCAAATTAAAATTCATAAAGGGCTTAGATGAGATCAACAACAACATGAGCAAAGGTGTTGCTCTCAATGCTGTGGAGGAAAAAGAAGCTAATGAGGAAGATAATGATGGTGATGATGATGAAGAATTGGGGATGATGGTTCGAAGATTCAAAAAGTTCTATAAGAAGGACCAAGGCTTCAGAAACAGATTCCAGAAAGGAGGAAGTTCAAGTAACAGACGTGAATACAAGGATAAAGATCAAATCATCTGTTACGAGTGTGAAAAGCTAGGCCACTACAAATCGGAGTGTCCTCAGCTGAAGGGAAACGAAAAGGATAAGAAAAATAAGTTCAATCATTTCAAAAAGAAGGCTTACGTATCTGGAATATGGGGAGATGACTCCTCAGAAGAAGAAAGTGAGGAAGAAGAAGATACCGCAAATATCTGTCTAGTTGCAGAAGAAGAGCAACGTGGGAATGATAATGAGGTATATGACTCACAACCTACTTATGATGAATTGTTTGCTCTTGTTCAAACTGAGTTTGAAAAACTTGCTGAAAAATATATTGCTTTGAAAAAGAAAAATATGACCTTGAACAACAAGTAGAAAACCTTTCTTCTTCTGAAAGCGTCATTTGTGAAGAGTGTGTTGATTTAGAGAAAAAAAATTCGTATCTTACAAAAACTCTTGAGAAGTTTACTAAAGGCAGTGAAATGCTAAATGTAATTTTAAAAGCTCAGAGATTTACGAACGATCGTTCAGGGATAGGTTACAATCCCATTTTTGATAGAAAGAAAGGGAAAAAGAAGAGTGGTGGAAAATCCTATTTAAACTATTTTCGAAAAACTGTCCACTCTTCAAATCCATTTGCTCACTGCAATTATTGTAACCGAAAGGGTCATAATACTTCGTCTTGTTTTCATAAGAAAGACATAAGAGATAAACCTGTTGGTAATTATCAGTGGGTGCCTAAAGGAACCTATGTTCCTCAGGCCCGAACTAACCTCAAAGGACCCAAGAAAAGATGGGTACCTAAGACTTAATCTCTTATGATTTGCAGGTGTGTATGAGAGCATCAAGAGTCAACAAGTAGTACATAGATAGTGGATGCTCTAGACACATAACGGGGGATCAAGACAAATTTGTGGCAATGAGATCGAGAGATGTTGGCAAAGTCACTTTTGGAGGAAATCAATCCGGGAAAATCACCGGCATTGGTGAGATTGGTGCAAAAGATGGACCTCAAATCAAGGATGTATATCTTGTGGAAGGTCTTTGCCACAATTTGTTGAGTGTAAGTCAGAGTGCCGACAAGAACAATTGGATCATTTTTGATTCAGAAGAGTGCCTCATTATCAATAAAGATGATCTCCCAATTGATAAAGGTAAACTTAAGGTATTGATTAAAGCCCCTAGAGAAGGTAACTGCTATACCTTGGATTTACCTAAAATTAGTTCTGAAAAATGTTTTGTTAGCAATTTGAACGAAAGTTGGCTGTGGCATAAGCGTTTAGCTCATGTGAACATATTTCAACTTGACAAGTTGCTAAGAAAGGATTTGGTCATTGGTTTACCAAAACTTAATTTTAAAAACAACATGGTTTGTGATGCATGTCAAAAAGGTAAACAAACAAAAGCATCTTTTAAAAAAAAACTTGAAATTTTGACGAATCGACCTCTTTAACTACTTCATATGGATTTAGTTGGGCCAACAAGAGTCAGGAGTCTTGGTGGTAATTTATATACTTTAGTTATTCTTGATGACTATTGTCGCTTTACTTGGACTATCTTTTTATCTTCGAAAGATGAAACCTTTGATCTATTTGTTGTGTTTGCCAAGAAAGTGAAAAACGAGAAAGGTATCTGTATTTCAACTATTCGCACTGATCATGGAGGCAAATTTGAAAATCAAGCGTTCGAGGAATTCTGCGATGCTCATGGGATTGATCATAATTTCTCTGCTCCACGAACACCTCAGCAAAATGGTGTGGTTGAAAGGAAGAATCGTGTACTCACCGAAATGGCTCGTGCAATGTTGAACGAAAATAAGACCTCACAAGTATTCTGGGCGGATGCGATGAGCACAGCCAGCTATATCTCAAATCGAGCATATATGAGGAAGAAGCTGAACAAGACACCTTATGAACTCTACAAAGGAAGGAAACCAAACTTGGCTCATTTGCACATCTTTGGTGCAAATGCTTTGTACATAATAATGGTAAGGATAATCTGGGTAAGTTCGATTCAAAATCTGATGAATGTATATTTCTAGGTTATTCCAATAGAAGTAAAGCCTATAGAGTTTTTAATATTCGTACTCGTGTAGTTGAAGAATCCATTCATGTTGTATTTAGTGAAACCAAAGCTAATAAATCCTTGGATGATGATGAGGAAGATATACATAGAAATCAATTCTTTTCGAAAACCACTGCTACATCTCTTGAAAATCCTGAAGATGTTTTTGACCCCATCTCTGAAAATGTTTGTGAAAATGATGTTCAATCTCAACTAAAGCTTGGAGGTTTATTAGAAATCATCCTTTAGACCAAGTAATAGGTGATGTAAGTCAAGGAGTAAGAACCAGGAAAAGTACTTTGAATGAAATCACTTTTTCTGCATTCATCTCTCAGATTGAGCCCTCTAAGATTGATGAAGTCCTCTCAGACAATGATTGGGTCATCGCAATGCAAGAAAAATTGCATCAATTTGATAGGAATCAAGTTTGGGACTTAGTACCTAGACCCAAAGACCATCCGGTCATCGGGACTAAATGGGTATTTAAGAACAAACGTGATGAAACAACAATCATTGTCCGTAACAAGGCAAAATTGGTTGCTAAAGGCTATAATCAAGAAGAGGGAATTGATTATGAAGAAACTTATACTCCAGTGGAAAGATTGGAAGCTATAATATTTCTTCTAGCCTTTGCTTGTATCAAAGGATTCAAGCTCTATCAAATGGATGTCAAGAGTGCATTTTTAAATGGTTTTATTCAAGAGGAAGTTTATGTTGAACATCCCCCTGGTTTTGAAAATGAACATCATCCTGATCATGTTTTTCGCCTCAAGAAGGCCCTATATGGCCTTAAGCAAGCTCCAAGAGCTTGGTATGAGCGATTAAGTAAATTCCTTCTTGATCAAGGTTTTGTTATAGGCAAAGCTGATACAATTCTTTTCATTAAAAGTAATAAACTAAATGAAATTTTAGTTGTTCAAATATATGTTGATGATATTATTTTTGGTGCCTCTAACGAATCTGTGTGAAAAATTTTCAAAGAAAATGCAGGGTGAATTCGAGATGTCAATGATGGGTGAATTAAACTATTTTCTCGACCTACAAATCAAACAACGGCAGAATGAGATATTTATCTCACAAACTAAATATCTCTGTGATTTGCTCAAAAAGTTGGGGTTAGAAAATTCTAATGGAGCCGACACTCCTATGAGTTCAACTGCTTCCTTGGATGCCGATGAAGAGAAAGGCAAAGACTTCAACATAACCAAATATCGGGGAATGATCGGATCCTTACTGTACTTGATTGCAAGTCGGCTGGATATACAATTTAGTGTGGGAATGTGTGGGAGATTTCAGTCCGCTCCTAAAGAGTCACATGCTGAACATGTTAAAAGAATCTTTCGTTACCTCTCGGACACAAAGGAATTGGGTCTCTGGTTTCCTAAAGGACAACAAGAGCATTTAGTTGCATATTCTGATTCAGATCATGCTGGGTACAAAACTGATAGAAAAAGTACCAGTGGACAATGTGAGTTTCTCGGAGGATCCCTGGTTTCATGGTTTAGCAAGAAACAAACGACGGTAGTTGTATCCTCTACTGAAGCTGAATATGTGGCTACTTCAAGTTGTTGTGCTCAAGTCTTGTGGCTTAAACAACAACTTCAAGACTTGGGGATTTATCTGAAGGAGATCGCAATTCTGTGTAACAACACCAGCACAATAAGCTTGGCCAAAAATCTTGTTCAACACACTAGAACCAAGCATATTGATGTGAGACATCATTTTGTTCGTGATCATGTTCAAAGAAAAGATGTCAAGGTGATGTTCATTCCTACAAATCTTCAGTTGGTTGATATCTTTATCAAACCGTTGGCTAAAGAACAGTTCATGTTCATCTGTAGAGAATTGGGAATGGCGAATCCCAATGAATTGTAAGTATTCTCTCCTCAATTGATTTAATTTAACATGATAATTACTAACTTTAGCATCAGAGTCTCTAGTTCACGTTTTTGTAGGACGCTTTGTTCTGATGATGAAATATAAAGGTGAACAGAGAGAATGATGCTCGAGCACACCCCTTCTCTCATGCTCGAGCAACATTGAAGAAAACTAGTTAAAGTTGCAGAAATTAAGAAGCTTGCTCGAGCAAGCTACATGTCATACTCGAGCAACAACGAGTTGCTACTTGATTAATAAGAAAACGAAGGTTCATGCTCGAGCAAGGATAGAAGCCTGCCCGAGCATCAACGGCTTAAAAACTTGACACGCTGCCCGAGCAGACTCGCAACAGTGCCAGATTAACGTCGAGGAATGAACTTTTCAACTATGTTTTTATGAATGCTGCTCGAGCACCACACAAGCCATACTCGAGCAACGTCGACGTTCATCTGATAAAATCTCAATCTGGATTCATCAAAAAGGAATTAAATCAAAGATCAAGTTAATGGGAATCAAGTGCTCACAAAACACACTTGATGTGAGGTATTTTTAGTGTTTTATACTTGCCTATTTAAGATCTGAGAATCGTCTTTGCCCGAGCAGACTACAAAGTCTGCCCGAGCAACGATGTGCTCGAGCACGTTTTATATACTGCTTGAGTAAACGACATTCTATCATGTCTGTTGCTTGCGTCGTTTCGTCTCTTTTCTCTTTTCTTTATTTAAGTTCTCTGCCACTCTCTCTCTTCTGTTCAAACTCACTCTCGTTTCCAACGAACCTTAAATCCCAAATCCTATGCATTTTCCATTCTACTCCTTTCTCAATATTTCGCTCTTATCTTCGTCAAACCTCCATCAAAATGACCAAAACATTGGGTGGTCCTCGCAAATCTCCTCTACCGGAGTCCTCTACTCAACCCCCTACAAAGAAGCCTCGAACACAGAAGTCCAAGCCTTCAGAGAAGAAAAAGACAAAGTCACCGACAAAGATAGCTCCAAAGCACAAATCACCGATGAAGCCTAAAGACAAAGCAGTGTCTTTCAAAGAACCAGGAAAGCATCAAACTAGGCTTCAAACCAAATCATCACCTGGGGTCAAAGCCAAATGACCTAGGTCTCCATCTCCTACTCTGTCTGATTCTGAAGATACCGCAACTCTCTTTGATGAGCAACCTCAGAAACCACAAGTTTCCCTGAGTCAGAAATCCAGTAAGAAGCCTTCAACAAGCCAGAAGCAACCTTCCTTCAGTCGAAGTCAGAAGCAATCTGGAGCTGTCTCTATTGGACCTTCTCCATCCCAACTAGAGGGAACCATTCTTGAACCTACACCGGGTATGAGTCAACATCCTCTGGTAGTTGATGACTACCAACATTTCTCCTTTTATTTCGACAAGAGACCCTATTGCCCCATCGTTTATGTCGATCTGGGTTTCTTTAGAGATAAGTGCAACTTAGACCTCTCTGAGTGGCTACACCCTTTCATGCCTCTTCTTCGTATCAATCTTCCCTATTTTCCTGAAGTAGTCAGGGTCTTCTACTACCACATGCATGTTCTACCAAAGGAGGACTAGGGTAATGATGACATTCTGGTTTCAAAGATAAGGGGCAAGGAGATTAGGATCTCTGTTGAGAGCTTGAATACGATACTGGGTATAGTTGATGCTCCTGAGGATCCTTCCCGTCTATCTGATGCTGAATGTCATAGGATTCTTTTCCCAACTATACCATATGATGGCAAGAAGCTTCATCTTTCTCCAGCAATGATGAAGGATGAGTATAGGGTGCTCTGGTATGTCTATAGCAGGAGTTTGGTACAGAAAGGACAAAGCTTCACTCACTTTGTCAATAAGGATTTTGAGAAATTCGCTTCCATCGTTGCTAAGGAGCCCAAAAACCTTGGGAAGTGGATACTGGATAAAATGGTCTCTTTCATCTCAGAGGCCTCAATCAAGAAGCGAGCCACAATGCCTTATCCTTCCTCAATCAATTTATCTTATGTTTTCCCATCTTTATTAATTACTCCTTCCGGTCATATAAGACCTAATTGGAGAGCTGATCTTAATCATAGTGTAAACATATTTCTTATACTTATCAATATTTTTCAAGATTTTGATCATTAAAAAAATATATTTTCCTAGCTAACTCGCCTTTACTGAGCCCCTTAACAATAATTAAGTGAGAGATATGGAGAAAATTAAAGAAGATGATTAGAATATTTTAGTTAAAGTATGTCATATTAACGAACTTTATTAACTTTTTAATCTAATTAAATTATGTAAATATATCTTACATTAGAGATTTGAGGGAGTACCTAATTTGGGTTATTCCCACTGAGTCAATTATATAGCCTGTATCTAAACATCCACTAATTATAATTAATGGTATTATAATAGTTTTATATAGTATTAAATCCCATTAAAACTTAATCTAATGATGAATACATTAAATGAAGAGGAAATAAGGAGAGAGAGAGATTAATTAATAGAGACAATTACTCTCCCCTAATGAGCAACATTATCCATTTTTCATAAGCAAAAGTGTGCAATTATTTCTTTAATTTTCCATAAGATTTTATTTTGGTATCTTAATTCGATAAAGTATATTTTTAGTTGTCTAATTCGGTTAACTTCATTCTTGCCGTTAAAATTTTAAATGTTGATAAAACATTCTTAAATGTTGGCATATTAAGATTAATTTTACAAAATAACAATCATGAAAAAAAAAATTATTTGAAACTTGCAATTAGAGGATTGAAAATATATTTTATAAATTTAAGGATCAAATTGGATCATATATAAAAGTTACAGGTTTATTAATTGCCTAGGTTAAATTATCATCCAAATTAAAATAGGACAAGTGGTTAAGTTGCGGAAGAGGATTCTCTCCTCATCCATTTTCTCATTTTCCCTCATTAGCTCATCTGGGCCATTGATTGGGAAGGTGAGAGAAAGGTTAAAGTGGTATTGTGGTTGATTGGATGGATAGGATTTAGAGATGATGAGGGATAATGAGAAAGAGATAATGAGAGAAACCCAACCCGTTGAGTTGCCGGTTTCTGTGCTAACCCGAATGTATTTCGCAATGTCTAAAAACTCGATGGAGCCAGATCAGATCCACCAGATTAGAAAATGGATGGTTAAAACTTAAAAACATCTCTTTTGACAAGCTCTAACTCTTATTTAACTAGCTCAAATAATTTGGAAGAATCCTTAGTATCATTTTGCTCATAAAGTAAAAAAAAAAAAAAAAACAGAGAAAGAAAGCTAAAAACCTAATGATGATTGGCTAGATAATGACGATAAATATGCTTAATTTATACTTTTAAAAAAGTTCTCAACCATTTTTTTTTTTAATATTATCATGTGATATCTAATTTGAGATTTATAAATGCCCCTCCCAATACAAGTGTCTCCTTTAGAATTCAAACTTGAGACTGAAAAGAATCTAGTAAAGTTTTATACCGCTGAACCAACTCTATGCAAAGGCGGATGCAACCAACTCTATATGAATTATATATGAACTTGGATGCATATGTTTTAAGACTATATAAAGACCTACATTTTAAGTAGGCCTTTAAATAGGCTTCGAGCCTTTGAAGGCCAGGGCTTAAGCTTAATTAGTGTAATTCAACTTCTTAAGAAAAATTTTCAACGTCTTCTATTATTGAAGCGGTGCTAGTAGGTATTGCTCATCACCGGTTGGCTCAAACAAAAGATGTTAGCTTTCTCTTCCTTGTTCCCCCTACATGCTTATACTTTTGATAATGATGAAATGAGTGTTGCACTAATGTAGAACAATTGATATGGCTGCTCTATGTTGAAGAAGGAAAATTCAACCTTTTCTCTTCTTTTTTGCTATGACATGTTATGTTGGTGTTCTCAAACATATTTTAATTTGTTGTGAAAGCAAACAGAGAGATGTGCTTGGGCTTGTTCCATTTATATCTGCATGTTTGTCGATTTCTGCCAATTCATCCTTATTTCCACTCAAATCTTTATGTACACATGATGATACAGGTTAAGCCAAAAAAAGCCGTTTATAATAAAATCAAGAATTCAAGATGACAAATCCTATAGAAAAGACCTTATGATCGAAAAAAACCAATACACATATTTTATTTGTTGACAGACTATCTAGTTTACAAGAGCAAAGCTTCAACAAATCTGGAAATCCATGATTTACAATCCAGCTAACTGAATGGACACATAATCACGACATCCATCAAAGTGCGTTACCAACATACATTAACGTTTTAAAATTTTCAAAACAAGTAAAACCCATGAAACAATAAGGACCGACAAATATATTGCGGCTCCATTTGAACATGAAGGCTATATTTGGATAGAGAGAAAAGTGGGAGAAAAATTTGGGAGGGAATATTGGGAAGAAAACTCCAAATTTTTAAGGAAAATTTACTATTTTCTTTGAGTTTCCCCTCCTAATATTCTTTCTTTCCCTTTTTTCTTCCCATCCAAACTAAAGGTAAATGATCATCGTCCATCTGCAATCTCATCAAAAGCAATCTCCTTCAATATGCTACCATAGGAAGCTGAAGTACTAGCACCATTTGCCTCTGGCACATGACCAAGTAAGTATTCACTTTCTTCTGACATAAGTTCTTCCCCTTTCACCCAACAATGCTTTTCTAATGCAATCATACCTTCTAACTCCATGGCTACTTCCTTCATTGTGGGTCTTTCCTCACCTTTTACTCTTACACATCTCCTTGCCAACGAAGCTACTTCTTTAAGCTGATGTTCATTCTTTTTGTTTAACACTCGTTTGTCAAGAATTTCCCGCAAACGATCTTCTTTCCCTGAAGACACAAAACTTGTTAGGGCTAACCAATTGTTTCCCTCAGATTTTAGTAGGGAGTCCTCTTTTCTGACAAAATGAGAAGTTGATTAGGACATCTTCATCCTAATGTTTTGTAATCTATGAACATGCAATTCATATGTTTAGTCCTCCACTTACTTCACAATAGTGGCCTTTTTGTTGTTCATTTTTTACAAATACAAAAAAAAAAAAAAAAAAAAAAAAAAAAAAACTAAAATGATGTAAATTAAATGCTTAAGATTAAAATGATGTGCATTGTGTGTATTTTTATTAAAGAGAGTCTCGGTGATGTAGGACCCTGCGTGGAGGAGTGTGGACCTAAAGAGTTCACAACAACTTTAAGTTTTCAACTAAATAAATGAAAGAGTACAAAACTGTTTATATTTATATAAATTAGCAACGAAAACTTGAGACCAGTTTAACTCGTAGCTTTGTGGGACGCTCTTAATCGACGTTCTATGATGTTGCGAGTTCGAGACTTGGTACAGATAATACTACTTCTGGTCCTTCATATATCATGAGGTATTCCAAAATATCTCCCTTTTTGGGCCATGATGAGCCTGAGGTTCATGGGTCGCTAAACAATTTTTTTTTAGTATCGAGAGCAGTAAATATAATCACTTTATTTAAATAGGGTTAAGGTGTAAAAATACACATGTGCTTTTCTCTGAAGAGCACCCAATAGTAAGTGTTTTTTTAGGTGCAAAACTACACACAGTGGTTACAAATTATGTGCAAAAATACGGTTTGACGGTTAAGTTTGACTTTGACGGTTAAGTTTGAATTTTTTTGCTGACTGGACAATGACGTGACATTTCAAAGGTGCAAAAATACACATGTGGTTTGTCAAGAAGAGCGCCAAACACCAATTTTTTTTAATATAATATTTTATTTTTAGTATCTTGAAAGTACTTTTTACCAGTCAGTACCTTAAAATATTTTTTTCAGTATCAGTCACTATCCTTTTAGTACCGGTCAATACCTGAAATATTTTTTCAAGATCCTAAAATAACTTTTCAAGATTTGAAGTATTTTTTCTGTACCAATCAGTATCCTGAAAGTACTTTTTAGTACCAGTTAGTACCCTAAAATATTTTTTTCAATATCAGTCAGTATCCTTTTAGTACTGGTCAATACCGAAAATATTTTTTTCAGTATCAGTCAGTATATTTCACGTATTGACCGGTACTAAAAGGATACTGACTGATACTGAAACAAATATTTCACGTATTGACCGGTACTAAAAGGATACGGACTGATATTAAAAAAAAAATATTTCAGGGTACTAAA
Source organism: Acacia pycnantha (assembly GCA_025563575.1). Taxonomy (NCBI): domain Eukaryota; kingdom Viridiplantae; phylum Streptophyta; class Magnoliopsida; order Fabales; family Fabaceae; genus Acacia; species Acacia pycnantha. Next base: position 257,618 of record JAMWYP010000079.1, read on the forward strand.
TGGTACTAAAATGTACTTTCAGGATACTGACTGGTATAAAAAAAAATACTTCATAATCTTGAAAAGTTATTTTAGAATCTTGAAAAAATAATTCAGGTATTGACCGGTATTAAAAGGATATTGACTGATACTGAAAAAAATATTTCAGGGTACTAACTGGTAAAAAGTACTTTCAGGATACTAAAAATAAAATTATTAAATTTAAAAAAAAAATTGGTTTGACAAATCACATGTGTATATTTGCACCTTTGAAATGCCACGTCATCGTCTAGTCAGCAAAAAAAGTCAAACTTAACAGTCAAAGTCAAACTTAACGTTCAAACGATATTTTTGCACATAATTTGTAACCACATAGTCACTTTTGCACCTAAAAAAAACACTTGCTACTGGGTGCTCATCAGAGAAAAGCACATGTATATTTTTGCACCCTAACCCTTTAAATATTAATTCGACAAATTGTAAGGGATTAATTTCTTCCTTCCATTAAACTGAAGCCCATTGCAATTTTGAGTAGTCTTATTCTAAGCAATTAAATACATTTTCTTTTTCCTAACAAAATGATTGTTCTTGGCATAAACATGGATTGCATACTAATATAGCTAGCAAAGTTGATAGAACAACTGACAGAATGTACCAATAAAGAAAATGGTTAAATATATATTTTTCTTTATTAATTGTATTTTGTAACTTAGTTAGCTTTGTTGGTTATTGTAACTTAGTTAGCTTGGTTGTTAGCTTTACATTGTAAACTTATTGGGCCCACACATGTATTTTACTTTCAATATAAGGACAAAGCGCTGTCTGAGGGATTGATTGATTCAATAATATTTTTCTCCAGTTTCATATTACTTCTCGGTCTCGCTTTCCCTTAGTTCTTTCTTCTTCCGGTTCTTCATGATCTCGAATCATCTCGGATTCTTAGATCAATTTTGCATCGATTCGGGATCGCTTCATGGTATCAATGATTCTCGTCACTCATGTGCTCACTGGACCGAATTACCACACTTGGTCAAGAGCTATGCGAGTGGCATTACAATCGAAGAACAAATTGGGATTTGTCGATGGTTTTGTTCAAGAGCCGGATTCGTCAGATTCAAAATACTACGCTTGGTTACTGATGCAACACCATGGTGTTCTTGGTTGTTGAGGGCCATCTCTCCAACCATCGCTCAGAGCATCCTCTGGTTGGACAAGGCAAGTGACATTTGGATCGATCTACGGGGCGTTTCTTTGTCGCGACATTTTGATTCTTTGAGCTCCGGGATGAAATATTTTCCTTAGACGGGGAGCATTATCGGTGAGTGACTATTATACCCGACTCAAAATCTTTCGGGATGAATACATGATTCTCAGTCAATCTCTCGATGTGCTTGTAATTTCTCTTGTTCTTGTGAGAAATACCGTGATAATGACTATACATTGCGTTTTTGAAAGGCTTAAATGAAAAATTTGCTTGTTAAATCCCAAATTATGTTGTTAGACCCTCTTCCATCTGTTCATCGTGTATTCTCCATGCTTCTACAACAAGAACGTGAAATGAGCCGGTTATAGGTGTAGAACACATTGTTTTGTTTAATAAAGGTCCTATGAAGTGCGCTTCATCGAACTCAACTCCCTCTCTGGTTTCTCATCAGTAGTGGATGCAGTGCTGGTGGCGGGGGCTCTAATAGCTGCGCTCTTTGAAATTTTGCACCTATTGCAATAGGCCACGTCATACGGTGGAAACACGCTCACAGGAAGCATGGTTTTCCCCACAGTTTCAAGTTTCGGAATCAATCATCTCCATTGGTTCACAACATTCGGACTCAAGATTCGGTCACTAATTACATTGCGGAGCAACAAAAGGTATCCAATGGTATTTTGTCAACACCTCTCCCCAATTTACACAGGAGCAGTATCAACGTCTTCTTGCTCTAGTTCAGCCTACATCCATTGCCTCCTCTCAATCTGCCTCTGTCCCATCCATTCATCAGCTCTCTTCCACACATCAATCTCCAGGTATCTCTGTTCCCTTTCTTAAATTTTGTCCACACACATCCAGGATAATTGATACTGGAGCCACTGATCATGTCTGCCATTCCCTGGATTATTTTTCTGAGTATCATTCTATTACTCCCATTCCCATTAAACTTCCTGACCATAGCCATATTAATGCCACTATTTACAGCCTTTGTTTCTATTTCAGAGTCATTAACACTTCATAATGTGTTTTACATTCCCAAGTTTGCCTTTAACATTCTTTACGTATCTAAACTCACGGTGGCTATTCCTGTTGCTTCATTTTCTATCTTGTTTGTTATATTCGGAAATTTCTCATTGGAAGGCGATTGGTACAGGTGAGGTTTCGAAGGTTTATATTTCCTTAATCCTGCATTACCTGCTCCCACGAGAATTCTGACTACTTCATCACCACCTTCTGGCCTGCCCATTGCAACTTTTGAATTGTGGCACCATCGTTTAGGTCACACTTCACTTGCTACTTTACACATTTTGCATAAACAATTTCCTTTTATACACTGTCAATCACACTCTGATCATTGTGATGTTTGCCATATGGCTAAGCAAAAGAAGCTTTCATTTCCTGTAAGAACATCATCAAGTAATAAAATTTTCTCTTTGATCCATACTAATATTTGGGGTCCATTTGCAGTCAATTCTATTCGAGGTTATAAATATTTTTTGATTATTGTAGATGATTTTAGTCGTTACACTTGGATTTTTCCTATGAAATCTAAATCTGAAGTTCGTGTTCATCTACAAAATTTTATTATGTTTGCTGTTAATCAATTTCATACTAATATTCAGATTATTCGATCTGATAATGGTTTAAATTTTCCATGGATCCTTTTATAAATCCAAAGGCATCATACACCAAACTTCTTGTGTTGAGACCCCTCAACAAAATGGTATTGTCGAACGCAAACACCAGCATATTTTAAATGTCGCTCGTGCACTTTTATTTCAAGCTCATCTTCCCAAGGCTTTTTGGTGTTTTCTTTGTTTCTCATCTTTGTTTTTCTCATTAATTGTTTGCCTTCTCCACTCCTTCGTCAATCTACACCTTTTTCTTTCTTTGCATAATCGACCACCCTCCTATTCGAATTTAGAGTTTTTGGTTGTCTATGTTATGCCTCTACCATTGCGACAAATCGTTCAAAATTTGACCGTCGTGCTTCTAAGTCCATCTTTCTTGGTTTTCCTGAACATACAAAGGGATATCTGCTTTTTAATGTTCATACCAACCAAATCTTTATTTCTCGGGATGTCAATTTTTATGAGTCTTCTTTTCCTTATCCTTTGCAATCATCACATGACAGTGCAGTTCCCCTTCCCTCAGATATATCACCCCTTGATGATCATTCTGTCATACTTGATCCCATTTCTGCCCCATCTATTTCAGACCCTATTTCTCCCTTTTTTAATGATCCTGTACCTGATTCTCCTCTCATTTCGATTTACCTTCCCTATTTCGGTTCCCCCCCTTTACCTACTTCTCATATTCCTCATAGAACCCATAAACCACCTCGTTACTTGCGGGATTACTCTTTGTTCAACCTTGACTACTTGGTACATTCCATTCTCTTCGGGTGATAAGTATCCTTTCTCCTTTAAATTTTCTCCTTCTTTACCTTCTTATTATCGTAATTTCTGTCTCACACTCTCCACTGATGTCATTCCCACTACCTATCGCCAAGCCTCTAAACATAAGCCTTGGCGTGATGCTATGGATGCTGAAATAGTTGCTCTTGAACAGAATAAGACCTGGACTTTGACTTCTTTGCCGCATGGTAAGCAACCCATTGGTTGTAAATGGGTATTTACAAAGAAATACAAATCTGATGGTTCTCTTGATCGCTACAAAGCTCGGTTAGTAGCTAAGGGCTTTACCCAGACTGAAGGTATTGATTATTTTGACACTTTTTCTCCGGTTGCTAAGATGACCCTTTGTTCGTCTCTTGCTTGCTCTTATACGCTAATAATTGGTACCTTCACCAACTTGATGTAAATAATGCTTTTACATGGTGATTTGGTGAGGAAGTTTATATGGTTATGCCTCTGGTTTTACTCTCACGATTCTTCTCTTGTTTGCGGCTTCAAAAGTCACTTTATGGTCTCAAACAAGCCGGTGAGACAATGGTTTCACAAACTTTCCTCTGCTCTTCTTCTGCTGGATATGTGGAGTCCAAGGCCGATTATACCTTGTTCATTAAGGCTTGGTTCTAGTTTCTGACCTTATTAGTCTATGTGGATGATATTCTTCTTCTTGGTAATGATTTGTCTGAAATTACTAGTGTTAAATCTACTCTGGATCTTCTTTTTAAGATTAAAGATCTTGGTTCAGCCCGATACTTTCTTGGTCTTGAGATTGCCCGTAGTAATTCCGGGATTTCCTTATGTCAAAGCAAGTTTGTTATGGATCTTTTGACTGATACAGGTTATCTTGAGTGTAAGCGGCTTCTACTCAATGGATCCGAAGGCCAAGCTAAGTGTCAGTGCTGGTTCTCCCTTGGTGATGTTACTTCTTATCGTCAACTTGTTGGGCGGCTTTTGTACTTGACCACCACTAGGCCTGATATCTCTTTTGCCACCCAACAATTGAGTCAATTTATGGCTGCTCCTACGATCTTCATCTTGGTGCTAATCGGGTTCTCGGTACTTGAAATCTACTCCCTCTCATGGCCTTTTCTTTCCCTCTACTTCTGATTTATCTTTAAAGGGCTTTAGTGATAGTGATTGGGCTGCTTGCCTTGATTCTCGACGTTCTATTACTGGTTACTGTGTGTTTCTTGACAATGCACTTATTTCTTGGCGATCAAAGAAGCAAAGTGTAGTCTCTATTTCCTCTTGTGAAGCTGAGTATCGTGCTCTTGCCATGACCACTTGTGATATTCAATGGTTATTGTATTTGTTAGATGATTTACGCATCTTCAGATCTCATGCTACACCTCTATATTGTGATAGCCAGTCCGCCATTCAGTTGGCTTCTAATCCCACATTCCATGCTCGTACTAAGCACATTGACTTAGATTGCCATCTCATTCGTGACAAGGTCAAAGATGGTGTTATTAAACATTGCACCGGTTCGTTCTCAACATCGACTTGCGATGTGTTCACTAAGCCTCTTGCTTCTGGTCCTTTTCATTCTCTTACTTCCAAGCTGGGCATGATTGACACCACTGCTCCAGCTTGTGGGGGGCTGACAGAATGTACCAATAAAGAAAATGGTTAAATATATATTTTTCTTTATTAATTGTATTTTGTAACTTAGTTAGCTTTGTTGGTTATTGTAACTTAGTTAGCTTGGTTGTTAGCTTTCTGTTGTAAACTTATTGGGCCCACACATGTATTTTACTTTCAATATAAGGACAAAACGTTGTACAGGGATTGATTGATTCAATAATATTTTTTCTCCAGTTTCATATTACTTCTCGGTCTCGCTTTCCCTTCCGTTCTTTCTTCTTCCAGTTCTTCATGATCTCAGAATCATCTCAGATTCTTAGATCAATTTTGCATCTGATTCAGGATCGCTTCAACAACTTCTATGAGAGTAGTACATAGTAGCTCCTGCCATATTGAGCTAGAAACTTTTCCAGTTTGCTAATCTCTTATGAACATTTTGAATTATATGAAGAAATTTTCATTTATTAAAAAACGAATGAAGAACGAATGTATATGTTCACTATATGTGCTTAATTCACAAGCCATCCTTTTTCATACCTTCTTGATTAGAGACCCAATCGTTTTGGCCTTTCTTAATTGGTCTCATCTTAGTTGAGACATGAGCAAATTTTGTGTTACGATCACCACCATAGACATCCATCTTTTTGGTACCAAAATGATTGTTCTTGAGCTTCAATCTTACAGAATTCCCTCCAAGCACACTTTTCAAGACACAACATAACCATTTTTCTCACCTTACGATATATTCCTTCTAATCTTCTAATGATATCATTTTTCTTCTCGTAGAAACTACCCAAATGCCTTTGATGCCATTTGGTAGCCAGATTAGAGAATTATTTGGAAACAATATGAATCTAAATTCCATGCTCATCTTTAAATAAAAGGTTTTTTTTAAAAAAAAAAAAAACACTTCATGCACTAAAAATTAATTATTTTAAGATACTGGGTGTTGTAAAAATATTTTAGATATTAAGTGCTATTGAAAAAATATTTCAGGAAATTGGTGTTACAGGAAAAATATTTCTGAATGCAAGACTAAAAATTAATTAATTTGAGATACTGAAGACAAAAAATATTTCAATATGCAACATATAATTTAATCTAAATAAATAATAATAATAATAAATTAAAAAACTGCCCCCACCCCAAAATTAAAGAGATGAGTATATAAGGAGCATGTAAGATGAGCATGGAATGTGAAGCCAAATGTTACATGGTAATGCATCAGTTTTTTTTCCTGATATATAAATTTTAGGAAAAGGGTTGGGCTCACCCATGATTGAAGGGCATAGCAAAATCTCCTTTCCCCTAGGTGGTACCAATGTTAGGTAGGGCGATCTGTTTATTACTCTCAGGCGTTTACCTAAGCACCTAGGAGATATGATGGCTCCTCTAGCTTCTTGACTAACTCTAGAATCAAATCCCCCCCTTTGGTTAGAGTGTCTGATCCCTTTACTAGTTGAACCCAATAACGAGGGGTGGTAATGCATCAATTGAACCATAGAACATGCATTATGAATATTGATTTTTTTTATACATAAATTTTAAGAAAGGGGTTGGGTTAACCCACGATTTAAGGGTAAAGCGAAATCTTCTTTCCTCCTAGGTGATATCAATGTTGGGCAGGATGAGCCGTCTGTTACCCTTAGGCGTTTACCTAGTTACCTAGGAGTTAGGATGTCTCCCTCGAAGCCTTGACCAACTCTAGGATTTAACCCTCTCCCTTTAATAAGGGTGTCCAACCCATTTATTAGTTGAACTCGAAGTCGAGGGTGTGAATATTGAAAATTGAATCATACCAAAGTGTGACTTCCACTCTTATCCAATCCAATGTGAGAAACCCGACTTGCCGGTGGTCTGATTCTGTTTCTTTTCTTCATCCGGTGGCACTTATTAAAAGTGATTAATAATGCCCAATCTGAAAATTCAAAAAAACTTGTAAGGATGAGAATGGAATGTGAAGCCAAATATTACATGGTAATGCATCAATTTTTGTTATTTTTTATTTTTTTATGTATACATTTTAGGAAAAGGGTTGAGCTCACCTACAATTCAAGGGCAAGACAAAAATCTCTCTTCCTTTAGGTGATATCAATGTTGGGCCGAGCGACCTATCTATTACCCTCAGGCATTTATCTAACACCTAAGAACTAGGATGCCCTCTAACAATTTGACTAAATCCAAAATCGAACCCCCTTCGTTTGGTAAGAGTATCCGACCTCTTTGCGAGTTTAACTCATGGGTATAAATATTGAAAATTGAATCATACCAAAGATCAACCCAGTGACTTCCACTCTGATCCAATCCAATGTGAGAAACCCGACTTGCCGGTGGTCTGTTTCTGTTTTCTTCATCCAGTAACAATTATTAAAAATGATTAATAACGCCCAATCATTGCCAGTCTCCCGCGTAGCTTCATGGCATGTTATTTATTGACATGCTGTGAGGTTTCGGGTTCGAGGCTTGGTATCACTCTTGTTCTGTTTCTATGATACTCCATGAGGTGCTCCAAAGTAACCTCCCTTTTGGGCCACACTAAGCCCAATTCGTTGTTACAGACGTATTGGCCAATATTTTAAAAAAATAGTGAAATTTAAATTTAAAATATAGTAAAACAAAAAAAGGCACCATCATCGGCTTGCTGTTATTTTCTTCTCTATGGGATGCAGCATGTGTTGCTTTACTATTCTATTAATATGCAAATAATGACCACTGGGCTATGTTTTAGATGGATAGGAAAAATTAGGAAAAAAAATTGAAAGGGTGAATCATTGAGAAGTCTAAAAGAATAAATGTAATTACTAAAATAATCTCAATCAGTGTAGATAATTCATTTAATTTTCTACACCAAAACTTGTCCTTACCTATTCCTTACTTATTGTGGAACATGATGATCATATCTTTTTCTTGGAATTGTATAATGATTCTCCATGAAAGAAAAGGAGAAGAAAACGAAGAAAACTTTGATTTAACTATACACAAAAATGCTTGAATCAAACTTGGCATTCTCTTCATCTTCCTCAATCTAGAGATGTCATTGGTCACTCAAGAAATAGCTTAAGACGGATTGTTATTGACACCCGACATATATGACAATTAGAAATTGTCAACATACAATCCCCACAAGTCTGCATCAAAATTATTTAGGAATCATCATTTTCATACAATACAAGGAAAATCATCGAAATCTCTTTTAAATTCTTAATATTGAAACATATGTTGAGGGCGTCTTTTTATCTTTTTTTGCCCAAAAGGGCGTCTTTTTATCAAAAGAACTTTGGCCAATTTTATAAGACTTTGTCTCATGGATTTATCTTTGTATTGATGGACGTGAGACTTATATTCTAATAATCTTAGTTATAGAGAGAGATTACCATGTGCCCACATCCAAAGGCCACACCATTTTTGTTTGTCAAGCAAATCACACAAGCCTGCATGTCATGTAAAAGCAGCCCCAGGATCATTAGCCAATCCAGCTTCATCATCATCATCAACTATTTTGGATATGTTTCTAAATTAGATCAATTTTGTCATCCCTACCCAATTTACTATTCTCAAGAAGCTATATTATATAACAAAAGTGAGGAAAAGCTAATACTCATTAAGTAAATATAGAAAGGAAATATACCTTAGCATCTATTTCCTTTTCAAGATTAGAGAGTTTCTCCTAAAATAGACCAAGACAAGCATGATAAAGTCATTTTGAATATGAGAGATTTTTGTCAATGTAAGCTTAGGAAAATTAGAGTAGTCTAATTTGACAGAAATAGTGTGATTGAAAACAACGACATTAGTTGGAGATGAAATTGGAGAAATGAGTGGAAGTGAGGATAGGGATTCCATGGATGAACTTGAAGCTCGTGATACCATATGAGGAAGTAAAGAAGAATGAAACCGACTTGTCTTATTCAAAGAGCATGTACAGTATTATATAGACAAGTGTTATGTACATGTGTCTAATTTGTTACAACTGAAGCGTGGTTACAACTAAAGTGTGTAAGTTATAACAATATATAAATATAAATATATTCTAACAATGTAAGCTTAGGAAAATTATATTAAGCCAATCACAATTAACATCAAAAAATTAGCAGACTCCTCAGCAGCTGCAGCAGTATTAAGGGCACTAACTAACTCGTGTTCCTTCCTTTCCACTTGACTCATGAAACTTTGTCTCATCTCTTCACATTCCATCTTTATTAATTTTACAAGCTCCCTCTCTTCTTCCAACTATCTCATTGCCTTCATCCATCCATTCCAAACAATGAAATTGCCAATTTATAGCATATCAGTATGCATGGCATTTTAATATTAATAAGTACCCCACATCGATATAAACATATACTATAATTGTCTTGGGTTGAAATTTGTAGTAAAACTTGGAGTTGAAGAGGCCTCTAACCATAAACACAAATTAAATGTTTCTTATCATTCAGCTTTATTTTTTAGATCATATTAACACTAATTTACTTTGTTTCACAAATTTTCTGCACTTGAGTATGTTTGGCCAAGAGTAATGGTCGGATGAAAGACATCTTTGTTTCATAGTTCGATCCTTCAAATTGACTAATGGACTAGAGTCATCTTTTAATATTAAAGGATCTGAGTACTTGAAAAATTAAGTTTTAATGTAAAAGTTAATAAAGGGGTTTGCATTTGTCCTAAATATAAGACTTCAATTCATTTTGTCGCATAAATTTATATTTGTTTTCTTGAACTTTCATTATTAGTTGCGCATATTAAGAGGGTTTTCTTTCAAGAGGGTAGTTTCTGATGGAAATGATTAAAATGGTACTTTAGAAAAAATAGCACATATTTTTTTACAAATAACTCATTTAATTTTCTTAATCTCTGCAAATTAATTATCTAACTCTTGTATTTAGAATTGACTGGTATACCGACATTCGCTGTTACCTCAGCAAGGTTAGCTCAAGTTGTAGCATACTCCACATTTTAAAACCAAATGAGGGTAGGGTTCCCATCCCCTCCCCTCCCCTCACCTCAAATCAAACTGGTTTGAGGGGAGGGGAGAATTTTTTTTGATCAAATTGTCTATGAAATTTTTTCAAAATTATATAGTTTTTCAAATTGTTTTCTGTACATTAACTAACAAAAAGTTTGGAAACATGTTACATCATAGCCATATCTGACTTTTTACAGCAAGGATGGTACCTCCCTTCAAACCAAACACACCATAAGAGTTACTTAGAAGAGAGAGAATAGTAGTGATGACATGGTTAGGAATAGAGAATATACATGATATACCTATTCCTTACCACTTTCGTGAATGAATTATCTTTGTCTTTTTCTCTGTGATAACAACCTTGAACCATTCATTCTTATTAACATAAAAATTTACCAATCAATAGCCACCCATCCAACATAATTTTTAAAGAGTTTGTAATATGTTATTGTGCCTGATCACATAAGTACATAGAAACATTTTAAGAGGACATTAGTTATGGGTAAAATTTGAATAAAAAAATATAAATCAATATCAATTTTGGAATTCTTAAAATTTAAGAGTGGTGTATAAATAAATTTATCATACAACCCATGGTTTGTGAAACCAAACTGGACCGGCTGGTTCAGACTGGAAACCGACCGAGAAACCGATCCGGTTTAGGGTGAAACCGGACTGACATGGTGAACCCAAGTCAACCTAATTAACTTGGTGTAACCCAGACGGTTTAACAGGGTCACCGAGGTAGCCTTTTTTTTAATAAAAATTTCTCCATCCAATTTGAAACGACGCCGTTTGCAGTTCTTTTTTTTTTAAAGGCAATCTGATTTGATCATTTGAAACGACATATGCGGGATTTCCACTATCAAACTCAACTGCCTCACAATGCTCGGTGCCTCTGCTCCTCAACGACGCCATTTGTCTGTGTTTCAACTTTCAATTTTCAATTTTCAAGCTTCAACTTCATCGACTCTTCACTACCTCTCTATTCGATACTCCCTTCGCCGTCGCAAGGTTGCAGAGCTTGCGAAGAAGCGTTGCTATCGTTGGTAACCAATAAGTGGTGTTTTATTTTTAGGTTTGCCGTCAATAAGCTTCGTCGTCATTTTTTTTAGGTTTTTTTTTGTTGAAATTTTGCCTCACCCTGCAGTTAATTTCTTCAGGTGAAAGAGCTTCTTTCATCTCGATTTTGTAAAGCTTTGTTTTGTTCAGAGCTTCAGGTTTATTATTTTTGAATATTTTATTTTATTTTTAGTTCTTTGTTCTTCATTCTGCTGGTGCTCTGAGTTTTATTTTTTTACTTTTGGATGTCATACTGGTTTGAATTGGGTTCGTGTTTTGTTTTGTTGAAGCTGTCATGGTTGCTTTGTTTTCAGTTGGCTCTTCTTAGTGGTTGGCTCTGCTTATTTTTGAATATTGGCTTTGATTTTCTTTTTGGTTTGGTTTGCTTTTGGGTTTGTGAGGTTCTAGTCTGTGAATATCTGTGTTATCCTGAATCTGTGTTAATGGAGAGATTAATTATTTTCCAATTTTTTATACCTCACCGGTCTAACCTGAGTTGATTCCAGGTTGACTTCCATCTGACTTACTAACCCTTAACCCAGTACCCTGACTGGTTCAATGACCGGTCTGGGTTTCAGAACCTTGATGCAGCCATGTTAGTTCAAACATTGTAAGAATTTTAAAACCAGATATGAAGAATCCTTTGCACAAGACAAGCCAGAACCTCAGCAAAATCCACTCTAGTTGTAGCATACTCAACATCTTTTCGAGCCTCGGCTAATAGACGACTCATATTTTCGATTTCTCTCTTGGCCATTTGTGCCTCGTCTTCATTTTCTTGCTTAAGCCTTAGCACAAGCTCTCTCGCTTCTTCAAGCAATCTTCTCAGTTCAGCACATTCACTCTGTAAAGTTAACAACAGCTTCAACTATAAGAGAGCCATGGAGTTGAAGTATCACAGTTAAACTCAAATGGAAAAGCGAAATACAATTATCAACACATAATTATCCATATTTCTTCACAAATTACAAACAATGAAGGTACTAATTCCGCCGTGAAAGAAGCATAATATCATGAGTTTCTTTATAGAGCAACAAAAGAAGTCACCCAACCCCCCCAAAAAAAAACTTTGGAAAAAAGTCATTGTCAACAACAATAACAACATAGCTTTAATTCCACTACGTGGGGTTGGCTACATGGATAAAACGATGTCATTGAGCTCAATCAAAAACAAAAAAATTATATATACGAAGAAGTTGGATTGGCATTTATAGAGGCAAAATGGTAGAATATCGTCTGAGGTAGTACAATCACATTCAAAGGCCATTGGATGCATTTTTAAGGAGGAGCATGGAGTCTTTTGAAAAGAGATAGTGAAAGACTAAAGTGAACACTTAGAGAGGGATCATTTGGTTAATAATCTATCTAACAATTTAGTTTTTAATAGAGTACAATGGCATAGTACAATCCACGTAACCGATCCTACGTAATTGAATAAGGCTTTGTAAATCCAAAAGGAACACATGTATAAAGTTTCGCGAAAATTAAAAATCCAACAACTCAACAAGTACGTCAGCTACATTCATCTCTTGAACTTGTCTCATAGAAGTAGTGGAATTCCTACAACTCTGAATTTGCAGTTTTGCTGTTTCTGCCATTATTTCCTGTGAGAAGGCTTTCAACTGTTCGGCCAGTGGAAAGGTATAAGAGGGTCTGAAGGCTCCAAATTTTTCTGGCCAATAAATTGTTGAAGCTTCCTCTTTGGGGATAGAAGCTTCTAGAAAAAAGTGGAGAATAAGATGTGGTAATTGTTAAAAACTGTAGGTAAAACATGTTACAAGAAAGGGAGATGAGAGATGAAGATGACCCAGTCAACTCGAAGCAGCAACCTCTTGGATGATCTGCTACGAAAAAGAGGGAATTAGCTTCAGTCCACAATGAAACGGTGTCGTTGGCACAAAAAACTGAGGTTGGTGGCTTTTTTTCAAAAAAAAAAAAAAAGTACTGACTGGTATTAGAAAAATACTTCAGGATACTGAGCGGTATTTAAAGAATCTTTCATGATCTTGAAAAATTATTTTAGGATCTTTAAAAAATATTTCAGGTACTGACAGACACTAAAAGGATATTTCAGGATACTGACTGATACTGAAAAAAATACTTTTTGATTTTAAAAAAATTTGAGGATACTGATTGGCACTAAAAATATATTTCACGATACTAACTGGTACTGAAAAAAAATTTCATGATCTTGAAAAATTATTTCAGAGTACTGACTGGTATTAAAAATATATTTCAAAATATTTTATAAAGATCCTAAAATATTTTTTCTAGATCCTAAAATAATTTTTCAAGACCATAAAAGATTCTTTAAGTACCGCTTAGTATCCTAAAGTATTTTTTTTACTACCAGTCAGTACCCAATTTTTTTTTTTTTTATAAAAAAAAAAAGGCATCAACCTCATTTTTTTTGCACCTAACGACGCCGTTTCATTGCAGTGGATGACAGTGGATTGAAGCGCGCAACGGATTGAAGCCAATTCCGAAAAAGAGAAGTCAAATCATATATAGGACAAAACATTCTCTAGTAGTAATTCAGCAGACTAATGAGACCTTTCCTTCCATTTCCATGGAGTTTTATTGGGGGAAAGTATTCTTCTTCTTCTTCTTCTTTTTGTTTTTTTGTTTTTACCTTCATTGGGGAAACAATATTCGAAGCTTCTTCTTCTGTTGTGCCAGTTTTTTTTTTTTTTTTTTTATAACACATTCATTACATGTCTGTCAGGTTATTGAATTATATTTGAATATTTGTCAAACTCAATTGAATTCCATCTTAAAAGAAAAATTTGCATTTATTATGCATATTTCTAAAAAAAAAAAACCGATAAAATTTTTTTTGGGGGTCTAATACTTCCTAAAGAACACTACATTTATGAGTACTAACCTCCATATATATTATACAATTTTCTATATAAAAAATGTTTTCTATAAATGAAATACGAAATGTACCTTTGGCCAAAAAAAAAAATAAAGAAATAAGAAATTTACCTATCTCATTTCTATTTTACGTACATTTCTCATTTCATTTTTTTTAAAAAAACACTTTTTTTCACCTATCAAGCATTGCATAATGATTATGCACAGGTTTAATTGTATACGTGGGAACATTTATTTTAAGTACTTATAGGCTTTATGAGATACAACTACCCTATAATATTTGCCATATACGTCATAAAATTGCTTAAGATAAGTCAAACCAAACAAATACTATTGCGTGAAACTCCTTTTTATGTCATAAAATTGACCGAAATAGCTTCCCATTTCTTTCAAACCTTTCTGGGGTGATCTTTGTATCTAGTTAAGGTGAAGGCATTCAAGATCGTTCTTGTGGGTTATTATTCAAGTTCTTCTCTTCTAGTCCTATTTATAAGGTGAAGAGATTTTTTTTTTTCCCCCTTTTGTTTCATTCAAAAGTCATAAAAAGTGAACTTTGAAGCAACGGTAAAGGGTTATGCCCAAAAACAACAACCGTCGTTGGCTTTAAAAAAAAAATTGCAGCCTCTGATCAAAACAAAAAATTTGAAAATAAGAGATCCATGAGTGACTACTATATCATTAGTATTATTTTAATTAATTTCATATTTAAAGAGAGTGGATCCCATGACTGCCGAATTTAAGATTTGGCGTATAGCAGAAAAGTTGGACTGCTCTTCATCTTTTTCTTCCATAAACAAACAAAAACGAAATAATAAACACTGTAATCTTTATTATTCGATTGAACATCTCTGCTCATTTGAGAGCCAACTCTTTGTCTTATTTCAAAGCCTCATTCGATTCGATCCTGCCTCCTTATTCTTAAACTTGGGTGCATGATTCCTTGTTACATGCACACACACATATATAACACCATATCCAACGTATGTACGTGATTGGATTGATTAAACTAAACTGATATTAGTTATCTATTATATATATATATATATATATAGACTGTACATATGTAAAAACAAATCCAACGAATCAAGAAACATGACACATGACACATACGTCTTTTAATTTGAAAACAAAGCCGACGAAGTTTAGCATATTAGCTATCAATTAAGTCTTTTATATATAACTCCTTCCAATTACTTGACCTTTGTTGATTGTTAACTTGATCTTTCAGCTTTGTCAGATTTGATATAGCTCCACACGTTGTAATATTCTTTCAACTATCAACTATTCATTTTTTTGTCTCTTCTAATTACTGTGGGTTATGCTCACCCAAAATTTAAGGGCAAGATAAAATCTCTCTTTCCCTAGGTGATATCAATGTTGGGCTGGGTGACTCATCTATTACCCTCAGGTATTTATCTAACACCTAAGAATTAGGATACCCTCCTAACGATTTGACTAAATCTAGGATCGAACCCCTTTCGTTTGGTAAGAGTATCTGACCTCTTTACCAATTTAACTCGATGGGTATAAATATTGAAAATTGAATCATACCAAAGATCCACCCAGTGACTTCCACTCTGATCCAATCCAATGTGAGAAACCCGACTTGCCAGTGGTCTGTTTCTGTTTTCTTCATCATTGCCAGTCTCCCGCGTAGCTTCATGGCATGTTATTTATTGACATGCTGTGAGGTTTCGGGTTCGAGACTTGGTATCGCTCTTGTTCTGTTTCTATAATACTCCATGAGGTGCTCCAAAGTAACCTCCCTTTTGGATCACACTAAGCCCAATTCGTTGTTACAGACGTATTGGCCAATATTTTAAAAACATAGTGAAATTTAAATTTAAAATATAGTAAAACAAAAAAAGGCACCATCATCGGCTTGCTGTTATTTTCTTCTCTATGGGATGCAGCATGTGTTGCTTTACTATTCTATTAATCTGCAAATAATGACCACTGGGCTATGTCATTGGTCACTCAAGATATAGTTTAAGACGGATCGATATTAACACCCGACATATATGACAATTAGAAATTGTCAACATACAATCCCCACAAGCTTGCATCAAAATTATTTAGGAATCATCATTTTCATACAACACGAGGAAAATCATTGAAATCTCTTTTAAATTCTTAATAGTGAAGCATATGTTGAGGGCATCTTTTTATCAAAAGAACTTTTGGCCAATTTTATAGGACTTTGCCGCTTCATGGATTTATCTTTGTATTGATGGAAGTGAGACTTATATTCTAATAATCTCAGTTATAGAGAGAGATTACCATGTGCCCACATCCAAAGGCCACGTCATTTTTGTTTGTCAAGCAAATCGTAGAAGCCTGCATGTCATGTAAAAGCAACTCCAGGATCATTAGCCAATCCAGCTTCATCATCATCATCAACTATTTTGGATATGTTTCTAAATTAGATCACTTTTGTCATCCCTACCCAATTTACTATTCTTCAGAAGCTATATTATATAACAAAAGTGAGGAAAAACTAATACTCATTAAGTAAATATAGAAAGGAAATATAATATACCTTATCATCTAATTCCTTTTTAAGATTAGAGAGTTTCTCCTAAAAAATAAACCAAGTCAGGCATGATAAAGTCATTTTGAATATGAGAGATTTTTGTCAATGTAAGCTTAGGAAAATTAGAGTAGTCTAATTTGACAGAAATAGTGTGATTGAAAACAACGACATTAGTTGGAGATGAAATTGGAGAAATGAGTGGAAGTGAGGATAGGGATTCCATGGATAAACTTGAAGCTCGTGATACCATATGAGGAAGTAAAGAAGAATGAAACCGACTTGTCTTATTCAAAGAGCATGTACAGTATTATATAGACAAGTGTTATGTACATGTGTCTAATTTGTTACAACTGAAGCGTGGTTACAACTAAAGTGTGTAAGTTATAACAATATATAAAAATAAATATATTCTAACAATGTAAGCTTAGGAAAATTATATTAAGCCAATCACAATTAACATCAAAAAATTAGCAGACTCCTCAGCAGCTGCAGCAGTATTAATGGCACTAACTAACTCGTGTTCCTTCCTTTCCACTTGACTCATGAAACTTTGTCTCATCTCTTCACATTCCATCTTTATTAATTTTACAAGCTCCTCTCTTCTTCCAACTATCTCATTGCCTTCATCCATCCATTCCAAACATTGAAATTGCCAATTTATAGCATATCAGTATGCATGGCATTTTAATATTAATAAGTACCCCACATCGATATAAACATATACTATAATTGTCTTGGGTTGAAATTTGTAGTAAAACTTGGAGTTGAAGAGGCCTCTAACCATAAACACAAATTAAATGTTTCTTATCATTCAGCTTTATTTTTTAGATCATATTAACACTAATTTACTTTGTTTCATAGATTTTTTACACTTGAGTATGTTTGGCCAAGAGTAATGGTCGGATGAAAGACATCTTTGTATCGTTGTTCGATCCTTCAAATTGACTAATGGACTAGAGTCATCTTTTAATACTAGAGGATCTGAGTACTTGAAAAATTAAGTTTTAATGTAAAAGTTAACAAAGGGGTTTGCATTTGTCCTAAATATAAGGGTTCAATTCATTTTGTTGCATAAATTTATATTTGTTTTCTTGAACTTTCATTATTAGTTGCACATATTAAGAGGGTTTTCTTTCAAGAGGGTAGTTTCCGATGGAAATTATTAAAATGGTACTTTAGAAAAAATAGCACATATTTTTACAAATAACTCATTTAATTTTCTTAATCTCTGCAAATTAATTATCTAACTTTTATATTTAGAACTGACTGGTATACCAACATTCTCTGTTACCTCAGCAAGGTTAGCTCAAGTTGTAGCATGCTCCACATTTTAAAACCAAATGAGGGGAGGGTTCCCATCCCCTCCCCTCCCCTCCTCACAAATCAAACTGGTTTGAGGGGAGGGGAGAATTTTTTTTGATCAAATTGTCTATGAAATTTTTTCAAAATTATATAGTTTTCCAAATTGTTTTCCGTACATTAACTAACAAAAAGTTTGGAAATATGTCACATCATAGTCATATCTGACTTTTTACACCAAGGATGGTACCTCCCCTCAAACCAAACACACCATAAGAGTTACTTAGAAGAGAGAGAATAGTAGTGATGATATGGTTAGGAATAGAGAATATACATGATATACCTATTCCTTACCACTTTCGTGAATGAATTATCTTTGTCTTTTTCTCTATGTGATAACAACCTTGAACCATTCATTCTTATTAACATAAAAATTTACCAATCAATAGCCACCCCTCCAACATAATTTTTAAAGAGTTTGTAATATGTTATTATGCCTGATCACATAAGTACATAGAAACATTTTAAGAGGACATTAGTTATGGGTAAAATTTGAATAAAAAAATATAAATCAATATCAATTTTGGAATTCTTAAAATTTAAGAGTGGTGTATAAATAAATTTATCATACAACCCATGGTTTGTGAAACCAAACCGGACCGGTTGGTTCAGATTGGAAACCGACCAACCGACCGAGAAACCGATCCGGTTTAGGGTGAAACCGGATTGACACGGTGAACCCAAGTCAACCTAATTAACTTGGTGTAACCCAGACGGTTTAACAGGGTCACCGAGGTAGCCTTTTTTTTAATAAAAATTTCTCCATCCAATTTGAAACGACGCCGTTTGCAGTTCTTTTTTTTTTTAAAGGCAATCTGATTTGATCATTGGAAACGACATATGCGGGATTTCCACTATCAAACTCAACTGCCTCACAATGCTCGGTGCCTCTGCTCCTCAACGACGCCATTTGTCTGTGTTTCAATTTTCAATTTTCAAGCTTCAACTTCATCGACTCTTCACTACCTCTCTATCCGATACTCCCTTCGCCGTCGCAAGGTTGCAGAGCTTGCGAAGAAGCGTTGCTATCGTTGGTAACCAATAAGTGGTGTTTTATTTTTAGGTTTGCCGTCAATAAGCTTCGTCGTCATTTTTTTAGGTTTTTTTGTTGAAATTTTGCCTCACCCTGCAGTTAATTTCTTCAGGTGAAAGAGCTTCTTTCATCTCGATTTTGTAAAGCTTTGTTATGTTCAGAGCTTCAGGTTTATTATTTTTGAATATTTTATTTTATTTTTAGTTATTTGTTCTTCATTCTGCTGGTGCTCTGAGTTTTATTTTTTTACTTTTGAATGTCATACTGGTTTGAATTGGGTTCGTGTTTTGTTTTGTTGAAGCTGTCATGGTTGCTTTGTTTTCAGTTGGCTCTGCTTAGTGGTTGGCTCTGCTTATTTTTGAATATTGGCTTTGATTTTCTTTTTGGTTTGGTTTGCTTTTGGGTTTGTGAGGTTCTAGTCTGTGAATATCTGTGTTATCCTGAATCTGTGTTAATGGAGAAATTAATTATTTTCCAATTTTTTATACCTCACCAGTCTAGCCTGAGTTGATTCCAGGATGACTTCAATCTGACTTACTAACCCTTAACCCAATACCCTGACTGGTTCAATGACCGGTCTGGGTTTCAGAACCTTGATGCAGCCATGTTAGTTCAAACATTGTAAGAATTTTAAAACCAGATATGAAGAATCCTTTGCACAAGACAAGCCAGAACCTCAGCAAAATCCACTCTAGTTGTAGCATACTCAACATCTTTTCGAGCCTCGGCTAATAGACGACTCATCTTTTCGATTTCTCTCTTGGCCATTTGTGCCTCGTCTTCATTTTCTTGCTTAAGCCTTAGCACAAGCTCTCTCGCTTCTTCAAGCAATCTTCTCAGTTCAGCACATTCACTCTGTAAAGTTAACAACAGCTTCAACTATAAGAGAGCCATGGAGTTGAAGTATCACAGTTAAACTCAAATGGAAAAGCGAAATACAATTATCAACACATAATTATCCATATTTCTTCACAAATTACAAACAATGAAGGTACTAATTCCGCCGTGAAAGAAGCATAATATCATGAGTTTCTTTATAGAGCAACAAAAGAAGTCACCCAACCCCCCCAAAAAAAAACTTTGGAAAAAAGTCATTGTCAACAACAATAACAACATAGCTTTAATTCCACTACGTGGGGTTGGCTACATGGATCAAACGATGTCATTGAGCTCAATCAAAAACAAAAAATACTGAAATAATCAAAAAGGAAAATCGTCTATAGAGGAAAAGATAGGATTCGTAATGATTATATATACGAAGAAGTTGGATTGGCATTTATAGAGGCAAAAATGGTAGAATATCGTCTGAGGTAGTACAATCACATTCAAAGGCCATTGGATGCATTTTTAAGGAGGAGCATGGAGTCTTTTGAAAAGAGATAGTGAAAGACTAAAGTGAACACTTAGAGAGGGATCATTTGGTTAATTATCTATCTAACAATTTAGTTTTTAATAGAGTACAATGGCATAGTACAATCCACGTAACCGATCCTACGTAATTGAATAAGGCTTTGTAAATCCAAAAGGAACACATGTATAAAATTTCGCGAAAATTAAAAATCCAACAACTCAACAAGTACGTCAGCTACATTCATCTCTTGAACTTGTCTCATAGAAGTAGTGGAATTCCTACAACTCTGAATTTGCAGTTTTGCTGTTTCTGCCATTATTTCCTGTGAGAAGGCTTTCAACTGTTCGGCCAGTGGAAAGGTATAAGAGGGTCTGAAGGCTCCAAATTTTTCTGGCCAATAAATTGTTGAAGCTTCCTCTTTGGGGATAGAAGCTTCTAGAAAAAAGTGGAGAATAAGATGTGGTAATTGTTAAAAACTGTAGGTAAAACATGTTACAAGAAAGGGAGATGAGAGATGAAGATGACCCAGTCAACTCGAAGCAGCAACCTCTTGGATGATCTGCTACGAAAAAGAGGGAATTAGCTTCAGTCCACAATGAAACGGTGTCGTTGGCACAAAAAAATGAGGTTGGTGGCTTTTTTTCAAAAAAAAAAAAAAGTACTGACTGGTATTAGAAAAATACTTCAGGATACTGAGCGGTATTTAAAGAATCTTTCATGATCTTGAAAAATTATTTTAGGATCTTTAAAAAATATTTCAGGTACTGACAGACATTAAAAGGATATTTCAGGATACTAACTGATACTGAAAAAAAATACTTTTTGATCTTAAAAAAATTTGAGGATACTGATTGGCACTAAAAATATATTTCACGATACCAACTGGTACTGAAAAAAAATTTCATGATCTTGAAAAATTATTTCAGAGTACTGACTGGTATTAAAAATATACTTCAAAATATTTTATAAAGATCCTAAAATATTTTTTCTAGATCCTAAAATAATTTTTCAAGACCATAAAAGATTCTTTAAGTACCGCTTAATATCATAAAGTATTTTTTTTTAGTACCAGTCAGTACCCAACTTTTTTTTTAATAAAAAAAAAGGCATCAACCTCATTTTTTTTGATCCTAACGACGCCGTTTCATTGCAGTGGATGACAGTGGATGGAAGCGCGCAACGGATTGAAGCCAATTCCGAAAAAGAGAAGTCAAATCATATATAGGACAAAACATTCTCTAGTAGTAATTCAGCAGACTAATGAGACCTTTCCTTCCATTTCCATGGAGTTTTATTGGGGGAAAATATTCTTCTTCTTCTTCTTGTTTTTTTTTTTTACCTTCATTGGGGAAACAATATTCGAAGCTTCTTCTTCTGTTGTGCCAGTTTTTTTATTTTTATTTTTTTTATAACACATTCATTACATGTCTGTCAGGTTATTGAATTATATTTGAATATTTGTCAAACTCAATTGAATTCCATCTTAAAAGAAAAATTTGCATTTATTATGCATATTTTTTTTAAAAAAAAAAAACCGATAAAAATTTTTTTGGGGGTCTAATACTTCCTAAAGAACACTACATTTATGAGTACTAACCTCCATATATATTATACAATTTTCTATATAAAAAATGTTTTCTATAAATGAAATACGAAATGTACCTTTGGCCAAAAAAAAAATTAAAGAAATAAGAAATTTACCTATCTCATTTCTATTTTACGTACATTTCTCATTTCATTTTTTTAAAAAACACTTTTTTCACCTATCAAGCATTGCATAATGATTATGCACAGGTTTAATTGTATACGTGGGAACATTTATTTTAAGTACTTATAGGCTTTATGAGATACAACTACCCTATAATATTTGCCATATACGTCATAAAATTGCTTAAGACAAGTCAAACCAAACAAATACTATTGCGTGAAACTCCTTTTTATGTCATAAAATTGACCGAAATAGCTTCCCATTTCTTTCAAACCTTTCTGGGGTGATCTTTGTATCTAGTTAAGGTGAAGGCATTCAAGATCGTTCTTGTGGGTTATTATTCAAGTTCTTCTCTTCTAGTCCTATTTATAAGGTGAAGAGATTTTTTTTTTCCCTTTTGTTTCATTCAAAAGTCATAAAAAGTGAACTTTGAAGCAACGGTAAAGGTTGTCTCTATGTGACTAAGAGGTCACGAGTTCAAATCCTAATATGTTACATATGACCCTCCCTAATCTCAATTTAGTGGGAGCCTTGTATGCTTAATTGAGCTAGTAACTGAAACAACAAAAGTAGTGGATGATCCAAACTTGGGTGAGCAAGTAGCAAAAGCAGTGGATGAACCAAACTTGAATGAGTTAGCACTTGATGCAGCAGAAGCAGGGAATGATCCAAACATGGGTGAGCAAACAACTGAAGCTGGAATAGCAGCGTATGTCACAAACTTGGGTAAGCTAGCAGTTGCAGCAGCAGAAGCAACAGATGATTCAAACTTGGGTGAGCTAGTAGTTGAAGTAGCATACAAACGAGAATTAAGGAGCAGTTGATGTAGCATAAGAAATGGATGATACAAACACGAATGAGAGAGCAGTTGATGCAGCATAAACATAGGTGATCAAACAGCTGAAGCTGGAATAGCAACGTATGATACAAACTTGAGTGAGCTAGCAGTTGAAGCAGCATGAGCAATGGATGATCAAAACTTGGATGAGCTGGTAATTGAAGTAGTAGAAGCAGTGGATTATACAAACAAGAATGAGGGAGTAGTTGATGCAGTAGAAGCAGTGGATTATACAAACAAGAATGAGGGAGTAGTTGATGCAGTAGAAGCAGTGGATGATACAAACGAGAATGAGGGAGCAAATGATTCAGCAGAAGCAGTGGATGATACAAACGAGAATGAGGGAGCAGTTGATGCAGCAGAAACAGAGGATGATACAAACGAGAATGAGGGAGCAGTTGATGCAGCAGAAGCAGTGGATGATCCAAATGAGAATGAGGGAGCAGTTGATGCAGCAGAAGCAGTGGATGATCCAAATGAGAATGAGGGAGCAGTTGATGCAACAGAAGCAGGGGATGATCCAAATGAGAATGAGGGAGCAGTTGATGCAAAAGAAGCAGGGGATAATCCAAACGAGAATGAGGGAGCAGTTGATGCAGCAGAAGCAGAGAATGATCCAAACACAAATGAGCAAGCAGTTGAAGCAGTGGATGATCCAAACATGGGTGAGCTAGTAGTTGAAGTAGAAGAAGCAGTAGATGATTCAAACAAGAATGAGGAAGAAAATGATGCAGCAGGAGCAGTTGATGATACAAATGAGAACGAGGGAGCAAATGATGCAGCAGAAGTGGTGGATGGTACAAACGAGAATGAGGGTGTAGTTGATGCAACAGAAGCAGGGAATGATCCAAACAAGAAAGAGGGAGCAGTTGATGCAGTAGAAGCAGGGAATGATCCAAACATGGGTGAACAAACAGTTGAAGCTGGAATAGTAGCATCTGATACAAAGTTAGGTGAGCTAGTAGTTGAAGAAGCAGAAGTAGTGGATGATACAAACAAGAATGAGGGAGCAGTTGAAGCAGCAGAAGCAGTGGATGATACAAACGATAATGAGGGAGCAGTTGATGCAGCAGAAGCAGTGGATGATACAAACGATAATAAGGGAGCAGTTGATGCAGCAGAAGCATGGAATGATCCAAACATAGATGAGCAAACAACTGAAGCTGGAATAGCAGCGTCTGATACAAACTTGGGTGAGCTAGCAGATGCCTGGCACCAGACAAAGATGTGCTTGAGCCAAATAATACATTCTTTTCATTTTCAGTTTAATTTTTAAATGAATACCTCGGCAGTAGAGCTTGATTCTGTTATTGTGGTGGCCTTAAGGACATTAGCTAATTCTTGACGTGTCTCTTCAATTTGTCTCTGAGCTAGTTTTGCCACAAGATCTTTCTCAAGTATAAGCCTTTGGACAGTTTTCCCTTCTTCTATCAGCATTCTTTTCACTTTAGCACATTCACCCTGTAGAATAGCTAAAGCTTCAACATAACAGTAATGGAATGATATAGTTGTTGTGTCAAATTCAACTAATGGTAAAACAAAAACAAAAAAACACATTTAATAAATAATTGTTCGCAATTCTTCACATACTGCACACACTGAAGGAACTAAAAGTAAAATTACTTTTATCTTAACATCGGTTTTAAACCAAAATATGTTCCAATGTAGCCTTAACTAACAGTGCAGCTATTCTCAAATTCCATACAAAACATGGACCACAGTCTAGTTCTTTATAAATTTCCTTTTAATGTTGAAATATTTGATCATGATATATATTTACTATTAAATTATAGAATAATCAAATTTACCCCTACGACAGCAAAGCATACATTTTTTATTTTCTAATAAGACAATATCAGTCTTTTGAATAAAATCAAAGTTAAAAAGTATCCATCATATACTCCTTTTATTTTTAAGTGTCCTTTTTAGTGATCCAAAATAAAATAAAATAAATACCTTTTAAAACAATTAACCAGGTATTAATCAGTGTTAAAAACACTTAAAAGATATGATAATTTGCTCAAAAACTAAATATAATCATTTCATCTCAAAAGTTGTAAATGTTACGGACAGTCAGAAAAATGCTTCCCTTCGCTTTTAAATAATAAACAATAAACTTAGAATATACGCCAGGAACACATACAACGTCGGGCAGAAATAACACTCATATAAAGCAAAACATTCCTAATCGTCTAAAGATTTGATTTACATCTCAAGATCAGAGTTTTCTGCCTGAGGGATAAACCGGGATAAGGAGTGAAATTGTTAGGATCCCGAAACCCCTGTTGGTTTATTCTAGGAAAAGAAGACATGTGGCTGATTAGTTAGAGAGTAGTTATTTTATCTTATCCATTTGGTAGTTTTGGTAGTTATGCCTATCCTATCTGTTTACATATTAGTCTGCAGTTATTAGAAGTTATAGGAGATATGTTATCTGCTTTCTATAAAAGCTTGTACTACGTATTATGAAGGCATGTTTTGGAGTTATGAAATCTATTGTTCAATTGGCTGGAGTTTCAGATACTGGCTCTAGAGTTACCCTTCTACCCTTTTATCCTTATTAAATCAGTAGATCCTATCAACTTGGTATCAGAGCAGACATTCTTAGGACCTGTAGGACATCATGGTGAACACCCGAAATTCCTCATATGAGGATAACTCTCCACAACATCCACCACAGAATCCAGAAATGCCACCCACTTCCAACCCCCACAATGACCCAGCAGTGATTATGCTGCAACCCCACTCCCAAATACCCACAGAAACCGAAAACCCACAATTGGTAGCCATTATGGCCCAATTAAGTCATATGAATGCAGAAATCAACAATTTAAGAAAACAGAAGGCGCCTTTGTTTACTCAGGGAGAGTCAAGTCAGATTGACAAGGAAAATTACTATGAGAAGGAAGAAGGTGGAGACCCTTGGTGGCAAAGAAATTCCTCAAGACGTCCCCATTCAAAGATTGAATTTCCAAAGTATGAGGGTGGAGATCCAAGAGGGTGGATTTTGAGGGCTGAAAAATACTACCGTTATTACCAAACTCCTGAGGATTTGAAGGTTGATATAGCCGCTATCAATTTGGAGGGAGATGCGTTAGATACATTCACTTGGATTTCTTCAGGAAGAACCATACAATATTGGGATGATCTGGTGCAGGTTTTTCAGGAGCAATTTGGTCCCACTGAGTTTCAAAATCCTGACGCTTACCTATGCAGCATAAGACAATTATATTCGGTAACGGAGTATAAGCAAGAATTCGTGAGGAGGCAAGCCCAGACGCAAGGATGGCCGGAGCATTGCCTCTTAGGGGTTTTTATCAATGGGCTCAAAGAGGAATTACAAGCCGATGTGAAAATACATAAACCAAGAACCGTATATAAGGCAGTAAGCCTCGCGCTGGAAATTGAATCAAAGTTGCAATCTCAATTTCCCCAACGATCCAATCAGCGTCTCACTATTCCACGTGGCAGCGAGCAAACTGGCCGAGATTTCCGAACTCAACCTCGCAACCCACTCGGCTACTATAATGCTGCGAATTCAGGATCTCATACAACCACCAATACAGTTGGCTCGAGTAATCAAGGGTCCAATCCAAATCCCAATTCGATATATCAGGTCGGTGCGGCGCTTCCCCATTATCAACGGAATTTAAATTTACAGAATTTAAATTCCCCAAAACAGCTACCAGCAACCACTTCGCAGAATTATACGCCGAACATATACCCACCCAGACTCTCGGATAGCGACAAACAGTACCGACGTGAGAAGGGGCTCTGTTTTCGCTGTGGGGAACGATTTACACCTGGTCATCGGTGTGCCACGTTTGCACTACGAATTATGGACGTGTCCGATGAGAGAGAAGACAAGGAAGAGTCGGCGGATTTACAAGAAGAGGAATCGCAATCTGAAAACAATCTTGCTGAGATCTCTTTGCACGCCATTCTCGGCAATTCATCAACAACAACTCTGAAAGTGCGCGGGACGCTGAACAATAAATCCATCTTAATTTTAATTGATTGTGGTTCAACGCACAACTTCATTTCCAATCAAACCGTAGAGAACCTCCAACTACAGCTTCATCCCCTCCCTTCCTTTGGAGTTCAAGTTGGTGATAATCGAATGGTCTCTTGTCAGTTTGTCTGTAAAAAATTGGAGGTCAAAATACAAGATGTCACCATTCAAGAAGACTTCTTTCCTTTTAACTTGGGATCGGTTGACATGGTCCTGGGTGTAAAATGGCTGGCATCTCTGAATACAGTAGAAGCGAATTGGAACAAATTATTTATGGTGTTTTGGTATAAGGGAAAACGCTACAAATTTCAGGGCATTCCACAAACAGTAAATTCGGCTTCTCTCCACAGTTATGTATGTGATCAAATGGTTCAACAATTTGATTCATTAGAAGACATACTGCAAAAATACCCCTCTGTATTCCATGAACCTCAATCCTTGCCACCATTCAGACAACATAGCCACGCCATACCTCTCCTACCAAATACCATACCCCCAAACATTCGTCCTTATAGATATCCATTCGCACAAAAAGATGAAATTGAGCGACAAGTGGCTGATTTGTTACAGAAGGGATTCATTCAATCCAGTGTCAGCCCGTTTGCCAGCCCGGTCCTTCTGGTAGCAAAGAAGGACTCTACTTGGAGATTTTGTGTGGACTACAGAGAACTCAACAAACTCACAATCAAAGATAAGTATCCAATTCCTACCATTGATGAGTTGATTGATGAACTACATGGCGCCAAGTTTTTCTCAAAGATAGACCTACGTTCTGGGTACCATCAAATCAGAGTTCTCCCTTCTGATATACATAAAACTGCATTTCGTACCCACTCGGGTCACTATGAATTTGTGGTCATGCTATTCGGGCTTACCAATGCCCCCGCTACATTTCAGGCTGCAATGAATGATCTATTTCGTCCCTTCCTAAGGAGATTTGTCTTGGTCTTTTTTGATGACATCTTGGTGTATAGTCCAAGTTTTGAAGATCATATGAGGCACTTGAGTATCATTCTTCAGACTTTGCAGCAACATGAGTTTTATGCCAACTCCAAGAAATGTGATTTCCTTCAGCGCAACATTTCTTATTTGGGACATATTATTTCAGCCAGAGGAGTATCTGTTGATCCTGACAAAATTTCTGCCATCACTAAATGGCCTCAACCAAAGGACATTTCTGCATTGCGTGGATTTTTAGGCCTTACTGGTTATTATAGACGATTTGTCTATCGTTATGGCCATATTGCAAAGCCTCTTGTTGATATGACCAAGAAAGATGCTTTTCACTGGGATCATACTTCCCAATCCGCTTTTAACAATCTTAAAGCAGCACTTACACAGGTTCCTGTTCTACACTTACCAGACTTTTCTAGGCCTTTTATTGTGGAATGTGATGCCTCCTCTACTGGATTGGGTGCTATTTTACAGCAAGAAGGACATCCTATTGCTTATTACAGCAAGGGATTATCATTCTCTAATCAGCATAAATCAGTTTATGAGCGGGAACTACTAGCCTTGGTGATGTCCTTGAATAAATGGCGCCATTACTTACTTGGACGTAAATTCTTGGTGCAAACGGATCACTTCAGCTTAAAATATCTCTTGGAACAGCGCGTTACAATCCCCTCCCAACAGCGCTTGCTCCTCAAACTTCTTCCTTTTGATTTTCAGATCATCTACAAACCTGGATGCACTAACCAAGGTGCTGATGCCTTATCCCGTTATCCACATTCCGGAGAAATTTTTGCCTTGGCAGTACCACATGCATCTGATTTTGAGGAATTGACTGCATTATTACAACAAGATGCATTTACCCATCAAATCTGCCAATCCTTGCAATCAGACCCTCATTCTATTCCCCACTACTCTTTGGTGTCCGGAAGGCTATATTACAAGAGTCGTTTGGTTATTCCAGCAAAGTCATCATTGACTCAACTGCTCATATCTGAAGCCCATTCATCTTTGGTTGGTGGCCACGGAGGGATCCTTAAGACACTCAAGCGATTGCAAACTCACTACTTTTGGAACAATATGAAAGAGGAAGTGACAGAATTCATTCAGCAATGCTTAATTTGTCAACGAAGTAAATCGGTACCTCAATCATATGCTGGTTTATTACAGCCACTGCCTATTCCCCATCACATTTGGGAAGATCTTTCTCTGGATTTCATCACTGGACTCCCTAAATCAAATGGTTTTGATGTCATCTTAGTTGTGGTAGATCGATTCAGCAAGTATGCCCATTTTTTGGGCCTCTCCCGGCCTTATACAGCAAAGTCAGTTGCTTCTCTCTTTTGTAAAGAGATTATTCGCCTACATGGGACTCCAAAATCCATCATTTCTGACCGAGACCCTCTCTTTCTAAGTTCCTTTTGGCAAGAATTGTTTAAACTATCAGGCACGAAACTGAAAATGAGCACCTCTTACCACCCCCAAACTGATGGACAAACAGAGGTGGTAAATCGATGCCTAGAAACTTATCTACGTTGCTTCTGCCAGGACCACCAGAAGGGCTGGTTTCGTTTCCTCCATTGGGCAGAATTTTCCTACAACTCGGGGTATCATTCTTCCACTGGTCACACTCCTTTTAAAATTGTGTATGGCAAGGAACCTACGGCTTTAGTGCCCTATGTTAACAACACCACTCCTATTGCTGAATTGGATGCATTTTTCACTGAAAGGGACGCTGTCATGGAATTGACCAGATCCAATTTACAGGAGGCCCAGACACACATGAAGCTCCATGCAGATGCACATCGCCGCCACCTCGAATTCCAACCTGGTGATATGGTTTTTCTCAAGGTTCAGCCCTATCGGCAAAGGTCTCTCTCTGGACAGCGTTTTCAAAAGCTATCAGCACGCTATTTCGGGCCATATTCTGTGGTTCGCCGCATTGGGGCTGTAGCTTATGAACTTCTTCTTCCACCTGCGTCCAAAGTGCATCCAATCTTTCATGTCTCACTGCTCAAACCAGCTTATGGATGTACTCCTCAAGTTGCTGTTCCTCCACTTCCAGTTACTAAAAATTGGGAATTGACTCTTCAGCCTGCAAAGGTGCTGGATGCCCGTATTATGGGGACTGCTGGTACTCAAGACGTTGAACTTTTAATTCAATGGCAGAACAGACCACAGGAAGACTCAAGTTGGGAAGCTTATGACTACATTGCTACTCAATTTCCTCAATTCAGCCTTGAGGACAAGGCTTATTTTCAAGGGGGAGATATTGTTAGGATCCCGAAACCCCTGTTGGTTTATTCTAGGAAAATAAGACATGTGGCTGATTAGTTAGAGAGTAGTTATTTTATCTTATCCATTTGGTAGTTTTGGTAGTTATGCCTATCCTATCTGTTTACACATTAGTCTGCAGCTAAGTAGCACGAACACGGAAAATTTGGAGAAAATAACGTGTCCGACACGCTTGAATCCCGGACACGCGAATTATGTGTTGATACTCGAATTAAGCAGTCAACAATTCAAATGGCAATTTCGTAATTTTTTCAAAAGTTGAAGGTGCATTTTGAACTCCAAATTTTGGCCCTAATTTGACCGAGCAGTCGAGCATACCATCATCCATAACGCCGAAATCATCTCTCAACTCAAGTAAGACTGAAATCGACGGCGACGATGCTGGTGGAACTGGAATCGAACGCCTCCATCTCTCCTGGAATCGAACAACTCGGTGCGTTGTGGGCTTGTGGCTGACGAACAACCTTCTTCTTCCTGGAATCGAACGACGAACAGCCTCGCCCTCCGTCTCTCCTGGAATCGAACGACGAACGGAACAGCAAACAGGTGGCTCGTTTCTTTCTTTTTCTTCTCTGCCTATTGCCTAAGTCTGTTTGTTCCTTTCTGGTTAAAAGGAATGGAGATGAGTTTTTGATGCCTTATGTGATTATACTCTCTCTTATTTTAAGTGGGAAGCGTCTGAGAATTTCCAAGTTCAGTTTTCACTATATAGTATATTCTCTTGTAATGAAATAGTATGGAGTGTGGAGTCCACATTGTGTTTCAATATTCTCTATTCAGGCCCTGTTTGCTCTTTCCCTGTTCTTTTTCGGTTTTGTTTGTAAATAGATGTTGCTGCCCTTTCCTTAAATGAACTAAAGTTGGAGGCAAATATTATTAGTGGAGATGTAGTTTAATTATGCAAATGATTTTTCTTTTATTGTATTTTGTTAATGCGAAATACACTCTTTATATTACAAATATTTTTTAATACTAAGACGTGTCGGAACGTGTCGAAATATTAGTATTTTTGAAGTCACGTGTCGACGTCATGTGTCGGTAACGTGTCGAAAACGCCGTGTCAGTGTCGGTGCTACTTAGGTCTGCAGTTATTAGAAGTTATAGGAGATATGTTATCTGCTTTCTATAAAAGCTTGTACTACGTATTATGAAGGCATGTTTTGGAGTTATGAAATCTATTGTTCAATTGGCTGGAGTTTCAGATACTGGCTCTAGAGTTACCCTTTCCCCCTTTTATTCTTACTAAATCTGTAGATCCTATCAGAAATTATTAGGTAGTTTCAGTATATAAAATATATGTATATTAAGCTAATGATGAAAAAATATGGAAGCAAGTCAATGTGAATTTTATTGAAAATTTTGACTAATGCATGATCAGTTTAGTCTGATTCTGTAAATTGCATCAGTATGATTTTTCTTTCTTTCTTACTTAAATACCTCAGCAGCAGCAGAACTTGATGCTGCAGCTGCGGCAGCATTGATGGCATCAGCAAACTCTAGCTCTTTTTCTTCTACTTGTCTCATTGCAGTTTGCCTTGTCTCCTGACATTCCTGCTTTAGGGACTGCACATGCCCAAGCTTTTCTTGCAACTCTTTCTTCACTTTAATCCATTCAATCTAAACATGATAAGATACAAATTAATAGTCACTTCAATGCTTCAGCTCATCCTAAAAATATTCCTTAAGTACACATGATATACTATTATAATTTCTGTATCAATAACAAAAAAACATTAGGTGAGGTGACATAGTTTGGGTATTTCTTACAGACAAATGTATACAAACATTAATTTTGACTATCTTAAATATAAGAGCAGATAATAAGCTTCGACAAGTTTGTTATAGAAAGCACCTTTCTGTTCCTATGTAATCACAAACAAGCTTCCACTGAAGATTTAGGCACCTTTCTATAGAAGGCACTAAACACAATTTCCTTTCCATTGAATTAGATCATCATTCCTACTTCCCACTGTTACCCTATCAGAACAATAGAAATTCTTCATCCTTCAGCCTTCTTTGTAGAGCATTGTCATTGTTTTAAAATTAAAACAAAATCCTGTGTTTTGCTTTTCACATTGATCACAGTTCCTTGCAAAATCGTTCATTTTGTTCCGTTGTCAAAAAATGATAGACAAATGTTCTAATATAAACCGAAAAAATACTAACACGGCTACTACCTCAGCAAGATCAGCTCTAGTTGTCTCATACTTGGCATTTTTTTGAACTTCAACTAATTCTCGACTTATCTCTTCAATTCGTCTCTTATCCAGTTGTGCCTCATCATCTTTCTCAAGTTTATGCCTTTGGACAAGTTTTTGCCCTTTTTCCAGCATTGTCCTTAGTTTATCACATTCACTCTGCAATATTAGCAGTAGCTTCAACATAATAGTAATAAAATGATAGTCTTTTATCACCTTTCAGCTCAGATGTAAAAAGAAAATCTTAATCATCAAATAAGCATCTATTTATACTCACAAATTACAAGCATAAAAGGAACCAAAATTATAGTAGAGTTACTTTCATACCTCATACATTTTAATAGTTTTAAATATGACAGGACACATAATTAAAGTATGGTTAATCAAGCTAAACTATGAAAGAGAACAAAAAACTTTATTACATTTATTTCTCTTTTACGTTTTGTGTTTGATCAATGCATATATTTGCTTTAATTTGCAGACAGATTAAATTTTCCACCGTGAGAGAAGCATAAAACTAGAGTTTTCTTGCAGAGCAATATCAGAAGCAAAGAAAAAAACAACAAAATCGACATGTTTAAGTACAAATGAAAGCCATCCATATACTTCTACTATGCCATTTTCAGTGATTTAACAAAAAAATTACTTTCTGAAATAATTGACTGAATTAATCATTGATATGAGTGCTACACTAATTGCATCTTCATTGTAGAATTCCAGCAAATACTAATTAAATTTCTTTAAAAAAATTCCTTTAAAAAGTTTATCTGGCGTAAAATAAATATTAGAAGAAAATAACAGAGAAATGACACATACCTCAGCAATTGCAGCAGCATTAAGGGCATTGGCTACCTCTAATTCCTTCTCTTCAACCTGTTTCAGTGTACTTTGTCTTGTCTCCTCATTTTCCAGCTTTAGCAATTGCACAAACACTTGAGCTTCTTGCAACTCCCTCTTCACTTTAATCCATTCATCCTTATAAAGGAAACAGGTTACCAATAAGTAGCCACCTAAGTACAGTTGGAAGGTTTAAGATTTACGGTTTAGGGGTTCCTTTAATCTGATTTATTAGTTGATATTTCATATAATTTTATCTTTTATTTAATTTAGGAGATTAAAATCATATGTGATCTGATATTTAGAATTTAAAATCCAGTAAATTCTGATTTACAGATACAAGGCAACATTAATTTTGGAAATCTTAAATTTAGGAGTGGCTAAGTTGTGAGCAAAGAAAATTTCTTATCATGCACATGCAAGCTTTTTAGTACTAGTATTCAGACAATTTTCAAATCACAAAACAAGAACACTGTACTTTTCTCTTAATTTAGAACGTTAATAAAAATTTCTTGTAAATTACTGTAAGATATGACATCTAAATATTACAAAATTAAGAGAGAAAGAGCAAGACTAGCCCAAACCTCAGCAACATCAGCTCTAACTGTAGCAAACTCAACATCTTTTCGAGCCTCGGCTAACTGTTGGCTCATTCTTTCAATTTTTCTATTGGCCATTTGCACCTCATCTTCTTTCTCTTGTTCAAGCCTCTGGACAAGTTTTTGCTCTTCTTCCAGCATTCTCCTCAGTTTATCACATTCACTCTGTAAAGTTAGCAACAGATTCAGCATAACAATAAATGAGTGATGCAGTTGAAGTATGGAGAAACAAAAGATACAATAATCAACACATAGTTAACATATTTCTTCACAAATCACAAACACCAAAGGAACTTATTCCATCGTGAAAGAAGCACACGATACAATAGAGTTTCGTTATATAGCAGTTTTAGGGGGAAATAGATAGATATTCTGTTGAACATAATGTAAATAAAAATGTACAGACACAGTCCAAAATGAACATAACCATAATACAACAGAAACACAAACAAATACCTCAGCAGCATTTAGGGCATTGACAAACTCCACATTCATCTCTTGAACTGGCCTCATGGCGCCTATCTTGTCTCCTCAAATTTCAGCTTTAGTGATTCAACGGGCTCTTCATCTTATTACAACTTTGTCTTTGCCTGAATCATTCATTCTGAAATGATACAATGGAATGTTATTATTTTGACATCAGCATAATGATCGCGTAACAAGAGTGATAAAACACTAAATTACAAAAAGAACAAAAAAAGGGGAAAATTTGTGTTTATCAGTCTCCTTAGTTCGTACAGGCATCAAATTGCAGAACGCATCAAGCATTGCAGCAGAAATATTAACAAATTATTGAAAGTAGAATATAAATTTACTCACCACCCCACTATAATGCCGTATCTGCCACTGTTGCCTTGTGAAAAAAGCTTTTAAACCGCTAAGTTAGTGGAATGCTTAGAGTGGCTGAATCTTCATTGTTAGAACGGAGAATCAGAAGCATGAATCGTTGAATGCTACGGGAGGCAGGAGGAAGATGAAAGAACTTGGGCGGAAGCAGTCTTCGGACTTAAGAATGTGCCTTTTAAGCCAAATTAATTATTAAGTAGTATGGCAAAGAGTCGGACACTCAACTCTCATCATCTCTCAAAGGGAGAGACTTTGATACTGAAGTTGCTCAAAGCATTTGGGGAGGTATTCTAGCTCTTAAGGACCCGTTTGTTACAAAGAAAGCTTGGGGAGGGAAAGGGAAGATCCCAATCTTCCCATGGATTTTGGTTGTTTGTTCACGTGAAGTCCAGTCAAGATCTTCCGGTTGAGGTCATCTTCCTCCATTTGAGGGAAAGTGTTTTCCATCCAGAAAATGGAAGGAAAGTTGTCATCTTCCCAGGAAGATGGTTTTTGACGTATTCTACACCGAAATTCAAATTTGGCGGGAAGTTCGACTTGGCCAAGGAAAGTTCAAACTTAATGGGAAAGTTCAAATTTGGCGGGAAAGTTCAAATTTGGCGGGAATTTTTTTCTTCAAAAGTTCGAACTTAACAATAATATATTTTTAAAATATATTTTAGAAAAAAATATTTTTTTATTTTGAATTAATTTCTTTTGAGGGTAAAATAGACATTTCCTAATTTTTACCAACTTTCCCTCTTCATTTTCTTCCTACCAAACAAC
Source organism: Acacia pycnantha (assembly GCA_025563575.1). Lineage (NCBI taxonomy): Eukaryota > Viridiplantae > Streptophyta > Magnoliopsida > Fabales > Fabaceae > Acacia > Acacia pycnantha. The sequence continues at coordinate 293,026 of JAMWYP010000079.1, forward strand.
TCAAAGCCATCTTCCCTCATCTTTCAAATCTTCATTTCCTTTCATTTCCCTCCTCCAAAGTTCCTTTCCCTCCCCAAACTTTCTTTATAACAAACGGGTCCTAAGTGTCGGTAAACGTCTGAAGGTAATAGACAGTCCGCTCTCCCCAACAACAGTATTATCTAGGAGGAAGGGAGATTCCACCCTGTCTTTGGATCGTGGGTGAACCAACCCATTTCCTAAAATTTTTGTATAAGAAAAAATTATTAAGTAGTATAAATGAGCCTATTTGGGGTTTCAAAACCTAGGTTTTGGAAACATAATCTAGCTTTTATTAAAGTTCTGACAAACATCCCTAATTATTCTTCAAAAACTATTCTGCATTCAAAACCTAGGTTTTTCAAAATCCAATTTTTTTTTTTCACTTTTAACTAGAGTTGGGAATCAGGGCCGCCCCCGCCCTACAGGGCTACTTGACAATGACAATAAGTACTTCAATTACTTGCATTCAAGTCTTAGGTCCACAATAGAAAGAACTTTTGGAGTATGGAAGAACAAATTTCAAATCTTACAAAGAATGAGTAGCTACAGCTTTCCAACACAGGTTCAAATTGTTTGTAGTACGATGATTATACACAATTTCATTAGAAGAGGCTTTGTTTCTGATCCTGACTTCCAACATGGTGAACGAGAGGATATTTAGTGTTCTGACGACGACGTTGATATGGAAGAAACTTCAACAATACCTTCATCATTAGCATCTTCATCTGACATATTATAGATAGTGATTTCCATTAGAATTAGATCATTGGTGTAGAACTCGGATGTCAGAGCCTATTGAAGGTCGGTGGTTTGATATAGGATACGCTTATTGCCCTTCTGTGCTTATGGGTCAAGCGTTCGGGAGAGGGTATGATCACGATACACAAGCGGGCGTTTCGCCTGGGGTCTTGTGTGTGTGCCGTGTATTTGTATGTAGATAAGTCAAGGCTTAGATAAGAATGCACTCGGCGCCCGTCTCCTTCCTCTGTATATATGAGTATACACGGTTAGTTAGTCCCTTATTCCCTGCCTTGCCGTACGTGTCATGTGCGTGTCAAGGATCGTGTGCGCATATCCATGTCGTGGGTGCATGTCCGAGGATCGTGGGTGCGTGTCCAAGGTCATGGTGGGTCCCACGGATGGTGGGTTGCCCCCGTACTAGCCGGTGAGATAATGGGCCTAGGCTAGGTCGTGTGATTGCTGTTCCTTCGGTTGCTCGAGTCTCTGTGCGATAGGAGTTTAGATGTTCGCTTGAAGAGCGAAAGTTCGAGTCTTTGTTGAAGTCCGAGTCATTGTTGATCGCGAAGTAACATGATGTCCTTGCCCCAGTAGGGTTGTCAAGTCTCTGGTCAACCGGGGTGAACATGTTCTTGGATCCTCTAGTTGTTATGGGCCGCCCCCGTCTTGCTTTGATAAGGTGTCTGCATCGAGTTTCAAGCAATCTCGGAACTACAAGTCTTACGGTTGAATTGCCCCGGACATGTGGTCAGGTTATGCTTGTTTAAATTTTGTTGTTCTTCGACCATCGGGCTCGCTTCTTGCAGTCGAAGACTCCAAATCGGGTCCTTTCTCGAGAGGGTGATTAACCTAACGAGCAAGCGGGATAATTGGCCTTGACTCCTGCTCCTTGTGCAGGATCTTGGTACATCCGATTCCTCTTCTACGTTATCATTTGCCTATGCCCGGTTGGCGTCCTCGACCCAGTCGTGAAGCCGAATGGAGGGTCTTTGGCCTATACGGGCTTTGGCGTAATTAATGCCCGTGACGCGCGTTAAATGAGAAGGTCACGTCATCCTTTCGGCCGATGGAAAAGGCGCTTTTGCCCCGTCGATTGGGTTTCGAAAGGTTTATACCCGCCAAGTCTCCTTCCTGTTATTTTATCAACGTTGCTTTGAAGAACTTCCTCTCTGACGATTCTCGCTTTCGAAGGATAACTTTTGTGTCGTGAACCATCTTCGTTGCCTGACTTCCCTCGATCATCTCCATATTCTAGGTAGGTATTCTTGTTTCCTTGCCTCTTTCTTTTGTTCTTGCTCGATCCGCCGTTTCCACCGTGAGATTGCGTCAGTATTTAGTTGAAGTGCAGGTAAATTCCCTTGTTGAGTGGGTTTCGCGTAGTCACGTTTTCGGTTCCTTCATTTGTGCAAAACTCCCCTGTTTTTTCGAGTGAGTCGTTTCCTTTTCGTTAATACCTTTAGTAGAGTGGCTCCCAATGTCAAAGGACATAAAGAATATGACCCTAGAAGAAGCGGCGGAACTCGCCACTGCCAAATCGAGGAAAAAAGCCGTTGGTGGCTTTAGGGCGATGAATCTTCTGAGTCAACGCCTGCAAACCGTTGCTTTAACCGATCACAGTGGAGGCAAGGGAAGAACCACGGTGGTGGGCCGGCGTCAATCCGGAGACGATGCATCGTCGGTTAGTGGAAAGTCCGAATGTTTCCTTCACTTCTTCCTAATCCGAGGGAGTTTAACCCGAGTTTCGATGTGTCCTTCTCGGGACCTTCCAGAATAGCAGTCCTAACAAAGTGGCCACTGGGTCCAAGGCCGAGGTTGATTCCTACATCGGGCCTTGCTACGGCCGCTTGTATGAGTGCTCCCGACTTATTTCTTGTGGGGATTCCTCCACGGCCGACTTAATTTTGGGCTCGTCCGAAACACAATTTAGTCCGGCTCCTCAAGCAATATCGCTTGAGTCTGTTGACTTGGATTTTAATCTTACCACATGCCGTAGAGTCTCGCCTTCAATTATTGACATCGGGTATGCTAGGAAGATTCTCGATCTCTTATATTTTTATTTGTGTTAGGTATAATGGCGTCGTCTTCTTCTTCAACGCTATGAGTGGTCTGAAATGGAAGCATGACCATGCTAGCCCCCCGCAAGACTTAATTGACCAATTCCTTGGGTTACAGAGGTGTTATCCTATCGGTCAAGCCGACCATGGAAGACTTGGAAGGTCTTCCGGATTCGAGATACTAACACCTACTCGCTTTGTCTCCTGAAGAGGAAGAGGGGCACATTATGCTCGATGAGGGAGAGGAGTCACAACTCCTTTTTCTTTTTCTATCGGACTATATCACGAGGCTTGGGATTCGATTCCCCTTTTCCGAATTTCAAATGGCCACCCTTCGGTTTCTTAGTATAGCTCCTCATAATTACACCCGATGGATGGGGTTACTGATTGCCTTTGAGTGGTTTTGCATGAGCCTTGGGCTTGCCTTGCACCACTCCATGTTCTTCTATTTCTTCAACCCCGCTCTCCTCTCGCTCGGGAAGGAACCGCCGGAGCTCGAGGCTGGACCTCCATTCGGGAATAGCCAATCGGCGCTTGTTTACCCCGAGTCTCGGACTCTTTCAACGCTTGAGGGCAACTTTTCCAAAGTCGTCGCTAAAACTCCAAAGTACCACTCCTTGGTTCTCAAAGCTAGGACTCTCCAAGGTCGACGGGAGTTTAACTTGTATTGGTGTCAAGATCACCACAATGTGTCCCTAGCGCCTATAAGGTGGAGCGGTCCAATCTCTTGAAGCTTTGAAGGAAGGCCATTGATGCTATAATAGACCACGTTCGGCCGGAGCAGTCTTTGTGGGGCAAGCTCCTTAGTAGCCCAATCTGAGGCACAAGATGAGATGGCGTCAGGTAGAGTATGGCATTTTTGTTATTTAACATCGGCGTTGTTCGCGTCTTAGTATTGTATTGATCATCTTTGCTTTCTAGTAGCTAACATGGTGTATGTGTTTCAGATCTGAGTCTTAAGATGAAAGAGCCTCAATACCTTTCACGGGATCCCCGGAGCACCGCCGCCAGGGGAGAAAGAGGTCGACCAAGGAGTTGGGCAAGTCGAAAGGTCGGAGAGTCTTCGAGGCAAAGCCGAGCCAAAGAGGCCTAAGGTCGGGAGTCGTCCAAGCCCGAACCGAAGTCGGACTCCGTCTCTCCTATCAGAGCCTCCTGTCCCGAAATCGCCGCTTCCTAAGTCGTAGACGTCGAGCCCTGTCCATGCACGATGCCCGTTCTCCTGCGTCCTTCTTCGGTCATTCCCCGTTCACATTTGTGGAGTAAGGGTATTACCGAGGAACTCAGCGTTGCACTCCACACTCCTGCCCGGTACCAAGAGCCGGTGGCCTTGCGTGAAGTTGACGTACGAGAGGTCCGAGGCATTGGGAAATGCTTTCTTGAAAGGTCTTGGTTTGACCAGTCGTTTCTACCACTGCACTTGCCCACAATATGCGGAGAATGCCCACGGAGGCGAAGCGTGCCCAGCAGACCGCGATGAAGCTGCGGAAACAATGGCAAGTCGCTTGAGCGAGTTCAGGCTCGTGAGGTCCAGTGGAGAAAGTGGAGTTTCGACTAAAAGAGGCAGGGGCTCTTGGCGGACTCCATGTAATAATTGAAGGCTTTAAGGCGGCTCAAGCTAGAAGCGAAGAGCGATTAAAAGCCATGGCAGCTGAGAGGACGGGTTCGTGAGCCAAGTGGACGGGATAAAAGCCGAGGCGTCCTCAACACATCTGTCCGCGGAGATAACCCGGCCGCAGGAGTTGCTCTTTGGGTTCAAGGTGGAGGCGTTTGAGAATTCACTTGCCCGAGATCCTGGCTTTGAACCCGGGATCGAGCTCAACACTACGGGCATCATTTCCTGGTCTTATGTGGCGAGGGGCGATTGTCCCTATGTGGAACCTCCTGCTGGTTCCGAGACCTGGATAGATGGCGGCGCATGGCCGTCTTTGAGGCCGAGCAGGTGAGGAAGTCTCGACCGCCCCCAGCACACGGATTGATTTCCTTTTCTTTCTCTTTTTTAACTTGTATAATCTATCGGTTGTTTTACGGCAATGACTTTATTTGAGCAGATTGGCCAATGTGGCCACTTTTGGCTACGATTAACAATAGATGGTAACTTAGCAACCATAATGCATCGTATAAGAATATAACTTTACCGAGTTATCGCGGTTGACTAGCGAGTCATATGAAGTAGCGAGAATCTGTGAACGCGCTTTTTGGTCATAAGACCATAATGTTTTAAAGTGCTAGTGTTTGCACCGTCTTATAAAATTCTGGTATAGTGCTTGGGTCATCAAAGGTAAATGAAAATTGCCACCGCCCGGGTTCGGTTTTTGTCCCGATAGCGTCAGAGCATTTTGACTGATCGGAGTCGGCATGACATTTTCTATTGATACCCCGGAGTAAATTAGCGTGTCTGCGCTGCGATAGCTATCAGACGTGTTTTCTTCAGCTGAAAAGCTAATAACAATTGAATCTTGAAAAAGACAATGTTTGGAATTCAATAGATACCCTCGAACGAGAGTTTCATTCATATTTGCACAGCAATTGTTGCGAAGGGAAAAGCCAAACAGGCAACGTTGAATAAAGAACATAATGGAAAACGATGCTTTAAGAAAAACAAGATAAGCCTAAGCTGAAATATGCCTTTAATTTGTCCGCATTCCATGTTCGCTGATAGGGGTTCCATCCAAATTTTCGAGAATGTAAGCTCTCTCTCTCAAGAGTTTCCCGAACGCGATAAGGTCCGTCCCACTTAACGCAAGCTTGCTGCCTTTGGAGTTCTTGTTCCCGATGTCGGCCCTTCTTACCAATGCAACCAATAGGAATCTTCTTGGTCTAACCTTCTTGTTATAACGAGCCGCGATCAGTGCTTCATTGCAATATCCCGACAATGGGAGGTGACCAGCCTCGTGGCCGATCCAACTCTACGCTAACGCCTCACTATTGGCAATTTCGCCTTGTGATAAAATGCTCTTCCCCGCGCCAAGACATCATCCCTATTTCCACAGGAATCATAGATTCACAACCGTAGGCCATCATAAGGAGTTTCTTGGGTGGATGTCTCGAGCAGCTTGTTCGATTTCCCCAAAGGACAAAAGGTAGTTGATCGGCCCAAGAGGTGTCGGCCTCAACATACGTTTCTTCAAACCATCAAGGATGACCTTATTGGCGGCCTCAACTTGCCCGTTGGGATGCGGGTGTTCCACTGAAGCAAAGTGATCGTATTGTATTCGTATTCGTAAATCAAGTCACAAAATCCGACTCCGGTGGGCCGAGTTCCGATTTATGCACTTATATCTCTTTGGTGCTCAGGCGCGTAATTATATTAATCTTAACAAACCGCCACACGAGCCGAGGAGATCGTTGTGAGAGGTTCGGCCTCAATCCACTTGGTGAAATAGTCTTGCCACGATGCTTGCCGTAGTTGCCAGTCTTGTCTTGAATGGCCCTGAATGTCCATACCCCATTTGTAAAATGGCCGAGGGGCCGTGATGGAATGAAGCTACGGGGGCGCCCAAATAACTACGGCATGTTTTCGACAACTATCACATTGTCTTACAAGGGTCTTTGAATCTGCCTCCAACGTCGGCGCGATGTGCTTTGCTCGAAGGGTTTTTCGGGCGCGCCTTAGCCCCCATATGTTGACCATTGGCCCCTCCATGAATCTCGGCCAGGACATACCCCGCTTCATTTGGGTTGAAACATCTCGGCATGGGAGAATGTAATCCTTTTCGGTAAAGTTGATCCTCCGCATTGTGTACTTGGCCGCGTCACGAATCAACATTTTTGCTTCCATTGCATCGTGCAGGATGAGTCCCACGTTCAAGGTAGTCTTCTATCGGCTTTTTCGATCGATTCGACCGAAATAGCCATCATCATACTGGATCTTCGAGATTTTCTTCGGACAACCGTGCGATGACAACGGCCGCTTAGTGCTTGCCAATTTTGATAAAATGTCGGCTCTTGCGTTTTCTCCTCGGGAATGTGAGTAACAGCTTGCTTCATCGAAACCCGACATCAAGTCCTTTGCCTTTGGAGATACTTGGCCATTAGCGGGCCTTTAGCCGATACGTACCCTCGATCCGAGCCGCGACAAGCCGGGAGTCGGTGAAAACCTTAACTCTTGTGGCCTCATTTTCCTTGGCTTGAAGAAGCCCGCTATCAAGGCCTCGTATTACGCTTGATTGTTCGAAGTTGGGAAGTTGAGATGCAACGAATGCTCAATTGTGACCCCTACGGACTCTCAATAATGACTCGGCTCAACTTCCTTTCGTGTTCGACGATCCAGTCGACATACACCTTCCATTCGCTTTGCCAGGTGTCTCGTCGGACTTAGAAGCCGGGTGAGCTCTCCGATGAAGTCGGCCAACGCACGTGACTTGATTGCATGGCGAGCTTCGTAGGTGATATCGAACTCGGAGAGTTCTATCGCCCAATTAGTCATCCTCCCCGCTAGGTCCGGCTTATGTAAGACTTGTCGAATTGGGCGGCTTGTTCTAACAACGATATGGTGACCACGGAAATAAGGTCTTAGCCGACGGGCGCGATAAGCGAGCGAATGCCACTTTTTCTAGCTTCGGTATCGGATCTCGGCATTACTGGGGGTTACTAGCGACAAAATACACGAATTTGTCCGTGTTCCGCCTCTCTTACTAAGGCGCATGCGATTGCTTCCTCGCCGATCGACAAGTAAAGGAAAAGACTCTCGCCGGTGAGGTTTTGAGAGGACTGGAGGATTGGCCGGACATTGCTTTATGTCTTCAAATGCGTCATCGCACTTTGAATTCCATTCCACCGATGCCTCCTTCTTTAAGAGCACGAACATGGGTAAAGCCTTCTCCACTGATTTTGGCAAAAACCTAGTTAGGGCGCCAATCTTAGGTTAAGCTGTTGGACTTCTTTTTATTACTCGGAGCCTTCATTTCCATCACCGCCTACATTTGTCCGGTTGGCCTCAATGCCCGGTTAGTCGGCATGAAACCCAGAACTTCCCGGGGACGCCAAAAGCACATTTGGCGGGTTCGATCGGATTCGGTAGGTTCACGAGTTTGGCGAATGTCTGCTCCAGTCTTGTATATGACGTTGCTGATCCAAGGTTTTGACGATCATGTCATCTATATACACTTCCACATTGCGGCCAATCTGGTGCGCAAAGACCTTATTCATCATCCTTTGATATGTAGCTCCGCATTCTTCAATCCGAAAGGCATGACATTATAGCAATAGTTAGCTCTTTCGGTAATGAAGGCTGTTTTCCTGATCCTGGGGTACATCGCTATCTCGATTATATCCAGTACGCGTCCATAAAGGATAGGAGCTGGAATCACGAGGCGTTGTCGACCGGTTGGTCGATGTTTGGCATTGGTAGGAGTCCTTCGGGCATACCTTGTTCAAGTTCTTGTAATCGGTACACACTCTCCACTTCCCATTTGGCTTTTTACCATCACCACATTTGATAACCGGGTTGTATCTTGTATTTCCCGAATAAATCCCGCTTGAGTAATTCTTGGATATGAATTTCCAGCGCTTTCCTTTTTCTCGGTCCGTGGTTCCTCTTTCTGCGACACTGGATTGAGCCGGATAGACTTCTAGCTTGTGACAACAAAATTTTGGGTCTATTCAGTGTACGAGATGAATCCCGTGCGAAGACATCCCCGTTTTCTTTCAAGAATTCCTCCAACCGACTTCTAAGTTCGGAAGATAGGTGTTTGCCAATCTTGGTGGTGCGAAGAGGGTCTCCGTCACCGGATCTTCCAGTCTCCCTGCCGGTTCAGGCGAGCCTCATCGTCTCGGATGTCTAATTCCACGGTATTAACTTCTTCGTCTGGAGAATCCCGGTCCGAATGGTCCAGGATAGGCGATTCTTTGGGGTGCGATGAAGATCCGCCCTCCCAAATTCTCACGGTTTCAAAATAGCACTCGTCGAGATTCTCTTTGATCCCCGATTCTTAGTGACCACGATTCCTTGGTTGCCTATCACCTTGAGCTTTTGATGCTTTGTAGACACCAGCATGTCCCACTTGTGGATGGTTGGCCTTCCCAATATTATGTTATAAGGTGAAACGAACTCGCCACTATGAACCGCACTCTTTCGGACTTAAAGGCGTCTTTGACTCCAAGGAGTGAACTGAGGTCGATAAACCCCTTCGGACGAGATTGTTCTCCATTAAACCCGATGAGGGTTGTCTTGCAAGGCTTTAAGTCGTCCGGTCCGAGGCTCATTCTTTTGAACGCTTCCCGGCTTAGTATGTCGGCCGAGCTACCGGCATCCACGAATATCCGCTTGACTCGGCGGTTGTGATCGTTCGGTTATCACTAGCCCATCTTGATGGCGGGGACAACGTCCCTGAGGTCGTCTCTTGTGAAAAACAAAGGCGGTCGTGCTACCTCGGTGTGATGTTCCTTGAATTTAGGTCGGTCCCCGACGGACGGGACTTCTCGAAGGTATTTCCTTCGCCGGCTTATAGTATCACCGCCACCGCCCATTGCTCCGTGATTACATTACGGTCGAATTCCGCTTACGGAAATTCGTCATCGGCTCAGGAGCCTTTCGTTTATCTTCACCTTTTTGAACTTTCGAGGAGGGTCCTACTGCGGTTCTTGGTCTTTCGTTTCCCACCTTTTCCTTGATGCTCTATGACGTCTTGTTGAAGTTTGCCTTCCCGAACAAATCGTTCGATTGCATCCGGAGCTCGTAACATTCGTCGGTTGTATGACCTCGACCATCATGGAACGAGCAATATTTAGACTGGTCTATCCGGATCTTCGGTAGGAGAGAAGTCTCGACCCCTGGGAGAGGAGGTTCTATCTTGGTCCCGCCTCGAATTGGGATTGTTTGCCATTCGCATCCGCTCGACGTCCAAGTACTTCTTTGAACGAGATATGAAGTCGTTGAGATTCTTTGCTCGCTCCTTTAAAAGGATTACGCGGGCGGGACTCCTTATCGAGGCCGTCCCACCAATAAGTGAACGTGTACGTCTTCGTTAAGTCCGCGCACCGCAGTACCGCATGATTGAAGCGGTCCGGTAACTTTGGAGCGGCTCTCCTCCGTGGCTATCGATTTTGGAGAGAGAATACTGGGATTTTGGTTGCCGTTTGCTAGTCGCGAAGTGCAACTCAAAGGCCTCGCCAGTCTTCAAAGTTGTGGATCGACCCAAAGGGAAGAGTGTGAAGCCATTTCAACGCCGGCCCCTTTAACGTCGCGGCGAAGATCCGGGCACAATTGGTTCCTTGAGACCTCTAACCGAGCATGTGAACGTCAAAGTCTTCTAAATGAGTCGTCGGGTCTTGTGTGCCATCATACTTTGTCAACTCGCCCAAATTCAGCTTCTCGTGGAATCGGGCGTTCGGATCTCCTTGGAGAAAAAGCTATTGTGCATTTGGTGACATATCTCCGTCGCTGAAACCACTGGGGGAACCGCCCTGTCACCTCGATGGTTCCTCGCCTGAGGTCGACCCTCTTCATCCCGCCTCTGGTTCCTCCTATTGGCCCTCCCTGCTGCCGACGGTTTCCGCCTTCCGCTTTGTCAGTGCGACGAGCCGAGCTCTCGTCATCGTCGTCCTCTCTCCAAGTTTTATCTTCCCAGTCCTCGCTGGAAAGGGTGTGGGTCCGCCTTTTCTCCCGCTCTTCCGCCGCTCGATAGTGAAGGGTATGGCGCTTGTCTATGTTGTCCACCCGTCTCATTATCGCAAGCATCCGGCTTGAAGAGATCGAAAGTCCGGCTCGGCATGTGGGATGTCCCGCCTCCTCCGCACTGGAATTCTGTGGTCCACGGTCTTGGTTTCGTGGAGCCGAGGACTCCGTGTCGGACGAGTTGTCCTTTTGATGTCGTTCATTGTTGGGAATCAATGGTTCTTCTGGCCGAGAAAGCCGATCTTCTCCTTCCGATGGTCTCCATCGTCTTGGTTAATCATTGCTCATTACGGGGTGGTTGACGCGGTGGTTGACGGTTGTCCCCCGCTTGATCCGCCTCCCATTGTCTTTGGCCTCAAGCACGAGTGCTTATCCTCATGGTCACGGGAATAGAAGTTTATTGATCCCACGGTCGGCGCCACTGCTCAGTGTAGAACTCGGATGTCCTACCTATTGAAGGTCCTGTGGTTTGATATAGGATTCGTGTGCCCTTCCCGTATGCTTATGGGTCAAGCGTTCGGAGAGGGTATGATCACGGTACACAAGCGGGCGTTTCGCCTAAGGGGTCTTGTGTGTGCCGTGTGATTTGTATGTAGATAAGTCAAGGCTTAGAATGAATGTACACCGGCGCCGTCTCCTTCCTCTGTATATATAGAGTATACCCGGTTAGTTAGTCCCTTTGGCTGCCACGCCGTACGTGTCATGTGCGTGTCCGGGATCGTGTGCGCATATCCATAATCGTGGGTGCATGTCCAGGATCGTGGGTGCGTGTCCAAGGTCATGGCTGGGTCCCACGGATGGTGGGTTGCCCCCTGTACTAGCCAATGAGATAATGGGCCTAGGCTAGGTCCGTAACAATAGTCAAAACCAATAGTCATGTTTTGAAACCCAAGTTTGACGTACTCTATTATTTAGACTATGTGAAATGTATTTGTATCCCTACCATGAACAAATAGACTATATTTATGAAGGCCCTAGTTAAATTTTTTACGAAACATCACTCTTATATGTTGAAGGTTTCATTTTTTAGCATTCAAACATTGAATTAGTCAATAAATAAGGTATATCAATATCAAAGATATTGTTTTTTTAAATATTCTAAAATAAATTTTTAAGATTATGAGAATTATTTTTTCAATATTAGTTAATATCCTTATTATGAAAGTTACTGTTAAAAATATTTTAAATACAACCTTATCCTTTATATATATTCAATTATACCAAAATATTTTTATATGTTAAAAATATTTTTTTCTATACAATTTATTAATACATATATGTTTGATCTAATTTTTATCATGTTACATAATTTACTAATGGTAGAAATTTATTTTTTTCTAACAATTTTATGTAATTTTTGGTATTTATAATGAAATATAATGTTTATAATATTTAAAATACAACTTTATCCTTTAAATGTAATTATACACGAAGTTAATTGGTAAATTTGACCCTCCAAAAACTATTTTGATAAAAACATTCAAACACTACCATTTTTTTTCCAAAAGCTTCAAAAACCATTTTTACCTCATAAATCCTAAAAACTATTCTCCAAAAGTTACTTTTAAACAGGCTCTTGTACAAAAGTACTCCCCTCCCTCCCATGCTAAATAAAGTTTGTAGGATAATCTTTAATTTTAAATATAGGATAACATTTATAGTAAAATTTATATAAAAAATTGTGCAATGTGCTTTTACGAATATAAAATAAAGAAAGAAATCCCAAAGACTAAATATACTCCTTCTCAACTAATTGGGAGTTGATTTTAATATTTTATTTGGTACAATGAGCATTAACACCCGTCTTATTTTATATTATATATCTATAATGACAAATCAAAGAATGGTTGTTGGGAAGCTCATCTATCTTAACTATTACAATTTTTCCAGTATCATTCAAAACAGTTTTCATTGACAAGTGAATGTGACTATATTGACAAATTATAAAGTGGTTATTGATAAGCCTTTTTATGTTAATTAAAACAACTTATGTTGATAAGTAGATGTGTCTATATTGACAAGTCACAGAATAACAATTGATAAGTACATGAACTTAGTCATATAACTTAATATCATATACTATCCAAATATCAATTATTAAAGGGTAAGAAGGTATTTTCCATTTGAATTTTATATCACTGAGATCCCTAAAGACTTTTTTGATAGGGGTACAATGGGGCCTTTTTGTTTTTGTTTTCCTTGAAACCTAGGTGTGATTTTCCAAATAAAAAATGTGCCTTTACTTTTTTTTGTCGAAAAAGTACCTTTGGCAAAAAAAAAAAAAAAGAGAGAGAGAAAGACAGAAAGAAAGGGGCAAGAAATTTACCTCTCATTTTCCCTTTTAGGTACATTTCTCAATTCATTTTTTTGAAAAGCACTTTTTTCACCTAATCAAACATTGCATAATGACTACGTACAGGTGTACAGTGAATATGTGGGAACATTTTTTTTTAATAGGGAAAATCCCTTTTTAAGTTCCCAATGAATCAAAAAAATGTCAGAAAAGTCTGATATCAAAAAAGTCTTATTAACAACTATTTTCATAGAGCATTGACAACTTCATCTATGAATTTTAAAAACTTCTTGAGACCTTTCTGACATAAAATTTTTTTCTAGAATTTTTTTGACATTTTCTTGGTCCCTTAGGACTTTAAAGAAATTTTCCTTTTTTTTTTACTCAACTCTGAAAACGCTCTATTCATATTCAAAAGCAGCGCAATAACGAGAGAGGATTCTCTCATAAGCAACTTTCTGCTCATCTCTCACAGTTCTAATCGTCGAAATCTTAATCTAAGGGTTCAGATGAATTTTTTTAAAAACCGCGCGAGGTAAAATTACCGAGCGCGTTTTTTTTTAAAAAAATTCTTTTGGACCCTTGGATCAAGATTTCGACGGTCAAAATTTATAGATGATGAGGGATAGGCAGAAAATTGCTAAGGAGAGAAACCAGACCCCGCAATAACGTGATTACACAACTAAGCATTAACTTACTTGGAAGAGGTACGGGTCTTAACTTGTCCAAATCACACGCATTCAAGATGCCCACTACTCCAACCATGTATTTTCTTGCTGATTTTTTCACGTACAAATTCCAGAGCCTGATGCTTTGTTTTACCCAAATGCTAGGGATGCCCAGGTATCTTTCAGGATCCCTTGTTTCTCCTATACCAAGAGAATTACAGACCTCACCTTTAATATGCTGCGGGGTATTCTGAGACAAAATTACATTAGATCTCTCTAAGTTTGCAAGCTGCCCTGAAGCTTTGCAATATATATCAAGAATCTCAACTAGTTTCTAGCAATTATTGAAATCTATATTCATAAAAAATAAAGCATTATCTACAAGGAAACTATGAGTGGTCTCAGGGCCATGTATTCCCAGTTTAATCCCTTTTAGTTGTCCTCCCATTTGATTTTTATTAAGGGTTAATGTGCGATTTTACCAACACTACTACAAAAAAACTATTTAACGTCCTATTTTTCCCCCCTTCGGCGTCCTTTTTTGTAGGGACGTCTATTTAGGGGGCGTAGAAAGTACAAGGCTTTCGGCGTCCTAGAAAAGAATAGGACGTCATATTTTAAAGCTTAAGACGTCTAAGACCTTTTAGGACGTCAAATTGTTTTTTTTTTAAAAAAAAGCCCCAATACAGATCGATCTCGGCTAATTTCTGAATTTGCCCCTTATTAAATAACTATTTACCAAAATGCCCCTGTTTGAAACCTATTTCCCAAAATGCCCCTGTCAGAAACCTATTTCCCAATCTGCCCCTGTTTAGTCGACTAAATTTTTTGGTTTAGTCGACTAAATGGTGGGCAAAATTTTTTTTCCATGGCCCCGACATTTAGTCGACTAAACCAAAAAATTTAGTCGACTAAACTGGTCGAGGTTTTTAAAAAGCCCATACCGACATTTAGTCGACTAAACCAAATGGTTTAGTCGACTAAATGTCGGCAGAGGGGTTTTTAAAAAACCCCCAAATCGCGCCTCCTCTCACACCCAAATTTCTAATCGATTAAACCCGCCCCTTAACCTCTCCTCGGTTTTTGCCCCAAATTCTTGTTGAATCCGTTGGTGGGTAGCGAAGAAAACTTGTTCTTGTGTCATTTGCGTCACTTTTGGTATGTTCTCATCTCCATTTTGAATTTCGACGGTTGTTTTGCGTTTTGCGTTTTTGGTGCGTTGGGTTATGTTTTTCTCCCATATTTCGTTGTTGTGTGTGATTTAAATGAGTCTCGATTGAATATATGTGGTTGGGTGTGGTGGATTCCCCTATTCCAAATGAGTCTTGCTAGTGATGTATTGTTTCATTCTTATTTATTTGCAAAACTATATATTACGATTGATTGGTGGTCCAATTCCTTGAAAGTGATATGATATGTGTGTGGGTATATAGCATTGATGCTCTCCCCATAAATGTGCTTTGTTGCATTGTGTACTGTAAGTCAATGTTTTAGAGTTTGCTAAAATCATGAAAATCAAACTAAGACTCAAATAAGTTTTGTAGACTTATCTTCTTTGAAATAAGTTTATAGACCATGGTTGAGAATAGATGGTTGTAGTTGTCTCTGGATGTTGTTAACTTGTTGTTGTTGTTGTTGTTGTTGTTGTTGTTGTAGGTTATTGTTGTCGCCATGCCTCGTAGAGAATCTCCTTCTAACACCGGCAACGAGCATGGGAGGCGGGTTAAACGACGGGCTTGCCGCGGGCATCCTCCTCTAGGGCACAACAGTCACAACAACGGGAGCCTGTTGTGGATCTCCCTTACGGTTATCTATTTGATAACAACGTCGAAGAGCACGAAAAATTCGTTGCGAATTTTGCCACGAGACTCATCTGCAAGCCAAAGTCACTGGACATAGCATTCTTTGCTCGTGACAGAAGCCTAATGCTGCACTCCCATATGCCTATCTGGTTCAAAGGATATTGGAGTATTTTCGTGTTCCTATGGACAATGAGCAAATGGTGATTCAGAGGGCGTGGAATTCTAGATTTGGTCAGCGTCTAGTGGAGCAATGCAAGATCATGAAGGGGGAAAATGGTGTGTGGCATTACACCAATGTGCCTGAGGAGGATGCTGATGTTGGCGAGGCTCCACCTATTGTTCCTCTTGAGGTCCAAGATGAGGATGATGAGGATGTTCATATGGAGGAAACAGCTTGAACCGGAAGGTGGATTCTCCATTGGTGATGTCATGAGAGCCATCAATGCCATGGAGATGAAACAGAAAAAGAGGTGGAGGAAGGAGAATGAAAGGTGGAAGTGGATACAGGCCTCCATGCAGGGGATAGAGCATAGGCTTGGGCAGTTGCAGCTTGGTCGGGAGCAGGAGGCAGCCGATGAAATGTTCTTTTTGTCATAACCACTAAATCGAAATTACAAATACAAATACAAGTTTAATAACTTACCACTGCTAACTGGTTGAACATTCAGCGGTGGCATTGTTGCGGTACTCGAACTCCCAGGGTTCGTGCGAGTATCAAATTCATCTTCCGCATCGAGATCCGAGCTTTCACCTAGTGAAATAAACCTCTCATATTCGTCCTCCTCATCGTTGTCCATATTCTCATCTTCCTCATCCTCCTCTTTCTCATTCTCCTCTTCTTCCGTCAATGTTATCGACTTAAGCCTTGTGAAGGTGCAGATAAACCGACAGGTCTTTCTTCTTCACCAAAATACCGTGGAGATCTTGTATGCATGGGTACGGTTGATGATTCACCAGATTCAATCTCAACATATATCTCAATAAAATTTTGTGATATCCGATTAGCAAATGCATCTATGACACAATCTACGTCTTCATCATCACATACATCGTTACTAATGTAGTATACACTATCCTTACCAACTATCTCCACTTTGGCCATTATTCGATGAATGCATTGGCTTCCATGTAGTCCCAATTTTTGGGAAATTCTTTCTTTGAGCTCGTTGTACGTAGTGCCCGTTTGATTTTCATCATTTTTGTTTTTCCTTCAAATTGAACACCATTGGAACCTTGAAAATGCCTCCCACTATAGTAGATTACAAGAACGAGTGTGTTTGAACTTGAACTCATCCTTCACACCACAATTTCAAGCTGTACAAGGGAGAGTTTTAGATTACAAACAAGAACAAAAGCTTAACAAAGTGAAACTACAAAGATTACACAACAATTATACCTTCAACAACGGATTGAACAAGGATTTGAGGCAAAAAACAGATGGGGAGAGGTTTGGGGAGAGGTTTTAGTCGATTAGGGTTCGTTCGTTTCGTTTAGGCGCGATTTGGGGGTTTTAAAAAAACCCCATACCCGACATTTAGTCGACTAAACCATTTGGTTTAGTCGACTAAATGTCGGGTATGGGCTTTTTTTAAAACATCGACGGCTTAGTCGACTAAAAATTTTGGTTTAGTCGACTAAAAATTTTGCTCACCATTTAGTCGACTAAACCAAAAATTTAGTCGACTAAACAGGGGCAGATTGGGAAATAGGTTTCTGACAGGGGCATTTTGGGAAATAGGTTTCAAACAGGGGCATTTTGGTAAATAGTTATTTAATAAGGGGCAAATTCAGAAATTAGCCGATCGATCTCCACCACGACTTACCTTGACCTTCACTGCTATCCTTCCCTTCGATTTGGTGAATCGAACACAAAATGGTGAAATTGCATAAAACAAAAAAAGGGAGAGAGCATTCACATTGCAGATCACACATTCCAAATATATATAAACACACATTGGAGAAGGAAGAAACACATATTCCAGATCTACATTCCAGATCCACAAATTCCAAATATATATATAAACAATCCAAAAATCAAAATTAAAATCATCCTAAAACAAATAAATAAAAAAGTTTCAGAGGAGAAGGAAGAGCTGTACAGTCAGATCGAACTTGGGATGGCGATTGATCTAAGAGCTAGCGACGACGGTGAGCGAGCGACGATGATGAGCGAGCGACGGTGACGAGCGACGACGGTGAGCGAGTGACGGTGACGAGCGAGCGACGGTGAGCCAACAAGGGATGGACGGCGGTGAAGGACGGCATGAGGGACGGCGGGCAAGGGATGAACGGCGAGGAAGGTGAGAGAGATGTGAAGAAAGCTAAGAGAGGAGAGGGTCGGCGAATTCGAAGGTGCAGAGAAGATAAAGAAGAAAGAGGAAAGAGAAAGAAGAAAAAAGAAAGAGGAAAGAAGAAAGAGGAAAGAGGAAAAAAGAAAAAAAAGAAAGAAGAAAGGACGTGGTGCAAGCAAGGCATTTAATTCAAAGGTGGTAGGTGGAATTTTGAATGTGTTTTGGAGTCTAATATTTAAACTTAGACGCTAAAGTGTCTACTTTTGGCGTCTAATTAAACTACTTAGACGTCTAAAGTGTTGTTTTTGGCGCCAGGACTTCATATTTTTGGCGCTAAAGTTCATTTTTAGCGTCTAAATATTAAACTTAGAAGCCAAAACTATTACTTTTGGCGTCTAATTATAAGACTTAGACGTCAAAAGTTCATTTTTCTTACATATAATTACAAAAATGCCACCGCCTTTTTTTTTTTACTTCTGTTTTTTAGAATAGGACACCAATTAGGGACGCAAAAGCCATATTTTGTAGTAGTGCAACGAACTATTGGCTCAGGAGCGTCCAACACAATTAACTATTAAGTGGACCAAAAATACCAACAAACTTTTTAAAAAGGAGCGCTCAGCACAACGCCATTAACACCGTTAACAAAAAGTTAACCTCCGTTATTTAAGGTGCAGATTGGCCAACGAACTCTTACTTCAGGAGCGCCCAAGACAAAATTCTAAATTTTACTAAATTAAATAATTTTTCTCAATTGTCATTATTCAAAACTACTTGTATAGATATCTATGGACAAAAATTATTCATTCTTTAATTTTGTCAAAATTATAATTTGCTAAAATAAACAAAATTTTTAATTAAAAATATAATTATATTATTTAAATAAAACTCAAGGTGTTTTATATTATTTTCTTTCGATTTTTCCGTTAACTTAATATCATTATATTCAAGATAGATAATGTATCGTTGGGAATAAGTTATAACAACAATTGACACAATTGAGCTTTAAGAACTACTAACCTAAATTTCTTGTTATAATTTAAAGAGGGAAACAAATTATACTTATAAATTTAGATTAATAAGACTTATATTTAGAAATAAAATAAAAATAAAAATCATGATAGAGTAAAAATACATACATAAATTTACTCTAATTTATTTGATTAATAAGTGCACTTTTACATATTTTACTCTAATTCTCTCATATCATTTATCATACATTCTTTTTCTCATAAAAATTATTATTTTATTTTAGAAGAAATTTATGTGAGTTTTATTATAAAAATAAATCATATAATTTTTTGTTTAACATATATATAATAAATTATAAAACACCTTGAGTTTTATTTAAATAATATAATTATATTTTTAATTAAAAATTTTGTTTATTTTAGCAAATTATAATTTTGACAAAATTAAAGAATGTATAATTTTTGTCCATAGATATCTATACAAGTAGTTTTGAATAATGACAATTGAGAAAAAAATTATTTAATTTAGTAAAATTTAGAATTTTGTCTTTGGGCTCCTAGAATAAGAGTTTGTTGGCCAATCTGCACCTTAGATAACGGAGGTTAACTTTTTGTTAACGGTGTTAATGGCGTTGTGCTGAGCGCTCCTTTTTAAAAAGTTTGTTGGTGTTTTTGGTCCACTTAATAGTTAATTGTGCTGGATGAGCCAATAGTTCGTTGGTAAAATCGCACTTAACCCTTAATAAAATGTTGGGATGAGAATGAATTGTCGAATTTGAACTAAAGTGTAAATTAATTTATTTAACTTATAAAAAATATAAACTAGTATGTAATGGTAGAATAGTAAATTAATTATGGCCATCCCTCATCTTCACTGGTAAACCAAATAAGGATTAAAAAAAAAAAAACTCTTCCCTTTGAATCCAACAAAACCAAAGGTCATCCCTCCTCTCAAACCAAACACATCATTCTCTACGTGCGCGAGCACATATGAAAGCTTATTGTTATGGAACTAAGTATGGAGTAATTGTTGGTGTCAACACCTTACACCATATAGATTGTTGGCAGCAACACCAGCAGAAACACATCAATGGTATTGTCCTTAAGAGATATTCCACAAACCCCTTAGTAAATTAGGGAGCAGCATTCCCTAGAATAAAACGAACCTTCCTCCATAAAGTAGGGTGACAGAACAACAGAAAGATAACAGTGCAACTCAGAAAAAGAGAAAGGAGGGAGCTCGGGGATACAGCTTGTCACCTAACCTTAGTCATTTGACCTTAGATTGTATTGACCTTAGACATGTGCATTGTGTTTTATAATTAGAAAACATGTAGTCATTGAGCAGCAATAATAGCCATTAAAGATGGTTTAATGACAATTAAAATGATAGTTACAAAATAAGTGTTAATAATGATTTAATGTGATAAAAGTTTTTAAATGTTATCAAAACCAGTCAATTAAAACATCAACAGCCAGTTCAAAGACTTCTCTTATCAGTTTTTTCACTAACTCAAACTCATATTTAATTGTATAATAGGACATTCTCAATCTTAAGGTATATGAGCCTTTTTCCTTTGACATACTCACACAATAAATTTACAGCAGTACTGGGGATGCCAATTTCACAAGATGGCCCCTCAGAGTTAAAATTATTGACTGTGTTGACTTGGTTTCTTAATTTGCCACAGCCCACAGGGTAGGTCGTGTTCTTTAGTCCTTTGTCCTATCACCTATGGTCCTTCTCTGGCAGGCTCTGAATACGTATTTGATGGCTATTATTAAATTGGCTTTGAGTTTTTGTTGTCATTCCTTAAAGGATTGATAAGTAGATATTTTATAATTAAATAAGGATAGATTCTGAGATATATTAGATTAAATTTATTGATATTTTGTACTTATTTAATTATCTTTATGTACTTATCTATCTTTTAATTAAATATAAGATAAAAGAATATTATAACAGAAAATCTATTGATATCCTATTTTATTTTCAGGAGATATTTTATGAAGAAAGAGATAAAAAAAAATCATATATATATATAAAAGATAAAAACAACATACAGGGAGCTAAAACGGAAAAAGAAGATATAATATATCTTCTAGAATCAAATCAGAAGAGATGCAAATCATGGCCCAATCTATATATATATATATTAGGGACGGATGAACACGGACGGACAAAAAAGGAAAAGACGGAAAAAAACGCAGAAACGGAATAGTGGGCCGCGAACGCAGACGCACGGAAGAACGCAAGAACAAATTGGTTTTTCATCTCGTTTCTTATTTTGTTAACCTAGCCATGCTGGGCTAATTTCCTTTAGTAGTTAGGCGAGGATGAACCCTATGTTAATTTGAGTATTTATTTGAAATTCTCTATTGAATGTTATTTACCATATTGAATGAGTTATATTTACTTAAAGCCTTCTCAAAAGACTCGATCACCTTTTAGATTGCCCATAGGTTAGTGCATGACAATAGAGATGTTGGTGCACTTAACCGAACCTTTAATTCATCATAAAATTGCATGACCTAGACATAGGCTTACAAATTTATGTGATCTTATAATTCCGGTTTACATAATCTTTCTAAATAATAATCGAGACATTAGGTTATTTTTAAAGATAACGACTAAGGTAGCATCAAGACATTGGGACTTAGTTAAATATTAGAGAATTGATCGTCAGTATGGGAATAACAGTCAATTAGGAATTTAATTCGAATACTTAGAGGAAGATAGGGGAATTCTATGCCCTAGCTGCGTTTTTCTATTAATCATCTTTTCTAAAACGTTCTTGAAATTCTTGATTCTTATTTTTTATTTAATTATTTAAAACCTTTTTAGTTACAAATCACCCTATTACTCTATTCCATCCAACTAAAGCTGAAATAACTAATTAGTGGCTGTAATACTATTCCTCGTGGGACGATCTCTTTCTCACACACTTTATTACTTGTAACGACCGGTGCACTTGCCGAAGTCGCAACAAGGATCTTTATGGTCAACAAGCGTACTATTATCCCCAAACTTGTATACTAACAAGGGGATGTTGGTTTCAAGACAACATCCCAAACGTTTGACAACGTGCGTGTGTCGCTGGTTGATTTAGGAAAGCACAAACACGTCATTGATAAAAGCCTTGATTTGTCTAGGATCCCTCCTACTTCAGACTTCTTATTGGCAACAAGCCTTTTATCCGGTAATATACCGTTATATTCATCAAAATTGTTTGTGGCATTCTTAAGCTCAACTTGTGTGGATATTTTGGTTTTGTTAGTGGGTCCTTGATGTTGTGAAAGTTGTTGTAACTTGATGTGTCCTCCATTTTTCTCAAATTTTCTGTGTCTTAGTTGTTTCAGAGTTCTTTGATTGTGTGCCCAATATACTGTTGAGATCAATGTAATGACAACCAACAAGGCTACACTAATGCCTGCAAGCAATGTCGTCCAACATATATTATTTTGAATAGGATAAAAGGTTTTGAATTTTGACCTAAACATTTGTAGAGATTATAATTCTCTGTTCTTTTCAAATTATCTCCTCCAATCTAACATCTTAAATGAAACATCCCTTAAATCAATTAAAGAATAGTCCTTTCACAAGGTAATAAGCTACCTAATAAAATAATCATTCATGTTATTGAACCAAAAAATCCCTCATGCTAAGAAAAATAAAAATAAAAATAAAAACTATTCCATTACGAGATATTTTTTTTTTTAATAAAAAAAACTGATTAAAAAATAGAACGAAATTGAGTCAATCGTATTCTCACGTAATGCAATTATAAGAATATGCACTTGTCGATTGGATCGAGTAGTGTCCAAAGTGGATACGAACAATATGCTAGGTACCAACAAATTAAAATTGCGACATTATATTGCTTGGCATGCGGCATTTATTGGGTCTGCTACATTCATCAACATCTAATTAAAATAAAGAAATTAAAAGGTTATTATCATTAATAATGAAAAACACTTTCCTACAAGACAAAATTTTGAAACGTGTGACATTCTTATATACTCTATAAGATAATTTACAAAATTAAATGATTCGGTGCACATTAGAAAATGACGGGTATTAATTGAGGGTGGAAGTGAAAATATGGAAAAAAATTCAAAATATAAATTAGTTAAAACTGTTTTAATAGTATATTGTATATGTAAGTTAAGTAATTTTGTCCTATAGAAAGAAACGGAACGTGTAACCAATGGGGTCAAGTCTAGCAAAAAGATCTAGTCCCTCTCAACATAATAAATCAATGTTTAAATTCTTGGGGAGAGGTATCATCATTTATTAGTGTCTGACCTTACTTAGAATAAAATTGTCTCCAATTAGAAGATACTTGTGCGCATCAAAAAATGTACTTTATTTGATTCTAAATATAAGAACTAAATAACTAATTTATAATATTAAGGAAATTAATTAGTTAAGTTAGTTATTTTGTAAGATTAAAGTGTTTTATTTTTCCTAGCCATTTGTATTGGAAACTATCATCTATAAAAAAAAAAAAACCTTTTAATAAATAAAATCAATTTGGATATTAAACAAAACTTATAAATTTGGGAGACAACTATTTAGAGCAAAAACAAACTCTATCCTCTTATATTTAGAACTGGAGTATATAAAAGAAATAGAGGAAGCACTATCGACCTAGTTTATGTAATGTAGTGGTTGGAAAAGAAAGAAATTACCTTGACATCCATCCAGGTGGTATAGATTTCCCTCAAAGCCGGATTTGCATTTGCAATTGTACTCACAATCTGTGTTGGATTTGCAGGCATGCATAGTCTTCTTCCATAGTATTACTTGAAGTAATTTTATAAGTAACATTTGAAACACTCCAATCTCAGACAAGTGGAACCCTATCAAAGGGAAAGTGTCATAGATAATCGGGTAAGAAAGTAAAGCAACCATTTTTAGCAATAAAAGCAGCAGTGCAGTTGTTGAAGGCCGATACGCAGTATTGTTCGTTCCCTTTGGAATATCCACTTGGCAACACCTGGCCCCAGAACAAGTCGCATCATTAATCTCTTTTGGAGGAGGTTTGTACGTCTTACAAGGCAACACAGCCACTGTAATAAGTGGACTTGGTTTGGAAACTGATTTGGCCCACAGTGTCGCAACCTACACTTAGGAACTTGTTTTGGGTGCAGGAAACAGTGAAGGTTTTGGTGTGAAGGGAAAGATCTTGGCCTGATCGACTGTAGCAGCCTTTTGGAGACAGCCCCGGAAATTTCCATTTGACTTGTTGGAGAGATATGTTGGAAACTGTGAAGTTGTTGTTGAACGTAGGTGTTTTCGTGGAGGAGTTATCACAAGTGAGATTGAACCGCTGATTCAAGAACTCTGAATGGATATGGAATGTGTTGAATTTTGAAAGATTATTGATAAGTAGATATTTTATAATTAAATAAGGATAGATTCTGAGATATATTAGATTGAATTTATTAATATTTTGTCCTTATTTAATTATCTTTATGTACTTATCTAACTTTTAATTAAATATAGGATAAAAGAATATCATAACAGAAAATCTATCGATATCCTATCTTATTTATATATATATATATATATATTAAAGAGAAAAGGAAAAGAAAAGGGCGTGGACCCCACCCAATTAAAGATTGGAGTCAAGCACTACATATTCGAAAGAAAGAAACAGATTGTGATTTTGTGAATAGCAGCATGGACCCACACGAATTGCAAAAGATACTATGGTGATAGGATATGGATTGAATGAAAAGAATATGATATATCCTTTGAAAAAGAAAAGAAACAGATCACGCACGCGGCCCACGAACAAAGATAAATTAATAGATTGCAACAGGGAACGGAGGCAATATATATTAAGATAGAACAGACGCCGCGAAAAAAAAACGAGGAGAACACGGACGCTGAGAAGAAAAGGACGCCGCGAAAGAAAACAAAAAGCAAAGAAGCAGCACGTACAGACGCGACGCACAAGGAGAGGAGAAAGGAGGATTTGGAGAAAGAAGATCAAAGCAATTGTAGAGATCAACATTCCCCAATCTCTGAAGAACAATTCGGTTTCCATTTATCTTATTAATTTTTACCTAGCCATGCTTGGCTAATTTCCTTTAGTAGTTAGGCGAGGATGAACCCTATGTTAATTTGAGTATTTATTTGAAATTCTCTATTAAATGTTATTTACCATATTGAATGAGTTAAATTTACTTAAAGCCTTCTCAAAAGACTCGATCACTTTTAAGATTGCCCATAGGTTAGTGCATGACAATAGAGATGTTGGTGCACTTAACTGTAACCTTTAACTCATCATAAAATTGCATGACCTAGACATAGGCTTACAAATTTATGTGATCTTATAATTCCGGTTTAGATAATCTTTCTAAATAACACCGAGACATTAGGTTATTTTTAAAGATAACGACTAAGGTAGCATCAAGACATTGGGACTTAGTTAAATATTAGAGAATTGATCGTCGCTTATGGGAATAACAGCAATTAGGAATTTAATTCGAATACTTAGAGGAACATAGGGAATTCTATGCCCTAGTCATGCGTTTTCTCTATAAATCATCTTTTCTAAAACATTCTTGAAATTCTTGATTCTTAAATTTTTATTTAATTATTCAAAACCTTTTTTTAGCTACAATTCACCCCTATTACTCTATTTCATCCAACTAAAGCTTAAATAACTAATTAGTGGTGTAATACTATTCCTCGTGGGACGATATCTTTCTCACACACTTTATTACTTGTAACGATCGGTGCACTTGCCGAAGTCGCAACAAGTTTTTGGCGCCGTTGCCGGGAATAGAAATATTTCAACACTAAGTAGTTGTTAAAACTCTAGATTGGATTTCTTTTTCCTTTGTTATCTAACTCGTTTATGCGAGGTACCATAGACAAATTCGCTGCAATTTGATCCCGAAATTGAAAAGACAAAGCAAGGAGAAACCTAAACTTGCTCAACAGAGTAAAGGAAAGGCTAGTAACTCTAGTACTGGACCGAACCGGCTATAATGGCAGAAAATGGTGAAGATCCTCTTCGCCTTCTTCCTCCAAGAAAGACCATGGGCGATTATATGACGCTTAATCCCGCCGGGGCAGCAACTAGCATTGTCAATCCAAACAGAATGCAAATAATTTTGAAATCAAGCCATCCCTCATAGGCTTGGTTCAACAACGCTCTTTAGTGGGAGTGATTTAGAGGATCCTAATCAAGATATTGAGACTTTTCGCAGATTTGTGATACCATCAAGATGAATGGGGTTTCGAAGGGGCTATTCGTGTGAGACTGTTTCCTTTCTCTTTGACGGGAAAGCAGGAGCTTGGCTTCGTTCTTGTCCTAATGGAAGTCTCTCCACTTGGGACATTATTACCACAAAGTTCCTAGAGAAATTTTTCCTTCTTCTAAGTATACAAAGTCATTGTCGACATCCGTTGCTTTACTCAAGGCAATGGGAATCATATTGCCAAGCTTGGGAAAGATTCAAGGAGTTGCTTAGGAAGTGCCCACAACATGAGCTGCAAGACTATGATCGGTGAGAATATTCCTCAATGGGATGCTTCCGTCCTCTAGGATGATGATTAATGCCGCAAAGAGTGGTACGTTAAAAATAAAACTCCAGAGGAATCATTGGAGTTGTTTGAAGATATGGGGTCCTTAGAGAATGAAACTGTTACTCCACAACCAAAGAGGGAGTTCTTCACTAGACTCTTACAATACAATGTTGGCCCACAATGAGAACATTGCCCAACAAAACAAGGTGATCCAACAAATAGCTAGCTTCCATCACTAAACAACTTGCCTCTTCTCAGTGTCATCTAATTCTTCTCACCTCCTTTGCTTTGTGATTTTTGCAAAGGGGAACACGCTAATGGAGATTGTGCAGCATTCATTAATGGAGAAACAGATGAGGTTAACTACATGGGTAATCCTCCCGAAATCGCTTTAATCCATATAGCAACACATACAATCCGGGCTGGAAAGCTCACCCAAACTTTTCCTACAAACCCCAAGCAGCACCTCAGCAGTTCCACGAATCCACCACTACTGATCTGGAAAAGGCTTTGACACAATTGACTCGTACCACTACTGAATACATACAGGGATCAGAAGCTTTCCAGAATGAAACAAAGTCTGCTCTCAAGAATCAGGGGCTTCGATCCGAATTTGGAGAATCGATTGGTCAGTTATCAAAGCAAATAGCAGAGAGAAGCCAAGGGTCCTTCCCTAGTGATACAGAGGTCAATCCAAAGGAGCATTGTAAGGCCATAACTACAAGGAGTGGTATAGTGGTGCACCTGGTTGAGAAATCTGTTCGATGAAGGACAAGTCTGAGAAAGGGGAGGAAGAGGTCGAGCAATGTAATGTGCAGCAGGTTCCAAAGGAGATAGTTACAAAGAAGTCTCCCACTCCTTCTTATGCAAAACCTCCTTATCCCCAAAGGTTGAAGCAACAGATTCAGAAGCAACAATATGCCAAGTTCTTGGATATTTTTAAGAAATTGCGATTAACATTCCTTTCGCAGAAGCTCTTGAAAATATGCCTAATTATGCAAAGTTCATGAAAGATTTGCTTTCCAAGAAGCATAAGTTGCAAGAGCGAAACAGTGGCATTGACTCAAAGCAGTGTAGTGCCATCATTCAAACTAAGTTGCCACCAAAGCTTAAGGATCCGGCAGCTTTAGCATTCCTTGTGCAATAGGGAATGTCAATATGGGCAGAGCACTTTGTGACTTGGGAGCTAGTATAAATTTAATGCCCTTATCTCGTGGCAAAAGCTCTCGGCATTAAAGAGATGAAGCCTACTATGATGTCATTACGCTTGGCGGATAGATCCATTAAGAAGCCAGAAGGTGTCATTGAGGATGTGCTGGTGAAAGTGGACAAATTCATCTTCCTGGTGGATTTTGTGGTTCTTAACATGGAGGAAGATGCTGAACTTCCTTTGCTTTTGGGAAGACCCTTCTTGGCTACTGCGAAAGCGGTAATTGATGTAGTCTTTGGAAAAATGGAATTCCAAATGAATGACGAGAAAATCACTTACAATGTGTTTCAGTCCATGAAATACCCAGTTGATAACAGTGACTGTTTCAGAATTGATGTAGTTGACGAAGCCATTCAGAGGCTCTTTTCAAGAAGATTCAGATGAGTCCTTAGAGGATGATATTGCTCGGTTATTGCGGGTGGAAGAAGAGGTTTGTGCAGATGAAAATTCTAATTTACAGTTCGAGAAGCTGCAAAAGAAGGATTATGATGCACCACCTGTTGCTCCTAAGGTAGAACTAAAGGAGCTCCCTTCTAATCTGAAGTATGCTTTTCTAGGAAAGGATGACACTTATCCCGTTATTGTTAGCGCTGAGTTGTCACCTACTGACGAAGAGAAGTTGCTGAAAGTTTTGACTACCCACAAGACTCGCAATAGGGTGGTCTATATCTCGATTTGAAAGGGATTAGTCCCTCATTCGCACTCATAAAATTCTAATGGAGAACGATGTGAAACCAAGAAGGCAGCCCTGAGGAGACTTAACCCGACTATGAAGGAAGTGGTGAGAAAGGAGGTGATGAAACTGTTAGATGCGGTATGATTTATCCTATCTCGATTCAAAGTGGGTTAGTCCAAGACATGTAGTACCGAAGAAGGGTGGAATCACCGTAGTGCGTAATGAGAACAATGAATTGATACCCACTAGAACTGTCACGGGCTGGAGAATGTGTGTGGATTATAGAAGATTGAACGATGCCACTCGTAAGGACTTCTTTCCTTTACCATTCATGGACCAAATGCTTGAAAGGCTTGCAGTCACTCTTATTATCGCTTCTTAGACGGCTATTCTGGTTACAATCAAATAGCGGTGGATCCAAAGGATCAAGAGAAAACAGCTTTCACTTGCCCCTTTGGTATTTTTGCTTATAGACGGATGCCCTTCGGTCTTTGCAATGCCCCGCCTACTTTTCGAGGTGCATGTTGTCTATCTTCTCCGACATGACCGAGAGATTTATTGAGGTATTTATGGATGATTTCTCTGTTTTTGGCACTTCGTATGATACTTGCTTGACTAATTTGTCTCGTGTACTCCAAAGATGTCAAGAGAGTAATTTGGTGCTTAATTGGGAAAAATGCCACTTTATGGTGAAAGATGGGATAGTCTTGGGTCATAGAATATCTGATAAAGGGATAGAAGTGGATAGAGCCAAGATTATAATCATCAAAGACTTGCCCCCTCCCACCAATGTACGCAGTGTTCGCAGTTTTCTTGGTCATGCAGGTTTTTACCGAAGGTTTATCAAGGATTTTTCCAAGATAGCCAAACCACTTAGTCAGTTGTTGGCCAAAGATGAAGACTTTAACTTCAACAAAGAGTGTCTGATGGCATTCAACTTGTTGAAAGAAAGATTAACAACTGCACCTATTCTGACAGCACCCGATTGGGATCTACCGTTTGAGCTGATGTGTGATGCCAGTGACTACGCCATAGGAGCAGTTTTGGGGCAAAGGAAGAATAAGTTGTTACAAGTTATATATTATGCAAGTAAAGTTCTGAATGAGGCACAGCTTGAACTATGCAACAACCGAGAAGGAGATGCTTGCGATTATTTATGCATTAGATAAATTTAGACAGATTTGATTGGTTCCAAAGTTATTATTTTTACTGAATCATGCTGCTCTAAAATATCTCTTGACTAAGCTAGACGCTAAGCCAAGGCTTCTCCGTTGGATGCTGCTACTCCAAGAGTTTAAGATTGAAATCAAAGACAAGAAAGGGGTAGAGAATGTGGTAGCCGATCACTTGTCTAGGATTCAGTTAAGGAGCCGCAAGATGATTCGAAATGGAGATTCATGATGAATTTCCGTATGAGTATGTCTTAGCAATCAGCAGTATTCCTTGGTTTGCTGATTTTGCTAATTATAAGGCCATTGGGATGATACCAGAGGGACTAACATGGCGAGCAGAGGAAGAAGTTCATGCATGATGTTCAGGGTATATACGGGATGAGCCTTTCTTATTTTTCAAAGTGTGCGAGATGGAATGCTCCGTGCTGTATCCCGGAGGAGGAAACTCATAAGATCCTCTGGCATTGTCACGGTTCAGATTATGGTGGACATTTCGCTGGAGAACGCACTGCTGCTAAGGTACTACAAAGCGGTTTTTATTGGCCTACATTGTACAAGGATGCTAGGAAGTATGTTGAGCAATGTGATCGTTGCCAGAGAACAGGGAATATCTCTAGGAGACATGAGATGCCACTCAACAACATTCTTGTTATTGAGATTTTTGATGTGTGGGGACTTGATTTTATGGGGCCATTCCCAAGCTCTTTTAACAACAAGTACATTCTTGTAGTGTGGACTATGTTTCAAAGTGGGTAGAGGCAATTGCTCTTCCCACTAATGAAGCTAAGGTGGTGATATCCTTTCTCAAAAAGAATATATTCAGCGGGTTCGGGTACCGAGGGCCATTATCGGTGACGGAGGCACTCATTTTTGTAACCGACGCTTTCAATCATTGCTTAGCAAATATGGTGTCACTCATCGTGTCACTACTCCATATCACCCACAAACTAGTGGGCAAGTGGAGATTTCTAACAGGGAATTGAAGCAAATTCGGAAAAGACTGTTGGGAAGTCAAGGAAGGATTGGTCCCGAAGCTTGATGATGCTTTGTGGGCATACCGAACGGCATTCAAGACTCCTATCGGCATGTCACCGTTTCAAATGTTATATGGTAAATCTTGCCACCTCCCGGTGGAGCTTGAACATAAGGCGCTTTGGGCAACTAAGCTGCTGAACTTTGATGTTAAATCTGCGATGAAAAAGGCTACTTGATTGAATGAGCTTGATGAATTCAGAATTTTTGCATATGAGAGTGCTAGCCTCTACAAGGAGAGAACCAAGAGATGGCATGACAAGAGGATTCTTCCAAAAGAGTTTCATCCGGACAGCGGGTATTACTTTATAACTCTCGTTTAAAACTTTTTCCGTGGAAATTGAAGTCTAGGTGGTCAGGACCGTTTATAGTGAAAGAAGTTACACCTTTTGGTGCAATTGTCATTGCACCAATAGGTTCGAATGACGCTTT
Source organism: Acacia pycnantha (assembly GCA_025563575.1). NCBI lineage: Eukaryota > Viridiplantae > Streptophyta > Magnoliopsida > Fabales > Fabaceae > Acacia > Acacia pycnantha. The sequence goes on from JAMWYP010000079.1 coordinate 323,547, forward strand.
TAAGGTAAATGGACAGAGATTGAAGCCTTACCATGGTGGAGACATTGACGAGAGGAAGAACCTCCGTGGCACTAGAAGCCGAGAATTAAGATGATATCCGTCGTGCTCAGGACGTTAAACAAGCGCTGATTGGGAGGCAACCCAATAAGTTTTCTTTTTCATTTTTTTTAGTTTTAGTAGTTATTCTAGGATAGGAAGGTTGTGAAAAAAAAAATTTATCCAGAGTTGGCGCCTGGGCGCCAAAGTTGGCGCCAAGGCGCCAACTCTCGAGCAAGGAAGGGCAGGAGAGTTAAAAAAAAAAAAAAAAAAAAAGTTGGCGCCCGGGCGCCAACTCTCTGACCAAAGAGAGCTGCGAAAAAAAAAGAAAAAAAAAAAAGTGGGAAGGACAGAAAGTTGGCGCCGGGCGCCAAGTTGGCGCAAGGCGCCAACTCTCGACCAAGGAAAAAAAAAAAAAAAAAGTGGGAAGGACAGAAAGTTGGCGCCCGGGCGCAAAGTTGCGCCAAGGCGCCAACTCTCGACCAAGGAGCCACAAAAAAAAAAAAAAAAAAAAATTTCTTTCACCTCACTTTCAACCACCCCTTCCTCCTTCTTCTTTTCTTTCTCTCTCACTTATCGGACCGGATGGTCGAGGCCCTTTGCATCCAACAGAATATTGACCCACATAGTTGTCAACCAGCTGAGGACGACAACGATTACCTTCTCCGGTCACACAAGAGGACGCCGATGACCACTCCCATGACTTTTGACAGAGCACTCCACATCGAGTTAGAGACCTAAACCAGGGAGTACTAGTTCCTTTCCTTTTATTGATTGTTCAAACATTGAGGACACTGTCTGATTTATGTGTGGGGTAGGGGATATGATTTCTTTGGTGTTGCTTGTCCTTATTCAATTGAAAAGACTTCCCTTGAAATTTTTTTTTTTTTGAGTTTGTTTAAATTGACCTTAACTTTGAGTTTTCCCCATCTTAGTTAATATTATCAAGTCAAAAATTAAAATAGAAAAGAACGTTTCAATTAAGTCTCTAAGCCTTGAATTTTTGTAAGTCTTGAGATGGACTATGAGAATAGGGAATAGTTTGTAATAGGATCAGCAGTTATTAGTTTTGAATATTTTGCTACATGATTTCTTTAGAAAATTAGATGATGACCTTGCTAGCTAAGTGAACCTTTTGTTCAGGAAAAAAAAAAAAAAAAAAAACTCGTGACATCTCTAGACTTGACTTAGTAACCTAGGTCTGCATCACCCATGTGCAGGGTCGCGTCAAACGGTAAAGTCCAAGAGAGTTATGAGTTGGGCTAAAAGCCTCTTGAGGTGCCTGTTGGAGTAACTGAGTAACCGGTGCTGCATCACCCATGTGCAGGGTCGCGTCAAAAGGGGACCTACAACGGCTCAAGACAAAAAAAAAAAAAAAAAAAAGAATGAGTCATTTCTTACCTGAGGATCCTTATTAAATTAAATGAAAAGCTTGGTTTAGTGGGGGCATTTGAATTTTTCTGGAAAAAAAAAATTAAGTTGCGTAATATTCGTCTACTAATCTTATTGTTGATCTTATTATTCACTGATCCTTTGATTATGGGATGTTAAGAGATTATTATAATTGTTTAAGGCTATTGACTTAGTGACCTATTCTTATAAGACATTAACTTAAATAAGATTTGATGATATGATCTAAGTGTGGTGGTTTATTGCTCTCTGTTTAGGAATTTCATAGGCAATGTTCGTTTCAGATAATTAATCCTCTTTCTTTTGCTTGAGGACAAGCAAAGATTTAAATTATATCAAGGTTATTAAAATCGGACCGGTGACTGAACCGGTCGAGGTACTGGGTTAAGGGTCAGTGGGTCAGACCAGAGTCAAACTGGAGTTAAACCGGGACCAAACCGGTAAGATAGTGAGGATTTCAAATTTATTAATATGAAATTATAAAAAAAAAAAAATCCTATAATAGTTATTATCCTCTATTTAAAAAGATATATGAGTGTTCATGTCCATTAAATAAAATAAAGTACTCAATGATGGGTCATTTCAGTCCTTCACGTCATTATTATTATCCTTGGGGAATGAAATTGTATGACCATTCTCTGTTGAGTATTGTCCATTGGATAAAAATATGTCCATTTTATTTTTTTGTTCAAATAAAGATGTTTATATTCGGAGCAGTCCTCTTTCAGTTCTTTCAAAAGAATTTAGGTTTCTCTCTTCTCTATGCTTGGGAGCTTCTTCTCGTGATTCTTCGTTTCTCTCTCGTCTCATTGCTCACCATGGCTCCTTCCTCCTTGAAGTCGAGCAAGAGCAAGAGGACGAAGAAAGCTTTAGGTCTTCTCTGCGATTCTTTGACGCCGGAGCCAACGATGCTCAAAGTCTTCAACCTCATCTTTCCATTTCTCTCTCCATCTCTCCTTTCTTTATCTCTGTAAACGTCTTCTCTCAACGTTTAAAAAAAAAGAAAAAAGAAACTGTGACTCCGGTTTCTATGTCTTTCCGGACCGGTTTCACGGCCGGTTCGCCGGTTTCCGGTCGGAACCGGCCGGTCCGGTCCGGGTTTGATAACATTGGATTATATTGATGCATAGGGAAAATAAGAAGCATTGAAATATTATTGTTAATCCTTAAACAAAAACGAGATAGTATAAAGACACCTTTATATAAGAAAATCTAAAGATAATAAACTGACCTAGATTCTAATTTAATCTAATCAAAATATTTAAGACATAATCTTAGGATGTAGTTGTTGGAAATTATGCCATTGGGGCAAATCATTGTACTTTAAACACTGTTGTTATTTAAAGTATTTCTCTATTTTGGTATCATATTATTTGCATGTTTGTTATTATGAATGTATCATTGGACGTATCATAAAGATTGTCCTAAATGTTCCTAGTCGATCATCTATGTAAGAGCAAAGATGAAATAAGACCAGTATAACTTTGATAAAGTATGGAGATACGAATCAAAGTCTTAGGCACTTGTAAGAGTATAAGGTGCTGGACTGACCCACTATGAGAAAGCTGCATAGATTAAGTCATAAGTTTATCTCATGTATAACTGTGTCACAATGCTCTTTGACCTAATATTATCATATGGATTCCTACATGAGAGTCGCTGATCTTTGACCTAGTCAAAAGTCACCATTGAACGGGTGATGATAAAGGCTTCGATCGTTATTAGTGGTTTTCATGCAGAGGAATTGTAATACCCTAAAATCTGACTTAGGGTAAATATCATAAATTAGTAGATTGTATTTTCTAAAGGAAAATATTGTGGGAATTAGAGGAATTAAAGGGCCAAAATTACTAAAATGCCCTTGAAGGACATAAATAACTTAGGAAAATTGTGAAAAATCTTGAAAGGTAGTAAAATAATTATTAAAATTGAGAGAATATATTGTCTCTAATTTTGGTAATTTAATAAATTATAAGCTTGGAAGAATTGTAAAATAACAATTATAAAGTATTTGGAGATTATAACTAACTCCATAATTATTGATATTTTACAAGGGAGATAAAATAGCAATGTTAGTTCATATTTTGAGAGGAAGTAATTAGTTCTAGATAAGAAAATTATCAACGAATAATAAGTGATTGATTAAATAATTATTGGTTAATTATTTAAGCTTGAACAATGAAATAATTGTGATAAATTGTGTAGAACTCCAAAATTAATGGTTAATGGCTAGAAATTAGCATAAATATATTTGCTAATTAATTGGAGAAGATGGAGAAAAATATTTGAGATTAAGTATTTTTGAGCTTAAAAACAAGTTTGGACCAATAGGAAAAAGTTATGAAAAATTATGTAAAAATAATTAAAATAATAATTAATTAATTAATTAAAAAATAAAATAAAAATATATATGAAATATATATGTGTGTGCCGACATGAATTGTGAGGAAAGAAGAAAAAAATAAATAAAAATGAAATAGGAAGAGTATAAGAATAAAACTCTTATATTAAAAATAAATTAAAGTAAATAGTAAAAAGTAAATAATTATCTATGGGAAACGGATCCTATCTAGAGAACCAGGAACAGGATTTCTAAAGTCAGGGTATAATATTGATCAGTGGATTTTTATCTTGAAGTGGTCTTTTCCGGAAGTTAATTCCGAGATCGGTAGAAGAAGTTAGTAATAAGACGAAATAGGGAAAATCTGAGAAATAGGCAGATAGTCACAGATTTAGAATTTGAAGAAAATAAATCATAACTCAACATCTGGGAATGAGTTGAGAATTTCCTGGACATATTTGGAATCAGTGGATTTTTGTCCAGAGGTTGACGTTTCCTAAATTGATTAGTAACTGCACGTTTTTCGAGGAACTTCGGCTGAACCGTTGGAACCCTGAATGGAATCAAAAATTAAGTTAACCTAGATACTTTTGAAGAGAAAGAGAAGGTCTTCAAAGTTGTGATTCCAGATTTCTAAGATTTTACGCGATTACGCGATTCGGACACCGATCGGGGAACTTTATCGGTGCAAAATCTTCTAGAATGAAGCAAGGTGGCAAAATGACAACTCATTTTGTTGATTCTTGGAGCATGGAGGTCGGCCAAGACACAAACGAGAGAGAGAAAGACTTGCTTGCAAAGTTTCCACAATGAAGGGCTAGGATTTAATCTTATAAAGATGATCCGACGGTTGAAATTCCATGACCTCTTCTATAAATAGCCAAGGGTTCTCTTCAAATTTCTCACACCATTTGCCTTAGCAAATTCCAAAATTAGAGAGAGGTTTTAGAGAGAGGAGCTTGGGGAAAATTTGCAGCGAAGCTCTGGGTAAGTTTTTCGGTACTTAAGCGTTCGTAGTTTTTTCGGTAATTAGAGTAGAAATGCTATATTAGTCTTTAATCTTCCAAGTATGATTAGATATCATATGATAGGGGTATTTTAGTCATTATTTCGAAAATCATGATGGAGTCAGAGTTCTGGCAAAATTTTGGAAGGTTAGAGTTAAAATAGCGAAGCTCTGGCGAAATTCCGCCGATAGGAGCATCAGGGGCAAAATGGTAATTTTTACCTAAAATGCCTGTTATGCTATGAATCATTAATTAATATGATTTATATTTCGAAAATGATGTTGGAAGAGGAGTTATGTTGAAATTTTGGAAGATTAGGGTCAAAGTAACGAAGTGCTGGCGAAATTCCGCCGATTAGGGGGTTAGGGGTAATATAGTCATTTTGACTAAAAATGTCTGTCATAATGATAGATCCTTAACAAGTACATTTTTATATTGATAGGATATCTCTGATAAGGTTCTGACCAACTGTTGTACCGTTTTCCGTCAAAGTACCGAATTTCCGTCAACGAAGGTACGTCCGCGTACTGTAACACTAACTCTGATGTTTATGGTATGCATATATGTGGTATGTGTGTAGAGGTGTTATACTGTTTGAGTGCATATAGTGGTTAGAGGTTATGTCTGTATGCTGGGTGCAATCTGTCTGTATGCTGGGGGCAATATGTCTGCGTGCTGGGGGCAATACATATGCATCGGTTGTGATAGAGTGATTGTTTGTGCTGTTGATATTGTGGATGTCTGTTGTTTGTATGTGTATACATAAACATGAGGTTAACCGTTACCTGGGGTCCGTATGCATTGGACCTCAGCTCTTAACATAGCATCCGGATCGGGAGGACCGAGGACCGAGGAGAGAGGCAAGCAGCCCGAGTAGAAGACCCGACTGAAGATTTCTTTTGTTGTTCTGGCGGAAGCCTTTTATACTTCACTTTTGAAACACTCGGTTACTGAACCGCTGTTGTAATTAGCCAGTGAGCATTTTGAATATAAGTATCAGTTACTCAATCGCTCCGATGCTCTACTCTGATTATTTGAAATGATGTTTTGATGAAAAAAATATATACTGCTTTTGAAAAATTGGGATGTTACAGGAATGTGAATAGTCAAGATGGAATTTACCCTTCACATTTGTAGAGAGATAATTTTGGGCCCCTCGATGAGCGAGTCTGAGAAATGTATGACCATACTACGATGGAAAGGAGTTTCCATTTCAATTGTTAGACTACTCAAGAATCGAGAAAATAATGGTCAAGAACAGGAGGATGAGACTATCCATGCTTCATCCTTGACCAAATTATCGCGTGACAAAAGAGACATGACATGGTTGTATAATAGGTAGTATCGTATTATCGATCTTCATATGAGTTGGGTAGTCGCAATGTCTTGCTAGAGGCCGCTTGCGACTTGTGGGCTGGTACAGTATTGGCCCGCTGCCAATCTCACGTGGGCCTACAGAGTCGCACACAAGAATAACCCAACACAAACAATAATATCCAGATTCATTGAATCTTAGATATGTCTAAGATTTAATGAATACAAAGTTTAATCTAGGGAGGATATATATATATAATATAAATTCGAAAATAATAATAATGATATTATTTACGTAGATAATAATAATATTATGTATTATTTGTTTTGTATTTAATTTATTTGATAAATTAAATAACTAAAACAAATTGAGATATTGTATTTCAGATTTAATTTAAATTGAGATATTGTATGTCAGATTTAATTAAATAGATGGCTATCATATCTTAGATTTAATTTATAAAGATAAATTAAACCAGCAGGCTCTTAATTGGATTAAATAAAATGGATTAGATTAGATCTGTTGGACAGATTTAATTAATATTATTTTAATCCAAATTCAAATTTCAAAATTAATAAGGATTGATTTTGAATATATAATAAGCCTATTAGGGTTTGAAAAACCTAAGAGACAATTTGCAAGATGTATTAGAAAGTCGCGAAAAACAAAACCCTAGAGAAGAGACACTAAGACGTTGAAGGCACTAGCACGCTGTCGTCGGTGTTGGAGCTCTATTCCGTGTGGATATCGGTAAAGGGAGTAGATTCGTTCAGTTGGCTCCTGTTGATCGAACAAGACGCACACGAGTAACCAAGGTACGTACGGTTCTGACTAATCTGATTTAAACGCCGTTGATAGATCATCTCCGATGGAATTCGTGAATTTTATTGGATGAATTCCTTCCGTTGCGTGTACGAATCCCAACAATAGTATCCATATATAATCTTAAGATACAATAAATATTAAATAATAAACATCAAACCTAATAATAAAATAATAATTAACTAAATAATCTGAAATATCAAATGAGTAGCATAACAAAGTTTTCTGCAAAATCAACATGTTTTTTTCACCTCTTTGCTTTTTCCAGCCATCTTCTTCCTTTTGCCCAAAATATTTTGGCCCAATGACATTGAATAGAGCAAGTAAAGCTTTGAACAAAATGAATGGAAAATGATAGGTGGAAAACCTATATATTTGTTTTGACGCCTAGCTAGTAGAAAGAAGAAAATAAGGCTTGTAGGCTCATTTTGCCCAATTCCGGGCACCTGGTAGGATGGGACCTTTGCATGCTAGAATTCCCTAGATATCATCCTAGGGCACCTATACTACAATCAAGGAACACCTGCTCTGATACCACCTCAACAATTCAGATTTGGTTTTCAATTGCAACTCTTGCCTTTAATGTGTTCTTGTATTGCTCCACATTTCATTATGTCATACTTCAAAGATAGGTTTAGCCTGGGTAAAGGATGAGGGTTCGATAGGGTGGAAGCTTCCAACATGTGCAGTAGAAACAAATGCTGCAACTAGAGTTGGAAAATCAGGACGACTCATTTAAACATTGGCTCTTCAAGGGTCGAGCTTGAAAAATGGAGGAGCTAAATAAAATTGGCCCTGTAGGACCAGCCTTGTAGGGCCTCGGGCTTAAAATTACCTAGGCTGCCTAGACTTGAGAGTTGAGAACCCTAAATATCATGTATTTTGTATTTGTTATAGGATTATTTATCCATTTAAGTATAAATACATAATAACTATACTCTGATTTTATGATTTGATTTATTATTTGTTGCAGATAAAGATTATGGATGTGTTCATGATGTGGAAGAAGAAATTCATGATATTCTTACTCATGAACCAGAGCCTACTACTTAAAGTGAAACACAATCAAATGTCTTTGAAATTGATGATAGTGGTGAAGAAGATGACAATGATAGTTATCGTACTAATATTGCTTAGTGGTATCCTTCTTATGTTTTATGTGAGTTATTTGTGGACAATAGTTTGCTTTTGATTACGAATTAGTGAATGTGTTTATTTGTTGGATGATTCGTGTTGTTTGAATATTAATGTTGACAACATTTATTTGATAAATTAGAACTTTAATTGTTGTAATTTACTAATTATATTTCTTTGGGAAAAAAACGAAGGAAAAATAGTCAAAATTTGAAATAGTAACTTCCGGGCCCTATATGTAGGGCAGGCCCTGGTCCTGGTGCTCTTAGGTTAGGCTTTGAAAATAGATGTTTTTTTTACCCAAGCTCTATAGGGTCGGTCCTATTAGGCCCTGGCCCTTCAAGGGTCGGACTTGATTTCCAACTTTAGCTGCAACGGAACTTCAATCAAGGGTTTATATATATATATGGACAACAATTGAAGTGACATGGACCCATCTATAGTTTTGCAAAGCCTAATGAATCCAATAATACCATTAAAATGTGATGGTTTTGGGGTTACTTCAATTCCTGTTGATATAATCTGTAACCTAGCTCTGATACCATGTTAAATTTTGAAGCAACCCGACACTGATACCATACCATGTTACATTTGAAGGATTATAATGATCATAGGGGGAAAAAAAACCTCTAAAATTTTAATGTTAATACTTAAATAAAAGAGAGTATAAATATACCTTTATAGAGGTAAACCTAAAGCTAATATCCTAACCCTAGAATCTATCTAATCTAATAAAATCAAAATATCTATGATATAATCTTAATATATAATATCCATATCTAATTAATCCTAAGATATAATATGTAAACCAATGGCAAAGATTAAAGAACCCAAAATAATTTGAATAACTCAGTCAACTCCCATTGATAGGTAAATCTTTTGTTTATAGAATATTAAGAGTATATGTATACAACACACATAAATTGTACACAACAAGCTTAGTGGGCTAAGGCCCATTTACATACAACCTATTACAAGTCACCAAGCCCAACAACCTGACACACAAACATATATTTGAGAAAAATCTTGGGGACCATATACAAATTGATGGTTCCTAACTTAAGCAGAAAATGCTCATAATCCTCACACCTAAGAGGCTTTGTTAAAATATTCACTAACTGATTCTTCAAACAAACATGTTGCAGATCAATAACCCCTGTTGCAGCTTTTCACTATGAAGTGACAGTCGATCTCAATATGTTTTGTTCGTTCATGGAACATTGGGTTGCTGGAAATGTGTATTGCTGCTTTGTTATCACAATACTCCTTAACCAGAGCCAAATCTGGACATGCGTGTAAGCCAAATAACCTCTGACATTGGTGAAGATAAAGCTATGTATTCAGCTTCAATAGATGAATTAGAAACCGTATGTTGTTTCTTCGACTCCCAACACTCCAAGGAGCTGCCAAACTTAAGCAAATAGCCAGTCACAGACCTCCTGGTGTCATGACAAGCAGTCCAATTATAATCTACATAGCATTCCAATGCATTCTTCTTTTTAGCAGCAAGTAAAATTCCTAGACCTGGGCACCCTTTGAGGTAGCAAACGACTCAAACAACAGCTGCCATATGGGATTTGAAAGGCGCACTTAAGAATTTACTCAAAGCTTGAACATAAGAACTAATGTCAGGTCTAATTGTAGTTAAATAAAAAAACCTACCTACAAGTAGCCGGTATGTTGCAGGTTCTGTCATTAGCATTTGAGATTGGCTTCTAGGGTTCAAGAGCTAGCTGAGTTCCATGATCCATAGGGACCTTTAATGGCTTTGAGCCACTAAGCCCCATGTCTGATATAACGTCAAGAGCTCACTTCCCTTGGTTGAGAACAATTCCCTTTGATGATCTTGCAAATTCCAAACCCAAGAAGTATTTAAGATCCCCTAAATCCTTGACCTTAAAACGACAATGCAAGTGATTCTTAATCACAGTTATCCTCATTGATGACTAAGTCATCCACATAAGCCAACATTAAAGTCATATTATCTCCATCTTGCTATATAAATAGTCATACTTACTTTGTCGAAACCCCCCTTTTAAGCAAGGCTTCTGTGAGCTTAGCATTCCATTAGAAGGATGCTTGCTTGAGTCCCTACAAGGATTTGTTTAATTTACAAACTTTGTTCTTACCAAGATTATTAAATCCTTGTGGGATCCGGCTCAAATAAATCCCCCTACAAAAATGCATTATGTTGACACCCATTTGAAAAAGAGGCCAGCCATGCATTTCTGCAAGTGTGAGGATAGTTCTCACAGTGATGAATTCCTATTTTTAATATATTGGAGATATATTTGAGAAATCAATGCTAAATTTATAAGATTTTTTTTGAGGTTTTAAGAAATATTAATTTGGGTGCATTATTTGTGAGATTTCAACTTGGAATATAATTTTTTAAGTTTAGGAAAGAATGAGAGTTTTCTTAAAGAAAAGAAAACGAAAAAAAAAATCAATTTATTATGATGATTATTATTAATATATTGTTTTTTTAAGTAATAGGGGAAGGCCGGTGCATCGCTTTTTGCAATTGAAGATTGAGGATTAGCTAGATTTAAATAAAATAAAAAAAGAAAAGAAGTGGAGATGTAAAAGCGCACCGTTTAGAAAACTTGCGGAATGGAGTCACTTAATCTCCATTAAAGGAAGCAGTGTAATAGGGAAGGCCGGTGCATCGCTTTTTGCAATTGAAGATTGAGGATTAGCTAGATTTAAATAAAATAAAAAAAGAAAAGAAGTGGAGATGTAAAAGCGCACCGTTTAGAAAACTTGTGGAATGGAGTCACTTAATCTCCATTAAAGGAAGCAGCCACTGTGATAGAGGAACCGGAATCGGTTTCAATACCTATCCTTTAAATAGTAGGGGAATTTATCCCATTCGAATGGTCCAAATTTAATTTTTTTACTTAGTTATTTTTAAATGAATAAAAAAATTTAAAAAATATATATTAGTTAAAAAATTATCTTTATTTTAGATTCTCTAGCCATTAAAATAATTTTTTAAGAAAATAAAAAGTAAAATTAAATTAAATTTAAACTGTCTAGATCTTATTTGGACGGTCGAGATGGAATAGACTCTTCAATAGACAGACAGGGAACCGGTTCCTATAAAAGCAAGAGAGGGCGGCATCAATTCATTATCTCTCATGGGCTTGACCGTAGAAGAGAAGAGGCAGCCGCTTGGGAAAAATCATTACCGTCTTCTTCTTGTTTTTTTTTTTTTTTTTTTTTTTTTTTTTGAGTGAGAATCAGAGTCACGAAGAGAGCAGCAAGAGGAGGCGGCTATTTCAGTTCAGTCTTCATCCACTTCCCCAAGAACCCGTAGCACTGCACCAGTTGGAGGCAGCAGGATTTTTGCTGGGCTTGGTTTTATTTTCATCTCCTCTCTATGCGAATTTGAACTGAGTCTTTATTTACTGAGATGGTTTTGATTAAAGCTATGTGTGTCTAACTTTTTCTCTGCAACTTAGAATACTATGAACTTGTTTGAGTTGTTCCTAGTTTTGCTTAATATTATTTTAGTTTATTTAATCTTGTTTTTATTCTTATTGCTTAGTGGTTGGTCACCGCCACTAAGCAGGTTTTGGAGATTTATGATTGAATTTGATAAAGAAAATCTTAAATTGACCATAAAATTAAATAATGTGGAATTAGAAAGTAAAAAAGAAAAGAAAGAAAGCTAAAAACCTATATGATTGGCTAGAAAATCAGCACATTTTTCTGTTCACGATAAGTATGCTTAATTTCTACTTTCTAAAAAGTTCTCAAACATATTTTATTTTTAATATTATCATCTAGCATCCAGCTCAGGGTTCATGAATGCCTCTCTCAACTCAAGTGTCTTTTCTGAAACTGAAACTTGAGACCTAAAAAAATTTAGTAAAGCCTTACACTACTAGACCAAATATATTTTAGTGTTGTCAAACATATTTTAATTTGTTGTTAAAGCAAACAGAGATGTGCTTGGGCTTGTCCTATTTATATCTGCATGTTTGTCCACTTCTGCCAATTCATCCTTATTTCCTCTCAAATCTTTATGTACACATGATGATACAGGTTAAGCCAAAAAAGGCAGTTTATAATCAAGAATTCAAGATGACAAATCCTATAGAAAAGACTTTATCAAAGTAGACTATCTAGTTTACAAGAGCAAAGCTTCAACAAATCTGAAATGGTTGGAAATCCATGATTTACAATCCAGCTAACTGAATGGACACATAATCACGACATCCATCAAAGTGCACTATCAACATACATTAACGTTTTAAAATGTTCAAAACAAGTAAAAGCCATGAAACGATAAGGACGAACAAATATACATGCCCATTTCGATAGAGAGAGAAGTGGGAGAAAAATTGGAGGAGGGAATATTGGGAAGAAAACTTCCAAATTAAGTATGTAAAGAAAATTTACTATTTTAGAGTTTTCCCTGCTAATATTCTTTCTTTCCCATGTTTCTTCCCATCCAAGCTAAAGATAAATGATCATCGTCCATCTGCAATCTCAAAAGCAATCTCCTTCAATATGCTACCATGGGAAGCTGAAGTACTAGCACCATTTGCCTTTGGCACATGACCAAGTAAGTATTCACTTTCTTCTGACACAATTTCTTCCCCTTTCACCCAACGATGCTTTTCCAATGAAATCATACCTTCTAACTCCATTGCTACTTCCTTCATTGTGGGCCTTTCCTCACCTTTTACTCTTACACATCTCCTTGCCAACAAGGCTACTTCTTTAAGCTGTTGTTCATTCTTTTCGTTTAACACTCGTTTGTCAAGAATTTCCCACAAACGATCTTCTTTCATTGAAGATACAAAATACATTGCCAAATATTTCTCCTCTGCCCTGCTGAATTCAACTGCTTTACTTCCGGTGAGTACCTCTATAAGCACAACTCCGAAGCTATAAACATCACTCTTCTCATTCAACTGACCTGCATGGAGATACTCTGGATCCAAGTATCCTAGAGTTCCCTGTACAATAGTGGTAACATGGGATTCATCGATAGGAACAAGTCTTGAAGCTCCAAAATCAGACACCTTTGCTAATAGATTATGGTCTAAAAGTATGTTGGTAGATTTAATATCCCGATGAATAATTGGAATGGAAGCATAAGAGTGTAAATATGAAATAGCATTAGCCGTTTCTACAGCTATCCTTAATCGAGTCTCCCATGGAATAGAAATCTCATTCTTCAAAGGGTCAATGTGATAAAGAAGAGTGCCATTATTCACAAACTCATATACCAACAAAGGAACATCAGTTTCAAGACAACACCCCAAAAGTTTGACCACATTACGATGATTGATTTGAGAAAGCACAAACACTTCATTGATGAAATCCTTAATTTGTTTGGAATCCCCTCCTGCTCTGGACTTCTTGATGGCAACAACTGTGTTGTCCGGTAATATACCCTTATAAACTATGCCTTGTCCTCCGCGACCAAGGATTCGGCTTTCATCAAAGTTGTTTGTGGCATTTTTAAGCTCAACTTCTGTAAATATTTTTGTGTGAGTAGTACTGTAGCCTTGCTGTTGCGAAAGTTGTTGTAGCAATAAGTCTCCTCCATTTTGCTCGAAATTATTTTGTCTGAGTTGTTTCAAAGTTCTCTGCTTGTGTGCCCAGCATAATGTGAAAACCAGTGTAATGACAACTAACAACGCGACACTCACACCTGCAAGAAATCCCTTTTTATTTCTAATTATCTCCTCCAATATAATATCCAAAATGAATCACATCCCTTAAATTTATGTAATTAAATTATTCAAAAAAATAATAAGTAAAATAGAACAGCTAGCAGAGACCATCATATACGTATTCTCACCTAATGCAATGAGAATAAGCAAATTATGTTGATTAGATCGATGAGGAGTGGTGCAGGCAGTTCCATTAATGTCATTGAATCCAGGTGGACAAGAACAGTTGTAGGAACCAGGATAATTGTGGCATCTCCTTGGCATAGCGCAGAAATTGGGTATGGCACACTCATCGATATCTGAAATTAAGAAAAGGAGAATAGTATACCCTTATTCTGATCTTATTATTTCCTTTTTATAAGTCTCTTTAAGATTTTAATAGATATAGGTTAAGAAATATTATGTTATTTTTCTTTAAGAAAATAATTCAAAATGTGCCTTCAATTTATCTTAGTACTTAATGTTGTTTTGTAAATAAGGGTATAATTAAAAAATGGTAATGAACATTGTCTTGAATTTTAAATAGACAAGTAAATTTAAAAAAAAAAAAAAAATCCTTTAAAAATGAAATATAAAAGAATAATTTTTAGTTAATAAAATCTAGGGGAAAGGACACAAAAATATTCCAAATAAGCAAATCCCAAAACTCTGAAATGTTCTAATCTCTACAAAGTTCTATAGACTAGTCTAAAATTAAATTACGAAGCAAAATTACTAAAATTCCCTTAATCTTAAATATGAAAAATGAAAAAACGAAATGACAACAATAATTAATAATGACAACTACAATTAGGGCAAAATTGGGTCATTCCACACTAAAGACTTGGTACAAGAATAGTTGTCTCTAACCAGCGACTTAGTAGCGCAGTGGTATGGGAGCTTGTCTCCCTCCCCCTTGTCCAGGGTTTGAACCCTGCCCCCCTCCCCACCTGATGTATCAAAAAAAAGAATAGTTGTCTCTAAGAATTTTCATAGAAACTTCTCAAGTGATACATGAGATCTATCTACCTATGATTTATTTTCCTACAAATTTCTCAAGTGATACATGAGATCTATCTACCTATATTTTTTGTGTGTGTGTGTGTTTTTTTTTTTTTTGGGGGGGGGATGGCCAGTTTGGAAAAACTATTATTGAAATTATATAATTACCGTGACATCCATCTGGATGATATGGATTTCCCTCAAAGCCGGATTTGCATTTGCAATTGTAGCCATTTCCATAACTAGAATCCACACATTCTGAGTTGGATTTGCAGGCATAATCTTCTTTACCAGATGCATTTCGACAAGAATCATTCGAAACAGTCCATTCTAGGACGACAGGGACCACATCATAGGGAAAATGACTCAGATAATCTAGTGAGAAACTAAACCAGTCACGTTTCACAACCAAAGCATACGTACAATTGTTGAAACTATACACGCTGGTATGATTAGAGAGGCTAGCAGCTTCAATAGCAATGTAATTAATTCCCGCTCGAAAATCCACCTCACAACAACCAGTCCCAGAACAAGTCTTATCATCATGCATGATTATCTCTCTTGGAGGACGTTTGTCACATCTGGCCACGCAACCACTGTAAGCAGTGAAGTTGCTCTCCAAGTAGTTCAGAATACCGAAGTAGCCGACCGCGTCACAACCAATGGTTACGAACTTGTTTTGGTAGCTAGAAATGGTGAAAGCACCAGTGTAGAGATAGTAAGGAACAGATGGTTGTGATTGGTTGTAACAATCCTTGGGGAAATTAATGGAGATTTCCATTTGACTTTGTTGGAGGGATATGTTGGAAACTGTCGCCTTGAAGAAGTATAACTTGGATGTGGAGTTGTTACAGGTGAGGTTGAATAATGACTGATAATCCAAGAAACAGTTTCGAGAAGTACCAGGTTGTTGGCCTACACCAAATGGATATGGAATGTCCACATCTCCGCATTTTTCGGGACAACCTGCGAGAGATTGAGCTTCACTTATTGCTGCCATGGCTGCAGCTAACAGATTAATTAGAAAGAGCAGCTTCATCATCGGCCCCATCTACAAATTTGTCCTGTGTGTTGCCCTTTGGTTTGAGAGGTAAGCTACAATATATGTTGGTCGTTTTATGCAAGCTCTTATGAATTATATGTGGTGTCTATCCTCCTAAAACATCTGGATCATTTAGATATGAATTGGGTCGTCAGATTTTTTTTTTTTTAACTTTTTATTTTTTAAAAAAATAAATTTTAATAAATATAAAATATAAAATATAAACAATTTTTTAACTAATATTTTTTTCAAAAAATAATTTTTTTATTTAAAAAGCAACCGTTAAAAATCAAGCGTTTCGTACCTATCCTTTAGAGATAGGCACCCAAACGCGTCTCATTTTTTTGGAGTGAGGGATATGAATGGAGGCACTGTACTGTGTGGGCCCCTGTGAGAGGAAGATATTTAAATTTTTTAAACCCACCCTTGAAAGATATTTTGGGGTGACAGGAGATGGCCGTTGAATCTTTTGGAGGGAATTGTGACACGTGGAATTGGGCTGTGGAATATTTTTCACCTCAAATCTACGAAGGTTTTTCTCGAGAAGGATGCTGATTGTTTCTTTTGTTTGGGGTGGGGGGGGGAGACAGAGTCACAGAGAGATGACATTGATATATTTTTTGGTTAGAAGATGACATTGAAATATTCTATAAAAGTCAAACTACGCAAAACGTAATATTGAGGAAGGGCTTGAGCAAAAAAAGTAATATTGAGGAAGAGATATATTCAAAATATTCAAGAGGTTGTTAACTAATCACACCACACGGTGTTTACTTTTAAGCTTAAAATACAAAGTGTGTTCACATTCCTAAAGTGAGTTTTTCAAGATTCAAACTGTGTTATCTTTCTTACGAAGTAAACCTGCTTACCATCTTAAGTCCTTGCTTACCACCCTAAGTCCTTAACCAATAACTTGTTTGTATAAAATTTACCTCTTTAGCTCTTATCAAAGTTTTAAATATGTATTTATTATCTGTCAGACTGTCACCCCCTTCTTTTTCATGCAAGGGAAAAAATGGGAAACAATCCTTATTTATTTTGTAAACTTCTTATATTTTATACCAAAATTTCTTTTTAGAGGACATCTTATATTATGAGCCAAAGAGAGTACATGAATGGACTGAATGACTATTAGAATTTTACGTTGATTAATCAAAAAGAGTAATGTATGAAATGAGTCTTATCAAATAGCCAACTTTTTTTTGGCACGTGGCTTAAGTCATTTTAATAGAAAGACAACCCTAACATAGCATCATTCAAGAGCCATTCCATGTATGACACAATGAAAAGAGCGCATGTCGGCCAGTTGCCCCACGTTGATATTAATGTACGAATAGTGCGAGCTTTCGTTCACACTGCGTCCAATCAATGTATCAATAGTGCGGGCTTTCGTTCCAAAATGGCGCTACATTTGTCAAAATGTTCTTTTTGTCATAACCACTAAATCGAAATTACAAATACAAATACAAGTTTACTAACTTTCCACTGCTAACTGGTTGAACATTCAACGGTGGCATTGTTACGGTAGTCGGGTTTACAGGGTCCGTGCGAGTATCAAAATCATCCTCATCTGAGCTTTCACCTAGTGAAATAAACCTCTCATATTCATCCTCCTCATCGCTGTCCATATTCTCATCTTTCTCATCCTCCTCTTCCTCATTCTCCTCTTCCTCATTCTCCTCTGGATCATTCTCCTCTTCTTGTGTCAATATTATCTCACTTAAGCCTTGTGAAGGTGCAGATACACGTACATGTGTTTCTTATTGACCAAAATACTGTGGATATCTTGTATGCATGGGTACAGATGATGATTCACCAAATTCAAGCTCAACATATATCTCAAAAAAAATTTGTGATTTCCGACTAGCAAATGCATCTATAACACACTCTATGTCTTCATCATCACATACATCGCTACTAATGTAGTATACACTATCCTTACCCACTATAGCCTCCACTTTGGCCATTATCCGATGAATGCATTGGCTTCCATGTAGCCCCAATTTTTGGGAAATTCTTTCTTTGAGCTTGTTGTATGTAATGCCCCGTTTGATTTTCATCATTTTCGTTTTTCCTTCAAATTGAACACCATCGGGACCTTGAAAATGTCTCCCACTATAGTAGATTACAGTAACGAGTGTGTTTGAATTTGAACTCATCCTTCATACCAGAATTTCAAGCTACAAAAGGGAGAGTTTTAGATTACAAACAAGAACAAAAGCTTAACAAAGTGAAACTACAAAGATTACACAACAATTATACCTTCAACAACGGATTGAGCAAGGATTTGGGGCAAAAAAACTGAGGGGGAGAGGTTTAGTCGATTAGGGTTGGGAATGGTTCGTCTAGGCGCGATTTGGGGTTTTAAAAAACCCCTCTGCCGACATTTAGTCGACTAAGCCTTACGGTTTAGTCGACTAAATTTCGGGTTTGGGCTTTTTAAAAAGCCCTGACTAGTTTAGTCGACTAAAACTTAAGTTTTAGTCGACTAAATGTCAGGGGTCTGCAAAAAAAATTTGGCCCCGCGATTTAGTCGACTAAACCATGGTTTTAGTCGACTAAACAGGGGCATTTTGGTAAATAGTTATTTAATAAGGGGCAAATTGGAAAATTACACTAGAATATGTTTGGGTAAGAACTTTATATTTTATGAGGGTAGTACGTAGTAGCTCCTGCCATATTGAGGCATAAACCTTTTCAATCTGACTTTTATCATATTTTACTTATGCTAAAGTTAGATAAAAAATAAGTCACTTCTTTTATCACTAACTCAAATAGGCTCTATTAACTACTCCACGTGAATTTTCAGAAGACTGAAGGTTTCTTACGAAAAACAAATACTAATATATATACTGAGTTTCAACAAATTTCTACACTAGAATATGTTTGGGTAAGAACTTTATATTGTAGTTAGATCCTTCAAATTGGCTAATGAACATTTACAACATCACTTGGTGCTACTAGATTTATCTTTTAAGATTAAAGGATCCATGAACTTGTGAGGGAGAGATAATACTCCCTCCAATGTAAGAGCTGGTAAATGAGTTTGCACCGTTGAAAGAGTTTTGCTTCAAGGAAGGTAGTTTCCTATTCATATGATTAATAATAGTACTTTAGGAAACCAACAAATGTTCTTTATAAATAATCAGTCTAACTAATTTTTTTAATCTTTACAAATTAATTATTTAGATTCAACATTTAGGACCAATATTACGTCAGCAAGTTCAGCTCGAGTTGTAGCATACTCCAAATTTTTACTAGTATTGGCTAACTCTTGATTGAGCATTTTCATGAGCTCTCTCTTCCTCCAACAGCATCATTGCCTTCATCCATCCAACGTAAACTTTGAAATTACCGATTCATAGTACTCCTCCACTCCTTAATATAAGATATATTTATCTAATTTGTTAGATTAAGAAAGTTAGTTAAGTTAGTTATTATAACATGTATTTTTTAAAGCACCCTACTCTTCTTCCTTAATTCCTTCCCTCCCTCCTATTCTTGATTATTGTTAAAGAAGCATCAATAGAGGTTAATTAAAAAATGATCGACAAATATAAAAACTATATATTATATTTAGGATCAAAATCAACTCCTCAAATATATTTTATATTAAGAACTATATGAGTATATTAGAGTGTGTTTGTAATATTATAGTACAAGTACGCACCATGAATACATTCATTGCAACTTGTTATGCTTCAAAAGTTATTATACAAAAGAGGGACGGGAGATGCAATTCTAACAATAATATTTTTTGTTAGGGGCAACTGAAACCATTAACTTGTAAATGATGTTAAAATACTCATAAAGTATGGGGCAAGTTTACCATACACGCGAACTAAGAGAAAATGGACGTTACTTTGGGAGTGGCTACGGTCCACTGCCCTTATTTACATTAAATTTACACCACATGCGGTGTGTGTACCGCATGCGGTAATTTTTTTAAAAAAATTTACACCGTCCAG
Organism: Acacia pycnantha; assembly: GCA_025563575.1. NCBI lineage: Eukaryota > Viridiplantae > Streptophyta > Magnoliopsida > Fabales > Fabaceae > Acacia > Acacia pycnantha. The sequence goes on from JAMWYP010000079.1 coordinate 343,296, forward strand.
ATCTTCATCTGACGGCTCAAATGAAGAAGAGGATGGAAGAGGATGGGAAGAGAAGAGGATGGGAGTCAGATCCCGTTACTTTAGTCTTACTGGGTCCCATACGGTGAACACCTGGCATTTTTTCCCTTTGACCGTTTGAAAGTCACGCCTCACCCCTCAGGGCTCAGTCCATATACAACCTCCATTAAAGACGCAAGAAGAAGCCCCTCTAAATCTCTGAACCTTGGAAATGATTCTTATAAAATACAAGAAGAAATTTGTGCTTTTCTTCCATTAGGAGCCTATTGATCGTCAATTGCAAGGGGAAAGAATATTCGTTCCAGATAGAAGAATGAGAAAGCTCATGGCTTCGCGATAATCAGAGAGTGAAAGAGCGAGGTCGCAAGTGAGAGTAATTATAAGATATCCTTGAGTTTTGGCTCTCAGAAAGTAGTTGCAGACCATTGTTGCGAAGGATCTTTGCTTGAAGCAACAATTGTACTTCCCTGTGAGCGTCTTGCCCAGCAGGGTGATCTAGCTACTTTTAGCATCTATGGCCTCGAAATCAACATGAGACTTGGATATATTCTTCTTGCTCTCTCCTCTCTACAAATCTTATTTCCTATACTTTTGTCGTGGAAGTTGTAATCTTCTCTACAATTCCAGTTTAAGCGTTCGTACTTGTTCCTTCCCTTCTGTGAACTCTTTGATTGCCTTTGCACATTCACTCTGCAAATCAATTAAGCAACATTATTGCCCAAAATCCAGGGAAAGCCTATGTGATTTACTCTTTATTTTAATAGAAATGTGGGCAGGTTTCAATGATAGAAATGAAATCTTTATCATTTTAACATAATTCAGGTGAATTTTTTGTAATTTAGTTATATAGAAAATGTAGGGAAGAGGGAAACAGGGCAGATAGAGAGGGAAGGGAGATCTTGACATTGCTAATTAAATCGAATCAGTTGAACGTTTTGATGAGACCTCAAGCATTTGGGTGTGTTCATCATGTTTGCTCCTCTCAACAATCTTTGCCTTCTCTGGAATCTGAGAAGGATAAACTAGACCCCATAAATTAATAATAACGCAAATTTGCTTTTAAAGTTTCCGCTGAGTAGCAATATTACCCTAAAAGTTTTTTTGAAGTTCAATATTATCCTGGAAATGTTAAAATTAAGCAATGTTGTTAAAAAGTTAATGGTCAACGTTATTTTTTTAACGATATGGGACAATATTGTTATATTTTGAAACTTCCAAGATGATATTGAATTTGGAAAAACTTTCATAACAATATGGCTTCTCAGCGAAAACTTTCGAGGCAATTGTACACTTTAACCCAATAATAAATGTAAGTATTTACACATTCAAATATTAACTAATTTTGTCATAGTCATGAACTTAAGTTGTTTCTTGCAAGAAGCAAATAGTATCACTTGTTTGTGAAATGGATCAAAGTAAAATTCATAAAGCAGGTTTAATGCGATCATATGTTTGTTTGATGAAGCTTATAATAATAGCCTGGTTTTCATTAGATTCTCTCATCAAGCTATTAAGTCTTTAGCTAACAAAATTTGTTAGGGCTCACCAATTGTTTTAGTCTAATTGTAGTAGGGAATCTTCTTTCCTGACAAAATGAGAAGTTGATTAGGACATCTTCATCCTAATTTTTGCAATCTATGAACATGCAATTAATATGTTTAGAACTTCACTTACTTCACAATAGAGGCCTCTTTTTTGTTCTTTTTCTTACCAAAAAAAATAAATAAAATGATGTAAATTAATGATTGCCAAATAAGATTAAAATGAAGCGCGTTGTGTGTATTTTTATTAAAGAGAGTATAGGTGGTGTAGGACTCTGCGTGGAGGAGTGTGGACCTAAAGATTTCACAATAATATCAAGTTTTTAACTAAACAAATGAACAAGTACAAAACATATTAGCAACAAAAACTTGACGCCAGTTTCACTCGTAGCTTTGTGGGACGATCTTTATCAACGTTCTATGGTATTGCGGGTTCGAAACTTGATATGGTTAAATACTCTCTCTGGTCTTTCAAATATAATATGAGGTATTTCAAAATATCTCTCTTTTTGGGCCACGATGAGCCAGTTCATGAGTCATTAAACAATCTTTTTTGAAAATCGAATATGGACATTTTTTTGTGATAATTCAAATATTGATTCGTTAAATTGTGAGGGGTTAACCCCTTCCTTCTATTAAACTGAACTCCATTGTTATTTTTAGTAGTTAAATGTATTTTCTTTTTCCTCACAAGATGACTGTTATAGCTGGGAAAGCTAATAAAACAATTTTTATGAGGGTAGTACGTCGTACCTCATGCCATATTGACACAGAAACCTTTCCAGTTTGCTAATCTCTTACGAACCTTTTGAATTATATGAAGAAATGTTCATTTATTAGAAAACAAATCAAGAACGAATGTATATTTTCACTATATGTGCTTTCCTTTGTATACAGATTTTGGAATAATTCACAAGCCATCCTTTTTCGTATCTTCTTGATTAGAGACCCAATCGCCTTGGCCTTTCTTAAATTCCTCTCATCTTAGTTGAGGCATGAGCAAATTTTGTGTTACAATCACCACCATTGATCACATCCATCTTTTTGGTACCAAAATGATTGTTCTTGAGCTTCAATCTTGCAAAATTATCTCCAAGCACACTTCAAGATACAAAACCTTTTTTCTCACCTTACGATATATTCCTTCTAATCTTTTAATAATATCATTTTTCTTCTTGTAGAAACTACCCAAATGCCTTTGATGCCATTCGGCAGCCAGATTAGAGAATTATTTGGAAATGTTACATGGTAATGCAGCAGTTGAACCATAGAACATGTATTATCAATATTGAAAATTGAATCATACCAAAGGATCCACCCAGTGACTTCCACTCTGATCCAATCCAATGTGAGAAACCCGACTTACCAGTGGTCTGTTTCTGCTTCTTTTGTTCATCCGTTGGCACTCATTAAAAATAATTAATAATGCCCAATCAAAGCCAGTCTCCCACGTAGCTTCATGGCATGTTCATTTAGATGTGCCGTGAGGTTTTGGGTTCGAGACTTGGTATCACTGCTTCTGCTGTTTCTGAATATACTCATTATGAGGTGCTCCAAAGTATCCTCTCTTTTGCGCCACACTAACTCCGCTCAAAGATCTCTCATTATTTCAATTTTTCATAATCTCTTATAAGTTTATATAAGCCGTTGATTAAAAAAATGAGTTAATTTAAACCGTTGATTGAAAAGATGATAGAAAAATCAAGGAGTGATAACTTGATGATGTGGCTCATTTTTTACCTTTCAGATTTAATTGAACGAACATGATTTAGAGATTAAGAAGGATGATGAAAAAATGGACAATAAGAGAAATCGAACCCAAACCCCACTTGTTGTTATAGACATACTTACCAATAATTTTAAAAATAGTGAAATTTAAAATATAGTAAAATAAAAAATGACACCATCATTGGCTTAGAGCCTGTTATGAAAACAAAATCTAGGTGTGAACAAAATTTTGCCAAACAGTAATAAAAAAGCTAGAATCAATTTAGGACCCAAAACCTAGGTTTGAGAAAAAACTATTTTTTTTTTCATCATCAATATTTTTTTCAATATCAATAAGTATCCTTAAGTATTTTTTTAATACCCGTCAATACCTTGAAATTTTTTTTCAAGATTAGTCAATACCCTAAAATAGTTTTTTCAATTTTTCAAGATCCTAAAATAAATTTTTAAGATCATGAAGTATTTTATAGTATCAATCAGTATCCTTAAGTATTTTTTTAGTTCCCGTCAATACCATGAAATATTTTTTCAAGATCCTAAAATAAATTTTCAAGATTATGAAGTATTTTTTCAATATCAATCTGTACCCTTAAGTATCTTTTTAATTCATGTCACTACCCTGAAATATTTTAAAAAAAATAGTCGGTACCCAGAAATATTTATTCAAGATTCTAAAATAAATTTTCAAAATTGTAACATCCCAATTTCAGAGCCAATTTTTTTTTTTTTTTTTCAATCAGAGTAGAGCATTGGAGCGAAAGAGTAACTGATCCATTACAAAACATAATCATAGTGTAACATAGTATTGAGTACAGTAATCCTAGTGTTTGAAAGTAAATACAGAAAGCGGTAAAGATATCTTCGGCCGAAAGCCTACTCCTGCTGCTTGCCTCGATCTCCGATCCGTGGTCCTCCGGACCCTGAAGCTATAGCTGAGATTCAATTTACCGCATTGAATCTCAGGTAACGGTTAACCTTATGCTCAAATAAAACAATATGCGGATGACGTATATTCAAAACATAACAGCAGCATAACATCACATAAGCATATAGCAGATGCATGATTTCATGATTGTGACACGGACAGAACATAAGCACAGGGCAGTATGTAAAGTCCTACACAATAATAGCCTGCACAAAAACCAGTGCCACGATGTACGGTCGTGTCCTCAGCGCTAGGAAAACTCGAAACGGTATTACTAAGACTATAACCCGTGTAAAACTGTATGTATAATCGGTAACCCTGAATAGAGTCTCTAACCGTGAATGTATCTCGGTGACCCCAAACAGAATCTCTAACCGTGAATGTACCTATCACATATATGTATATGAGCAGCACTAGATTAGTATTACAGTACGCGTTCGTACCTTCGTTGACGGCGTAGGTACTTCTGACGGAAAATCGTACTTTTTACGTAAAACAGTGAAACGTCCAACAGCGGCTCGTCGGGACAAATGTAACGGCAGTAGATCAAGGTTTCTGATGTCCTATAAGAGTAATATCAAATCTATTAGTGATTTGACATCATAACTGGCATTTTAGGTAAGAATTACCATTTTGCCCCTATACCCCTAATCGGCGGAATTTCGCCAGCACTTCGCTACTTTGGCTCCGACTTTCCAAAATTTTGCCAGAACTTTGACCCCACTATGATTTTCGAAATTTAGGACTAAAATATCCCTATCATATGATATCTAATCATACTCGGAAGATTAAAAACTATTCTAACATTACTACTCTAACTATCGAAAGAACTACGAAAGCTTAAGTACCGAAAAACTTACTCAGAGCTTCGCTGCAAATTTCCCCAGCTTTCTCCTTCTCTCTTCCTCTCTCTAGATTTCGGCCAAGCTTAGTGAGAAGTGGTGTGAAGAGTTGAATGGAGGGGGGTATTTATAGGTTTTAGGAAGTTACTATTCATGCTTTACCAGAGCGGATTTCGACCGTCGGATCGCACTTCTTTGAGTTGGCAAAATCCTGGCCTTACACCTCACCATGCTGACCTCAATCCCTTAGGTGGCACAAAAAATGATGTCATGGTGGTGATGTCACAAGTTGCTTTATGCACTTGATCCGACAGAATTTCCCTGATCGGTGTCCGATTCGCGTAATCTCGGAAAATCTCAAAAATTCGGAATTACAACTTTGAAGACATTTTCTCACTTATTAGAAATGTCCAAGTTAACCTAAATTTTGATTCCATATAGGGCTTCAATAAATCCTCAAGTTCATCGAAGAGCGTGCACTGCATTTAATTGAATTCTAATCAACAACTTCTGGACAAAAATTCGCTGATTCCAAATATGTCTAGATAATCATAAACTCATCTCCAAATGTTGAGTTATAATTTATTTTGTCCAAATCTTAATTTTATGACTATCTGCCTATTTCTCAGATTTTCCCTATTTCGTCTTATTACTAACTTCTTCTACCGATCTCAGAAACGACTCTGTGTACAATTCAATTCATGATAAAAATCCACTCATCAATATTATATTTTGACTTTAGAAATCCTGTTCCTGGTTCTCTAGATAGGATCCGTTTCCTATAGATAATTATTTTCTTTTTACTATTTTACTTTAATTAATGTTTAATTAGAGTTTATTATTTTTACTCTTCCTATTTCCTTTTTATTATTATTTTTTTCCTTCTTTCCTCCCCCCTTATGTAGGCAGCCCCATATATATATTATATATATTTTTATTTTATTTTTTTTAATTAATTATTATATAATATAATAATTATTTTTACATAATTTTTCATAACTTTTTCCTATTGGCCCATACTTGTATTTAGGCTCAAAATTACCTAATCTCATTTATTTTTCTCAATATTTTCCAATTAATTAGAAAATATATTTATGCTTAAGTAATTAGCCAATAATTACTTGATTAACTTCTTACCAATAGTTGATAATTTTCTTGATTAGAACAACTCCATATCTCATAACTCTTGCACTAACATTTGTGTTTTATCTCCCATGCATTATATTAGAATTTACGGGGGCATTTTGGTCATTTCAATACTTTTTGAACATTCCTCTTTAATTTTTCCAAGTTTATAATTTATTAAATTATCAAAATTAGAAGCAATATACTCTTTTAATTCAAATAATTATTTTTCTGCCTTTTAGGATTTTTCATAATTTCCCTAAGTCATTTTTATGCTCCATAAGGGCATTTTGGTAATTTTGGCACATTATCATTTTTCCCTCTAATTTCATTAGAAATTTCCCTAGAAAATATAATAAGTATTTTACAATGTTTTGACAATACATATTTTCACCTATCCCCAATAGGTATTTTTCACTAAATTATGATGCTCATCATAGGTCAGATTTTAGGGTATTACAAAAATCGTGAAGTATTTTTTTCAGTACCAGTCTGTACCTTAAGTATTTTAATTTTGTATACAAATTTATGTAATTTTTTGTAATTATTATGAAATTCAATGTTAAAAATATTTAAAATACAACATTATCCTTTATATGCAATTATACCAAAAGTTAATGTCATTTTTAGTAAATTTGATCTTGAAAAAATTATTCTGATAACAACATACAAATACTATCATATTATCAAAATCACATTTTTCAATGACTCATACTGCAATTCACATGTTTAGTACCACTCTGGTCCTATTTATAAGTCCAGTTTGACCAAATCTCACATACCAAGAAAAATTAGGTATCTCAATGATTATAGAGTAAATTTCCAACTTTATCCTCATTTATGAATGAGTACTTTTTAAAATTTATTGTCAAATCTCTCTCATCTTTTTCTTTTCCCAACATAGTTAGCCAATCTCTCTCATCATCATTAATATGGGCAAAATTGTCACAATCTCATTTATTTGATCAAAATGGATTTATAAATATGACCAAATTTTTTAGTCAAACTAGACTTATAAATAGGATCAGAGTGGTACTCCACTTACTTCACAATAGAGGCCTTTTTATTGTTCTTTTTTCTTTTTACAAGAAAAAAACTAAAGTTATGTAAATTAAATGATTGCCGCATAAGATTAAAATGATGGGCTTTGTGTGTATTTTTATTAAAGAGAGTATAGGTGACTTAGGTCCCCTGCGTGGAGGAGTGTGGACCTAAATATTTCACAATTATATTTTTAACTAAACAAATGAAAGAGAACAAAGCTGTTTATATTCAATTAGCAACGAATGCTTGAAGCCAGTTTCACTCGTAGCTTTGTGGGACGCTCTTTATCGAGGTTCTATGGTGTTACGGGTTCGAGACTTGGTATGGTTAATACTATCTCTGGTCCTTTAAATATAATATGATGTACTCCAAAGTACCTCCCTTTTGGGCGACAATGAGCCTAAATGAGGTTTATGAATCATTATAACAAAGTGAGGAAAAACTAATACTCATTAAGTAAATATAGAAAGGAAATATAATATACCTTATCATCTAATTCCTTTTCAAGATCAGAGAGTTTCTCCTGAAAAATAAACCAAGACAAGCATGATAAAGTCAATTTGAACATGAGATATTTTTGTATATGTAAGCTTAGGAAAATTAGAGTAGCCCAATTTGAAAGAAATAGTGTCACTGAAAGCAACGACATCAGTTGGAGATAAAGTTGGAGGAACGAGCGGTGGTGAGGATAGGGAATCCATGGATGAAGTTGAAGCTCGTGATACCATATGAGAACAAAGAAGAATGAAGAAATAAAACTGACTTGTCTTATTCAAAGAGCATGTACAGTGTTATATAGACAAGTGTTATGTACATGTGTCTAGTTTGTTACAACTGAAGTGTGTAAGTTATAACAATATATAAAACTAACTATATTCTAACAATGTAAGCTTAGGAAAATTATATTAAGCCAATCACAATGAACATAAAAAACTAGCAGATATCTCAGTAGCTGCAGCTGCATTAAGGGCACTAAGTAACTCGTGTTCCTTCTTTTCCACTTAATTAACTCATGAAACTTTGTCTTATCTCTTCATATTCCTTCTTTATTAATTTTACAAGCTCTCTCTCTTCTTCCAACTCTCTCATTGCCTTCATCCATCCATTCTAAACATTGAAATTGCCAATTTATAGCATATCATTATGCATGGCATTTTCATATGAAGTACTCCTCATCGATATAAACATACTATATATAATTGTCTTGGGTTGAAATTTGTAGTTTGGTAAAACTTGGAGTTGAAGAGGCCTCTAACGATAAACACAAATTAAAAGTTTCTTATCATTCAGATTTATTTTTTAGATCATAGTAACACTAATATATTTTGTTTCATAGATTTTCTGCACTTATGTTTGGCTAAGATTAATGGTCTGATGAAAGACATCTTTATATTGTAGTTCGATCCTTCAAATTGACTAATGGACTAGAGTCATCTTTTAATACTAAAGGATGTGAGTATCTGTAAAATTAAGCCTTGATGTGAGAGTCAGTCAAGGGGTTTGTATTTTTTCTAAATATAAGACTTCATATCATTTTGTTTTATAAATTTATAGTTGTTTTCTTGAACTCTCTAATATGAGTAAATTAAAGGGATTATTTTATTTAAATTTTATTGAAGCTCTGTCTTTCCCCTCTTTTTACCACATTCACATATTCCTCCTGAAATTAAAAGCAAATTGGAAACCTTTTTTTCTTAGTTTTAGAACATTATTCCTATCCTCTGCCTTGTGATTTCCTTGAAATAAATAAATAAATAAAAATTTCGAAGTATTACCAATATCGAACCAATTTGCAACGAGCACACCTTGTGAAAGTTGGTTGCCTACATATGGTGCAAGGCAGAGACTGGATCCTCTGTTTACCTTCTTCGGCTGATTCCTCTGCTAATCTCAGCAGTCTCTTGATTTCCTCTGTTTTCGATCTTTCTCTTCTTCAAGAAAATCAATCCTGAACCGATTATTACTGCTACCACTATCAACTTCTGTAACACCCCAATTCCAGAGCCAATTTTTTTTTTTAAAATCAATCAGAGTTGAGCATTGGAGCGTAAGAGTAACTGATTCTCATTCAAACAATAACCAGAGTGTAACATAGTGTTGATACTACAGAGTTCCTACTGTTCGAATATAAAATACGGAAAACGATAAAGATATCTTCGGCCGTACTGAGTCTCTAACCGTGAATGTATCTCGATGACCCCTACTGTAATCTCTATCCGAAACGGTAACCCTATACGAGTCTCTAACCAAACAAGAACCCCCGAATGTACCTATCACATATATGTATATGAGCAGCACTAGATTAGTGTTACAAGACGCGAACGTACCTTCGTTGATCGGTATACGGTACTTCCGTCTAAAACGTACTTTTCTACTAAAAACGTGAAACGGCTCGTTGGCAACAGAACGGCCGTAAATCGAGTTTCGATATCCTATAAGAGTAATATCACTTTCATTAGTGATTTGGCATTACGACGGCATTTTAGGTAAAAATTACCATTTTGCCCCTATACCCCTACTTGGCGGGATTTTGCCAAAGACGTTACTCTTACAAATTTTCTTCCCGAAATTTCGCGTAACTTCGACGCCATTTTGATTTTCGAAAATAAAGACTAAAATAGCCCTCCCATATGATATCCAATCATACTTGAAAAATTAAAGGCTATCCTAGCATTACTACCCTTACTACTGAAAGAACTACGAAAGCTTAAAGCTCGGTACCGAAAAACTTACCCAGAGCTTCGCTGCGAATTTCCCCAGAGCACCTCTCTCTAAAATCCTCTCTCTAGAATCGGTTTTGCTCTTCAAAATGGTGTGAGAAATGAAGAGGAAACTTGGCTATTTATAGAAGAAAATGTGACACTATTCACTACTTTTTCATATCGGATATCGGCCGCCGTTTCTCGAAAAACGTGTCCAAACGCGTCCTGGTGTCGAAACTTGTTTTCTGAGACATCAATCTCTTCGTAAAATCACTGAATCCAAATATGTTCATGAAAATTCCCAATTCTTTTCCAAATTTCACAACATAACCTTTTCGTCCTCTTGGCTATCTGGCCTTTTCTCAGAATTTCCCTGACTTTGGGAATCCCATTCCTATATCTCTAGATAGGATCCGTTTCCTAATTCCCATTTTACTATTCACCCTTTTTCACTTTAATTAATTATATTATATTTTAATAGCAAGTTGCAAAATTCTTTTATACATTATTATTTTCTTTTTCTTTTTCCTTTTCATTATTTTTTTTCTGCCCTTTATTTTCGTTTTTTTATTATATTTTATTTAATTAATTATTTAATTAATTAAATAATTATTTTCACATAATTTTTACAAAATTTTCCTATTGGTCCATTCTTGCATTTAGGCTTAAAAATACCTAAACTCATCTATTTTTCTTCAAAATTTCCAATTAATTTGTAAATATACTTTTACTAATTTTCAACCACTTTCCACTAATTTTTGAGCTCTACATAATTATCTCTGAATTTTCCTTCGTTTATGCTTAAGTAATTAGCCAATAATTACCTAATTACTTTCTTATCAATAGTTGATAATTTTCTTAATTAGCATGCCTCATTACCTCATAACTTTTGTATTGACATCTTTGTTTTCATATCTCCTGCATTATCTTAGCATTTACGGGGTATTACGGTCATTTCAATATTTTTTGGGTATTCTTATACAATTTCTCCAAGTTTATAACTTAATAAATTACCTAAATTAGGGACAATATCCTTCCCTATTTCAAGTAGATTTTTACTTGCTTCTTTTATAGCTTTCACAGGGTATTTATAACCCATAATGTGCTTAGGGACCTATTTGCAAATTCCCAAACTTCTAGGGACCTAATTGCAAATTTTCTAATTTCAAGAGAAATTACCCTAACAACAAGGTAAACTCAATACAAGGTGTTTGAGACCTCATATTCACCTATTTTCAAAAGAAGTTACCCTAAGTCAGATTTTAGGGTATTACATTTCTCCCCCCGTTAAACAAAATTTCGTCCTCGAAATTTGCACTCTACCCACAAATCTCCGTACTATCTAAACTCCGTCCTATTCGGACTTTGGACTTCACGCGTCGGGTCTTTACTTTGTCTGCCCCCGCTCCTCTTGGTGGTCGAAAATTCGGTTTGGTTTGACCATTATGATCTTGTCATTTCGTACTTTGATATATGATGTTTTCCGCGGTTCCCACACACCGCTGGTCAATACCACAAATACCAAAATGTTTCCTTGGACTACACCATGGCAACACAAGATACTTTAAATGTTTCCATGGTTTTCATATACCATGATAACACAAAATACCTCCTACTTAATGACACGATCACGGTCGAATTGTACTAACTAAGAAACACGTCACGGAGTTCTAATCAAGTTTCGGGATAAAACTATCCGAAAGTTCGAATGGTCTTATGTAACGCGGACTACGGGTTCGCCTTTGAAGTACTACACCGACACCGCCACCAAGGATATTCGTAAAAACATATGATTATCGACTTCAAACCACTGAGCTAGGTTTCGATCCTTTCCTTCGTTGGATTGTACTAACTAAGAAACTTAGATCACGTCACATAAATAATTCACGTATCCCACGATTTAGTTGAATAACTAATACCTAGTTCATGCAATCCATAGAGAAAATTCCTTACTAAGAGATATAGTACCTTGGACCCTCTCTGGAAGTTCTCTGTCCATTGCGTTGGTCAACGCGTACATTCGGCCCGGGTTTTGTGGCCTCAATTCCATAGGTTTCTCGGGACGATCTGCGATAAAGTGTCCCGGCTTTCGACATCGGTAGCAAACCCGTCTCCTTTCACAGCAACACCAGGATGGTAATCCCCGCATTTTGGACATGGTCGAGTCTCCCGCATTCTTGAGTTGCTCACCGCCTAGGACTCGGAATGGCCTCTTACTCTCTCTTGGGAATCACTCCATGGTGCCTCTCTTTTCCGCGAAGAACTTCCACGGTTGCTCTCGTTACGCCTCGCACTACTAGTGCTGGAACGTCGGGATCTACGCAGCTCCTTCAGGTTCCGTTCAATTAACCGGCATGATTCTACGGCTTGAATCACTCCGTAAACCGTTGAGATACCGCTCTTTCCTTGATCTCATACTTCAACCCGTGTATTAGTATGTTTGCCATGCTGCTTTCATCACCATTCTGCCTCAAGTGCGATGAATATCGTGATAGATTAGTAAACCGGGCAAAGTAGTCATTGATAGTCTCCTCGTGGCCTCGCGGATGTGAAGGAATTCTGTCTCCTTGGTCACTTGTATCGAGGGAGGAAAGTACTGTTCGTTGAATTTCTCCAGAAACTTCTCCCAAGTAACTGGACAATAGCGCGTTCGTAGTGTTGCGGAAGCGTGGTGGGCCCATAACCCACAGGTCCCAGGATCGAAACCTGGCTCTGATACCATAAATGTAACACCCCAATTCCAGAGCCAAATTTTTTTTTTAAAAATCAATCAGAGTTGAGCATTGGAGCGTAAGAGTAACTGATTCTCATTCAAACAATAACCAGAGTGTAACATAGTGTTGATACTACAGAGTTCCTACTGTTCGAATATAAAATACGGAAACGATAAAGATATCTTCGGCGAAAGCCGACTCCTGCTGCTTGCCTCGATCTCTCGATCCGTGGTCCTCCGACCACTGAAGCTATAGCCGAGATTCAATTCAACGCATTGAATCTCGTGTAACTGCTAACCTTATGCTCAAATAAAAAGAAGATACGGATGACGTATATTCATGACATAACAACAAAGATATCAAAGATAAAGCGTACGCATGATCGTATAATGACAGGTACATAAGCATAAAGCGTATGTAAGTCCCATAAAGTCCCCGCACAAAAACCGTGTAAGGCATTGCATATGAACGGTGACCCTAACAGAGTCTCTAACCGTGAATGTATCTCGATGACCCCTAACAATCTCTATCCAAACGGTAACCCTATACAGAGTCTCTAACCAAACAAGAACCCCGAATGTACCTATCACATATATGTATATGAGCAGCACTAGATTAGTGTTACAGTACGCGAACGTACCTTCGTTGACGGTATACGGTACTTCCGTCGGAATGTAAATCAGAGTTTCTGATATCCTATAAGAGTAATATCACTTTCATTAGTGATTTGGCATTACGACTGGCATTTTAGGTAAAAATTACCATTTTGCCCCTATACCCCTACTTGGCGGGATTTTGCCAGCACTTCGTTACTCTTACAAATTTTCTTCCCGAAATTTCGCCAGAACTTCGACGCCATTTTGATTTTCGAAAATAAAGACTAAAATAGCCCTCCCATATGATATCCAATCATACTTGAAAAATTAAAGGCTATCCTAGCATTACTACCCTTACTACCGAAAGAACTACGAAAGCTTAAAGCTCTGCACCGAAAAACTTACCCAGAGCTTCACTGCGAATTTCCCTGAGCACCTCTCTCTAAAATCCTCTCTCTAGAATCGGTTTTGCTCTTCAAAATGGTGTGAGAAATGAAGAGGAAACTTGGCTATTTATAGAAGAAAATGTGACACTATTCACTACTTTTTCATATCGGATATCGGCCGCGGATCGCACTTTGCCACATGTCACGATCCTCACCGGGCCACTTGGCAGCTGACATCATCATTTAAAGCCATGATGTCATGGTGGTGATGTCATCTACTTGTTTGAGAAGTTTCCTACGTATAAGTTCCCGATCGGTGCTCGAATCGCGTTATCTCTGAGAAATCTCAAAATTCTGGTTTTACAACTTTGAAGACAAGTTCTCACTTACTAGAAATGTCTATTCTAATCTAAATCTTGATTCCATCTAGGGCATTCCGTGTTCAGCCGAAGTTTCTCGAAAAACGTGTCCAAACGCGTCCGGTGTCGAAACTTGTTTTCGGAGACATCAATCTCTTCAGAAAAAATCACTGAATCCAAATATGTTCATGAAAATTCCCAATTCTTTTCCAAATTTCACAACATAACCTTTTCGTCCTCTTGGCTATCTGGCCTTTTCTCATAATTTCCCTATTTCGTCTTATTAGGAAAAAACACAAACGGCTTCAGAATTAACTTCCGCAAGAGTTTAACGGAAGATAAAATCCCACTGATTAATATTTTACCTTGACTTTGGGAATCCCATTCCTATATCTCTAGATAGGATCCGTTTCCTAATTCCCATTTTACTATTCACCCTTTTTCACTTTAATTAATTATATTATATTTTAATAGCAAGTTGCAAAATTCTTTTATACATTATTATTTTCTTTTTCTTTTCCTTTTCATTATTTTTTTTCTGCCCTTTATTTTCGTTTTTTTATTATTATATTTTATTTAATTAATTATTTAATTAATTAAATAATTATTTTCACATAATTTTTTACAAAATTTTCCTATTGGTCCATTCTTGCATTTAGGCTTAAAAATACCTAAACTCATCTATTTTTCTTCAAAATTTTCAATTAATTAGTAAATATACTTTTACTAATTTTCAACCACTTTCCACTAATTTTTGAGCTCTACATAATTATCTCTCGAATTTTCCTTCGTTTATGCTTAAGTAATTGGCCAATAATTACCTAATTACTTTCTTATCAATAGTTGATAATTTTCTTAATTAGCATGCCTCATTACCTCATAACTTTTGTATTGACATCTTTGTTTTCATATCTCCGCATTATCTTAGCATTTACGGGGTATTACGGCCATTTCAATACTTTTTGGGTATTCTTCTACAATTTCTCCAAGTTTTTAACTTAATAAATTACCTAAATTAGGGACAATATCCTTCCCTATTTCAAGTAGATTTTTACTTGCTTCTTTTATAGCTTTCACAGTGGTATTTATAACCCATAATGTGCTTAGGGACCTATTTGCAAATTCCCAAACTTCTAGGGACCTAATTGCAAATTTTCTAATTTCAAGAGAAATTACCCTAACAACAAGGTAAACTCAATACAAGGTGTTTGAGACCTCATATTCACCTATTTTCAAAAGAAGTTACCCTAAGTCAGATTTTAGGGTATTACAACTTCAGAAGCATTCTAAACATTGAACCAGTGTTCAGTGACACATATTAAAATAAATAAACACTGCCATATTAGAACCAGTGTCCCACGCAGCTTCATGGCACGTTCTTTTCACAGACGTTCTGTGAGGTTTCGGGTTCGAGACCTGGTAGTACTGCTACTTCTGTTTCTTAACCCCAAATATACGATACACTATGAGGTGCTCCAAAGCACTTCTCTTTTGGGGTACACCGAGCCCAATACGTTCTTTCCTTACTTTTTGCCTTCCCTTAAAAAACACAACGATATGTAAATTGAGCTTTTCTCTTGGGCTACAATCTCCAAGCATCTCTACTTATTATTCTCCTGTTACTTAATCTAAGTCCTAATTAATTAATTTAAATAGGTTAAAAAAGTTACTTAAGTTGGTTAATATGATATTTTTTTTTTAAAATGTCATAATCATCTTCTTTAAATCTCTCTCCCTCTTACTTAATATTGTTGAGGGAATATTAATAGAGCTAATTTGGGAAAAATATATAAATATGTTAAATATGTCTTATATTTATAACCAACATCAATTTATTAATCAGGTACCACATTAAGGATGAGAGGGAATAATACTTTGTGTCCAAAAAATTAAAAGGTTAAGGTTCATCCCGTATCCTTAAATATTTTTTTATAAATATCCAGTGACCTAAAATATTTTGTCGTGCAGCCAGCATACTAAAGTATTTTGGCTGCTTTTCGCCTCTAGCGCCCCGAAATCAACATGAGATTTGGATATATTCTTCTTGCTCTCTCCTCTAAGCAAATCTTATTTCCCCTAGTTTTCTCATGGAAGTTGTAATCTTCTCTACTTCCAGTTTAAGCTCTAGTACTTGTTCCTTCCCTTCTGTCAACTCTTTGATAGCCTTTGCACAATCACTCTGCAAATGTGAATTATTCTTTATTTTTATAGAAATGTGGGCAGGTTTCAATGATAGATATGAAATCTTTATCATTTCAACAAAAACTCAAGTGAACTTTGTGTAATTTAGTTATATAGAAAATGTAGGAAGAGGGAGAAAAGGAAGGGAAACAGGGGAGATAGAGAGGGAAGGGAGATCTTGACATTGCTAATTAAATCAGATCAGTTGAACATTTTGATCAGACCTCAAGCATTTGGGTGTGTTCATCATGTTTGCTCCTCTCAACAATCCTTCCCTTCTCTGCAATCTGAGAAGGATAAACTAGACCCCATAAATAATAAATGTAAGTACTTGCACATTTAAATATTGAGCCCGGTTGGATAAGAGGTGAGAACGGTGACTTATTTTCTATCTGATTTTTACAAAACTAACATAAAAAGAAAAGTTAGGTTATAAATGTGATATGTGTTTGGATTGATGGTAACAAAAGTGGTTTTTTCCCCAAACGGAAACGTGTTTGGGTTAACAGTTGAAAAGTCAATTGAGATGGAAAATGACTAAAAATGGCTTGAATCTTATTGAATACTACATATATTAATATTAGTTGTATATATTGTGATAACTGAAGACAAAAATTTAAAGCTATATTTGAAATTGAAAAAGGAAAAATAAATGTATTGATTATTTAAAAATATATTTAAATTTATATTTACATATATTAATTCAGTATAAAAATTTACATGGAAAGATTTAAATTTTGGAGATATAATCTCAAATTATGTTTTTAGAAGAAAGAGAGAGAATATATACACACACAAATACAAATTGTGAAAAGGAAAAAGAAAAGAATTAAAGGAAAAAAAATGAAACCATTCACAGCTTTTTCTTATCTTCTGTGCATCATCTAACTTTCTCGACTTCCGTGCATTATCCAACACTACCTAGCCGTTTGGTCTCACAACTTTTTTTCAATGACCCTTTTTTTTTTTTCCAGAAGTGTTGTAGCAAAAAAGCTACCCAAACACCTCTGTGTGGGGGGTTTTTTCTTTTCTTTTTTTTTTTTTTGTTATAGAAAATTTTAGGAAAAGGGTCGGGCTCACCCACAATCCAAGGGCAGGGCGCTTGGAGCCCAGTCCGCAGGGCATACCTGACGGTTTCCACTGCTTCCTAAACCCCTAGGATGCCTCCCCCAGCACCTTGACCAATGCAGGGAGGGGGTTGACCCCCTCCCTTGAGGTGAGGAAGTCCGACCCCCTTGCCAGTTGAACCCAAGGACAAGGGGTTGTGGGGGTTTTTTCTATTACTAACACCACTCAGCTTTTTTCCTCTTTCACCAAAAAAAAAAAAAAACTTTTTTCCTCCAAAAGCTTTCTCTAAACAGGCTCAAAAACTAATTTTGTCAAAATCATGAGCTTAAGTTGTTTCTTGCAAGAAGCAAATAATATCACTTGTAAATTATGTAAATTAAATTATTGGTGTATTTTTATTAAAGAGATTATAGGTGATGTAGGACTCTGCGTGGAGGAGTGTGGACCTAATTTTTAGTTTTTAACTAAACAAATGAAAGAGTACAAAGCTATTTATATAGAATTAGCAACGAATATTTGAGACCTGTTTCACTCGCAGCTTTGTGGGATGCTCTTTATCGAAGTTCTATAGTGTTGCGGGTTCGAGACTTGGTATGGTTATTACTATCTCTTGATTCTTCAAATACAATATGAAGTATTTCAAAATACCTCCTTTTTTGGGCCACGATGAGCCTGAGGCTCATGAGTCATTAAACAATCTTTTTTTATTATCCAGCGGTAAATATGGACACTTCTTCTAATGAGAATGTAAATATTGATTCGTCACATTATAAGAGATTAACCTCTTCCTTCCATTAAACTGAATCCCATTGCTATTTGAGTAGCCTTATCCTAAGTAATTAAATGCATTTTCTTTTTCCTCATAAGATGACTGTTCCTGGTACAGACAGATTGCATACTAATATAGCTGGCAAAGCTGATAGAACAACTCTTATGAGGATAGTACGTATTACCTCCGGCCATATTGAGGCAGAAACCTTTCCTGTTTGCTAATCTCTTACAAACCTTTTGAATTATATGAAGAAATTTTCATTTATTAACCTTTTGTATGGAGAAAACGAATCAAGAACAAATGTATGTTCTCTATATGTGCTTTCCTTTGTATACAGGTTTTGGAATAATTCACAAGTCATCTTTTTCATATCTTCTTGATTAGAAACCCAATCGCCTTGGGCTTTCTTAGTTCGTATCATCTTAATTGAGGCATGAGCAAATTTTGTGTTACAATCACCACCATTGACATCCATCTTTTTGGTACCAAAATGATTGTTCTTGAGCTTCGATCTTACAAAATTCCCTCCAAGCAAACTTTTCAAGAAACAACGTAACCATTTTTTTCACCTTACGATATATTCCTTCTAATCTTCTGATAATCTCCATTTTCTTCTTGTAGAAACTACCCAAATGGCCGTTGATGCCATTCAGTAGCCAGATTAGAGAATTATTTAGAAATGTTACATGGTAATGCATCAGTTGAACCATAGAACATGTATTATCAATATTGAAAATTGAATCATACCAAAGGATCCACCCATAGTGACTTCCACTCTGATCCAATCCAAAGTGAGAAACCCGACTTGCCAGTGGCCTGTTTCTGTTTCATTTCTAAATCCGATGGCACTTATTAAAAAGAATTAATAATGCCCAGTTAGAACCTGTCTCCCTCGTAGCTTCCTGGCATGTTCTTTACAGACGTACTGTGAAGTTTCGGGTTCGAGGCTTGGTATTAGTACTCTTTCCTGTTTCTTACTATACTTTATGAGGTGCTCCATAGTAACCTCTCTTTTGGGCCATAGAAAATTTGAGGAGAGACAAAAATTGAAAGGAAGGAAAAGAAAGATTTTGGCTTGCGCGAAGATAAGTTGTTTGGTAAGAAGAAAATAAAAGGGTAGTAGTTAATAAATAATCAAGAAATCTATTTTACTCTTAAAAATAATCAATTAAAAATAAAAAATAAAATTAGTTTTTTTGCTAAAGTATATTTTTGAAAAATATGCTCTTATGTCTTATCAAGATCAAACTTGTGTAAAAAAAATTTCTGGCAAGTTCGAACTTTCCCGCCAATTTTAAATTTGAGGGTAAATTTGTCAAAAAATGTGAACAGTCACGTGAGAACTTGAGATCCTACCAATTTTGGTGAGATCTGATATTCCCACATATAAGGTAAGATTGGTGGATCCGGGAATCTGAGTTTCCGAGAAGATTGTCCAAAATGCATACCAAACGTGGGAACTTGCTAATTTTCTTTTTTCTTCCCATCGAATCCGTATACCAAACAGGCCCTAGCCCAAGTCGTTGTTAACTTGTTATAGACGTACTAACCAATATTTTAAAAAAAATTGAAATTTAAAATATAGTAAAACAAAACATGACACCATCATCGGCTTGGTTGTTATTGGTGTTATTTTCTTCTATGTGATGCAGCATATGTAGCTTTACTATATATTCTATTGACCTTCAAATGATGTTGACAACAACAACAACAAAAAAAAAAAACATCACATGATGACCTATGTTTTAGATGGATATATAGGAAAAATTAGGGAAAAAATAAAGGGCGAATTTACGAAAAATCCCAAAAATAATGTAATCATTAAAATAATCTCAATAACAATTGAGCAATATAGACAATTCATTTAATTTCCTATACCAAAACTTATCATCACCTAGTACTTACTTGTTATGGGATATTTTGATAATCACATCTTTTTCTTGGAATTATGTAGCGATTCTCCATGAAAGAAAAGGAGAAAAAAGAAGAAGAAAACTTTGATTTAACTACGGAGAAATACTTGAACTAAACTTCGTATCCTTTTCATCTTCCTTAAACTAGAGATGTCATTGGTCACCCAAGAAATAGCCAAAGACGGATCACTATTGGCACCCGACATATTTGACAATTAGAAATTGTCAACATACAATCCTCATAAGCCTGAATCAAAATTATTTAGGAATCATCATTTTAGATCATACAAGAAAAATCATTGAAATCTCTTTTAAATTCTTAATATTGAGGCATATGTTGAGGGTGTCTTTTTGTCAAAAGGAACTTTGGTCAATTTGATAAGACTTGCCTTATGGATTTATCTTTTTATTCATCGACGATGAGACTTATATTCTAATAATCTCAATTATAGAGAGAGCTTACCATGTGCCTACATCCAAAAGCCACGCCATTTTTGTTTGTCAAGCAAATCGCATAAGCCTGCATGTCATATAAAAGCAGCTCCAAGTTCATTAGCCAATCCAGCTTCATCATCGTCATCAACTATTTTGGATATGTTTCTAAATTAGATCAATTTTTTCTATATTATATAACAAAATGAGGAAAAACTAATACTTATCAAGTAAATATAGAAACGAAATATACCTTATCATGTAATTCCTTCTCAAGATCAGACAGTTTCTTTTGAAAAATAAACCAAGACAAGTGTGATAAATTCAATTTGAACATGAGAGATTTTTGTATATGTAAGCTTAGGAAAATTAGAGTAGTCTAATTTGACAAAAATAGTGTGATTGAAAGCAACGACATCAGTTGGAGATGAAGTTAGAGGAACGAGCGGTAGTGAAGATAGATATTCCATGGATTAACCTAAAGCTCGTGATACCATATGAGAAAGTAAAGAAGAATGAAGAAATGAAACTGACTTGTCTTATTCAAA
This sequence comes from Acacia pycnantha, assembly GCA_025563575.1. Taxonomy (NCBI): domain Eukaryota; kingdom Viridiplantae; phylum Streptophyta; class Magnoliopsida; order Fabales; family Fabaceae; genus Acacia; species Acacia pycnantha. The sequence goes on from JAMWYP010000079.1 coordinate 364,190, forward strand.
GAGCATGTACAGTGTTATATAGACAAGTGTTATGTACATGTGTCTAATTTGTTACAACTGAAGTGTGGTTACAACGAAAGTGTGCAAGTTATAACTATATAAAACTAACTATATTCTAACAATGTAAGCTTAGGAAAATTAGATTAAGCCAATCACAATGAACATAAAAAATTAGTAGATACCGCAGAAGCTGCAGCACCATTAAGGGCACTAAGTAACTCGTGTTCCTTCTTTTCCACTTGACTCATGAAACTTTGTCTTATCTCGTCACATTCCATCTTCATCAATTTCACAAGCTCCCTCTCTTCTTCCAACTCTCTCATTGCCTTCATCCATCCATTCTAAACATTGAAATTGCCATTTTATAGCATATCAGTGTGCATTTTAATATTAATAAGTACTCCACATCAATATAAACATACTATAATTGTCTTGGGTTGAAATTTGTAGTTTGTTAAAACTTGGAGCTGAAGAGGCCTCTAACCATAAACACAAATTAAAAGTTTCTTATCATTCAGCTTTATTTTTTAGATCATATTAACACTGATATACTGTGTTTCATAGATTTTCTACACTTGAGTATGTTTGGCCAAGAGTGATGGTCGGATGAAAGACATTTTGAGAGGTATCTTTGTATTGTAGTTTGATCCTTCAAATTGACTAATGGACTAGAGTCATCTTTTAATACGAAAGGATCTGAGTATCTATAAATTTAAGCCATAATGTAAGAGTTAATAAAGGGGTTTGCATTTGTTCTAAATATAAGACTTCAGTTCATTTATTCTTATAAATTTATAGTTGTTTTCTTCAACTCTCCTTATTAATTGCACATATTAGGGGGTTTTCTTTCAAGAGGGTAGGTTCTAATGGAAATGATTAAACTGGTACTTTAGAAAAACTAGCACATATTTTTTATAAATAACTAATTTAATTTTCTTAATCTCTACAAATTAATTATCTAGCTCATATATTTAGAACCGACTAGTGTACCGACATTTGCTGTTACCTCAACAAGGTTAGCTTGAGTTGTAGCATACACATTTTTACTAGTATTGGCTAACTCTTGATTGAGCAATTTCATGAGGTCTCTCTCCTCCTCCAACTCCCTCTTTGCTTTCATCCATCCATCCTAAACATTGAAATTACCAATTCATAGTATAGTAATGCATACTATAAGACTTAGTTTATTTTTATTTTTTTAAGAAATTAAGAAAGCTAAATAAGTTATTCAATTATATCATATGTTATGTATAATTAAACTATATATCAATTTATAAGTCAGATAAAATGGTTTGGAGAAAAACAAAAAATATAAATACTTTAAAGTAATTAATTAGCTCCTCTAATCTCCTCAAAAAATCAACTGGGTCATGTATTTATATATTTAAGATATAGTCTTTGTACTTCTAAAGTTATTGTCAGCAAAAAGACAAGAAACAAAACCTTCAACATTTGGATATGTATGTATGTATGTATGTATGTATGTATGTATGTATGTATGTATGTATGTATGTATGTATGTATGTATGTATGTATGTATGTGTGTATGTGTGTATGTGTGTATGTGTGTATGTGTGTATGTGTGTATGTGTGTATGTGTGTATGTGTGTATGTGTGTATGTGTGTATGTGTGTATGTGTGTATGTGTGTATGTGTGTGTGTGTGTGTGTGATTGCCACCTGAAGCAAATCCCAAAAAGTCCTCCAATGTGAAAGAAAAAGAATTAGATGAGTTGTTGGTGATTGCATCAGGCACTGGAGGTTGTTTATCAGTCTTGGGTTCATCTTCTTTATAATTGGTTTCAGCCTGCTGACAATGATTCCCCTGCAAACCTCATGTTAGAGTTGATTTTAGAACACACACACACACATATATCATATCACATATATGCAACTGTTTTAACGTCAGCCTCCATTTATAAAAGAGCAGAAACACCAATTGATGGAATCAATTTTGAAGTATGGAATAAAACAATTGATCGATGAGAATATTACGTTTGTCTCAACGCATTCATCTCTATGTCCTTGTCTCCAGTGTATTATTTGGCACTTCCCAGAACTAACAATAAGATTATGAGAATTATGGAGTTTTTAAAACCATTCAGTTTTTCATCAGTGACATATCACACTATAACTCTTCCTTTTTTGGGAAATAATTTTGAAGAAAACCACTCATTCAACCACAAATAAACTTTTTATTGTTAGGTTTTCAGGACCAAGTATGAGACCCTCAAATTGTATGAATTTGCCTTTATATAGAAAAATAAAGAGCAGTATGTCTCTTCATTTTAAGAGAGACTTCATCTTTCAAAACAAAAGCAGAAAGTCACAGTTAAGCTAACCATTTTTGTCACTATTTACTTTTCTTCATATGTAAATCATCTGAAATTGATTTCTCAATATATCATCCAACCAAGTTTCTGTCAAATTGACTTTTTTATAAAGTTACTTTTACCAATGTTAATCCAAGTAGAAGACTTACCAATATCGAGTCACTTTGCAACAAGAACACCTTATGGTAGTTGGAGCGTAATAACATACAGAGCAAGCTCCATCAGTTATCCTTTGTCGTTCTGATTCAACAATGGCTGCTTCTGATTTTGCCAATCTCACCAGCCTTCTGATTTCTTCTCTTCGGCGTTCGGCTTTTATTTTCTTCTTCCCCAAGAAAACCAACCCTTGCTGGATTATCACAGCTACAACTATCAACTGCAGAACCAACCCAAACATGGATTATATTGTCAATTGTTCTCTCTATTTTGGGGAGCTCTCTATTTTGGGGAGCTAGAGGAAGCCATTATTGGTGCATACATATATGTGTGTTCAAGTGATTAACTGATTATTATATTATGGTATTTAATTGCTAGGAATGGACCAAGATATATCCTACTGGTTTCTTTTCCTTTTATAGTTTGTTAATTTCCACAAAGCTTTTGAGTCATCTTCCCATTTTAAAATAAGAAAGAAAGCTATCTTGAAGATGAAGAAATCATTAACATATTCAGTCAACTAAGTTTATTGATTGACTTCATCTTGGCTCCACTTGAAATGGTCCAAGTTTGAGGTTTTTTCCGTTGGGGTTAGTTGTGCATTTTTCTTATTACTTAGTTCTAGAATATTTATCGAGATATCCATTATTTAATTAAATGAATAAATTCGAATTTCATTATCAAGGTAGTTGCAAAGTGCTATTTCTGTAACTTGTAAACAAACATTAAGCACACTAAATTATTTGTTGGAAGACTCCATCAGTCATCAGCTATTAAATATATTTTCATTTCACTTTCTCATTAAATTAAGGGAAAATGATAATAATAAAAAAATACTTTCAAAATATGTAAAAGACAAATAAGAATGTTGAATTTCAATAATTGCTAATTGACTGGTTTGAGATTTTAAAATTTGGACAAATGTGACAAATTACCTAACTATCCTTAGTTTTTTCAAAAAAAAAATCCCCACACCCCCTTGTAGATCGTCATAGCTCTGGCAGCGGCCTCTCCCCTACGCTCTGGCGACCTTACTGGTGACCATCCGATAGAGCTCTAACAGTCTCATATCTTTTTTTTGAATTTATCGAGTAAAAGTTGTTAATATAAATACACAAATTGTTAATATATATACTAAAGTCGTAAATAGGGTCGACCAAAGCTTTGGTGGTATTATTTTATTTTTGAATTTCTCGAGTAAAAGTCGTCAATATGGATATTGGAGTTGTTAATATGTATAATAAAGTTGTAAATATGAATAGTTGAGTTGTTAATATTTATATTGACGACCTTTACTTGAGAAATTCAAAATATATATATAAGATCACTAGAGCTCCGATCGACTTTATTTATGATTTTAATATGCATATTAACAACTCAGGTATTCATATTGATGAATTTTGTTTGAGAAATTGAAAAAATATATATACAAGACCATCAAAGCTCAATTGACCTTATTTACAACTTTAATATATATACTAACAACTCAAATATTCATATTGATGACTTTTGCTTGAAAAATTAACCAAAAAAAAAAAAATATGACCGCTAGAGCTCTGGTGGCCGGTTGCCTACAAGGGCACTGGAGCTCCTGTGACGGCGGCCAACAAGGGGGTGTGAGGATTTAAAAAAACCAAAGACTAGTTATGTTATTTCCCACATTTATCCAAATTTTAAATCAGTCAATTTAAAATTATTGAAATTTCAACACCCTTATTTATCTTTTATATATTTTGATAGTATTTTTATGTCATTTTCCCTTAAATTAAGTTAAGTTGAGACAAATGATACTAACCTAAAATGAGGAAGAATTGAACTGGAGAGAAACCAGATTAAGAGTAAAAGTGATTTCTTTTTCTTTCTGGTCCAATGGTCATTGTCTCTTTGGGTTCGGTTATTTGAATCAGATGAGTAACTTGGGACTAACAAATTTGTAGGTCCAACTCTAAAATATTAAAAGAGATTACTGAATTTTTTTTTTCTACCCACAAATATGCCAGTCTCCTTCCCCACCTACCAAAGAGAAAAGAAATTTATAAATTATCAACCAAACAGCTCATTCTTTAAATTTTGTGAGAAAAACAAATCTATAAATTTAAATAGTTTTTTTTTTCAAATATTCTCTCATCTCATATAGTTTTCTATGTCCTTTTTCTAATTAATATCAATATAATAAGTTTAAAATATGTTGTGAGCTGTTTTTTTTCTACTCCCTCAATACTAAATATAAATTATCTCTTAATTCGTAGAGACCACAAAGTATGTAAGTTTAATACTATTTGTGGTTATTATATAAAGAATGTGTGACAATTTTTCAAAATTACCCTTATTATTAAATAATTAAAATGTAATGTGCAGAGATAATAATTCCCTAATAAATAAGTGTATTGAGGGAAAGAAAATTTAAAAATAGAATATTATAGATCCAAACTAAAATCCTAAAAAGTGTTATATATATATATATATAGAAATTGATGGAATATAAATCAATAATCATATGACTCACTTCTTTTTAATTAATGAAGGTTTTTTTAGGTGAAGTGAATAGAGGGGACAGGCAGAGACAGACACAAATGGGCACTTTGAATAATGAAAATGGAGAGATGAAGACAGAAAATGAGAAGTGAAATTGGTAGGGAAGGGTGTGGAAGAGAATTTGAAGGGAAAATGGGGACAATATGGTCCACTTATCGTTATATATTTATTGTATGTGATTTATGACTTCTTGATTCTCACTATCTAGACAATTATGATGACACACATGCCCCTCCATGTGATCCCTCTCTCTTCTAAGTCACACATATGGCTCAATCACCCCCAAAAAAAAAAAATAATAATAATAATTAATTAATTATTTCCACACTTAATTAATCATTTTCTTAACTTTTTTGCATAATTTCTTATCTGTGTGTATTGCCACTTGCCACTACTTTTCTTCATAATTATTTTACACCCATATCATCGATGGAGTTTCGACCAAATAATAATAAGGGTAAAGGAGTAAAAATACACATTTGCTTTACTCTCGGGAGCGCCCAGCACCATATGTTTTTTTTTTTTGGAGCAAAAATAAAAATTTGGTTACCATTTTGGAGCAAAAGTCACATCTCACCGTTATGTTACTGTTCACCGTAATGAGAGAGAAAGAGCTGAAGTGAATAGTAACATAACGGTGAGATGTGACTTTTGCTCCAAAATAGTAACAACGTGTGTATTTTTTCTCCCAAAAAAAGCATATGGTGCTGGACACTTCCGAGGGTAAAGCACATGTGTATTTTTACTCCTTTACCCTAATAATAATAAATAAATAAAAATCATCGATGGAGTTAAATTTACATATTATCAAGTAGAATTGTGATTAATTTTTTTAAGTATGTTTTTAACACTAAATTAGTTTTAAATATAATATTTTCAAAGTAAGATGTTCATATACACAAAATTGATGATAAATGTTATCTCACTACTACAAAACAGAACTACGACGTCCTAGTTTTTAGACATTTAACGTCCTATTTTAGCGGGACGCCTATCTGGGGGGCGTAAAAAAAGTGCACCTTACGACGTCCTAAAATTTTAGGACGCCATATTGGTATCCTACGGCGTCCTAAAAATATTTAGGACGCCATAAGTCTTTCTATTTTTCAAAAAAAAAAAAAAAAACCCAAACAGGGGTTCGGGAGCATTTGAGCAGTGAGCGAGTTGATTATTCCAAACGAAATTAACCAAGAGATCAAAACAAGGAATAATAAGAAGAGGTTAACAGAATACATATGCTTATTCTAAGAATCTTAAAGCAAGAAAAATCTCAAAACCAAATATGCATAAACAATACAATGAACAAAGCTGAGATGAACTCAGAATCGAATTAGATCCAGTCTTAGATGAGATGAAAAATAAATCGAATCAGATCCATGTTCAACAATAAATCAGCTGTGAGATTCGGTGGAGCAAAGTAGATCTAAAAATATAAAATTCTAGATCTAAGAACAACATATTTATGGCAAACCGAGTGAAATTCAGTGGTACAAAAATGCAGAAATCGATCGATTACATAGAGCAAAAAAAGAGATGTAAGGACGAGAAGGAGACAATACTAGTGTCTGTGAGGAGAGGAGGAGAGGCACTTGGATTTGGAAGAAGGACTGAGGTCGACTGAGGCAGTGGAGATGTAGAATATTACTAGAGCGTGAGATGAGAGCTAAAGAAGAGTGTGTGTGAAGGCAGAGCACGAGATGAGAGAGCGGATGGTTTAAATTCTGCTACTTTTGGCATCTAAGTATCAAAATTAGACGCCAAAAGTGTCACTTGTAACATCCCATGTTTGAAATGCGGAAATTTTTTTTTTTTTCAAACAAGCAATCAGAGTGGAGCAATAGAGTGCAAGAGTAATTGGATTCTTAGCCAAAACATCAACCATTGTGTAACATTGTATTGATTACAGTAATCCTAGAGTTTGGAAAGTAAATAACAATAAGGTAAATAAAAACAACAGCCTGCACTATTCACCAGTGCCACGATAAACACTCGTGTCCTCAGCGCTAGGAAAACGTAACGGCATTCCAAACATAACCCGTTTAAAAGCTGTACGTATAACAATCTACGACATATCCTTGACATATATGCATTTAAGAAGCACAAGATTAGTGTTACGATGCGCGTCCGTACCTTCGTTTGTGACGTTAGGTACCACCAGGTGGAAAACGTGCTTTTACGGAAAAACGTGAACTTCAAACGGTTCGTCGGACGGCGTGACGGCAGCAAATCAGAGATTCTGATATCCTATAAGAATAATATCACCTTTATTAGTGATTTGACACTAATACTGGCATTTTAGGTAAAAATTACCATTTTGCCCCTCTACCCCTAATCGGCGGAATTTCGCCAGCACTTCGTTACTCTAACAAATTTTCCTCCCGAAATTTTGCCAGAACTTCGACGCAACTATGATTTTCGAAAATAATGACTAAAATAGCCCTCCCATATGATACCCAATCATACTTGAAAATTTAAAGGCTATTCAGCATTACTACCCCCAACTTTGAAAAGCTGCAAAGCTTGACTTTTCGGCGACTCGATCCCTACTATGTTTTTACCTCTGCATATTTTTCAACGCAAACAAGGCCTAAAACAAGAATAGGAATCTCATCACCTACTTCCTAAATCTAACTAACAATTCTACTAACTACCAAACTAAGAACTAAAAACCAAAAGACTTACCCGTTGAAGATTTCCGGACAATTCTACAGGGCTTCGCTGCAAGATTTCCAGAGCACTGCTCTCTTCTTTCTCTCTCTAGCTTTTTCGGCCAAGAGCAAGAAAGGGAATGGTGTGAAGAAATGTGAAGGAGGGGGGGTATTTATAGAAAAGGAGGTAGGGTTTCGGCCGTCGGATCAACTTTGTGAGAAGCGATCTGGACCGTCCAAAGCAACTTTTCAAAAAACCCTTTCCTTCCCCTTTTGCATTCACACTTGGCCGAAAATCCAAGTTTCTTGGCCAATGGGAGGTGGCCACGTGTCACCTTCCAGAAGCTTTCAGACCGATTTCTCCGATCGGTACCCGATTCGCGTGATTTCGGAGAAATCTCAAAATTCTGGATTTATAACTCTGAAAACATATTCTCACTTAGTAGAAATGTCCAAGTTAACCTATATTTTGATTTCATATAGGGCTCCAACAGTCAGGTTGAGTCTTTCTCGAAAAACGTGTCCAAACGCGTCCCGGTGTCGAAACTTATTTTCGGAAACATCAATCTCTTCAGAAAAAATCACTGAATCCAAATATGTTCATGAAAATTCCCAATTCTTTTCCAAATGTCACAACATAACCTTTTCGTCCTCTTGGCTATCTGGCCTTTTCTCAGAATTTCTCTATTTCGTCTTATTAGGAAAATGCACAAACGGCCTCGGAATTAACTTCCGGAAGAGGTCACTTAAAGGTAAAAACTCACTGATCAATATTTTACCTTGACCTTGGAGTTCCTATTCCTAGATCTCTAGATAGGATCCGTTTCCTAATTTTTAATTTACTATTCACAATTTTTACTTTAATTAATTATAATATTAAAATAATGTTGCAACTTGTCCACTTGCTTCTTATTTCATTTTCATTTTTTTTTTTAATTTTCCTTTGAAAATTTCGCTGGACCATCTCTTTTTTTTTAATATTTATTTATTTTATTTTATTTATTATTTAATTATTTATTTTTTCCAAAAATTCCACAAAATTATCTAATTGGTCCATTCTTGTATTTAGGCCTAAAAATACCTAAACTCAATGATTTTTCATAAAAATTTCCAATTAATTAGTAAATACATTTTTACTAATATTCCACTAATTTCAATAATTTTTGAGCTTCACATAATTATTCTTGAATTTCCTTTGCCTATGCTCAAGTAATTAGTCCAATATTACTTAATTACTTCATTATCACTTGTTGATAATTTTCTTAATTACTATGTCTTATTACCTTCATACACTTGTATTAACATTAGTATTTTCATGCCTCTTGCATTATTCCATAATTACAAGGGTATTATGGTCATTTCACTTCTTTTTGAGTATTTTCCAACAATTTCTCCAATTTCATAATTTATAAAATTACAATAATTAGAGATTATATACTCTCCTATATCACTTGGTCATTTCTTGTCTTTTAGGATTTTTCATAAATTTTCTAAGTTATTTATGTCCCTTAGGGGCATTTTGGTCATCTTGGCACTTTGGCCCTTAATTTCCCTGATTTCCTACAGAAATTCTACTTAGAAAATAGACTATAATTATACAAGACTGGAGATTGAAATTTCACTTATCAGAAATATCCAACTTTTATTTATAATATTCCAGATAAATATCTGGGTATTACATCACTTTTGGCGTCTAAGTTCAAAAGTTAGACGCCAAAAGTACTACTTTTTGCCGCCAAACAATTCATTTGGACGCTTGTGGATTTAAATTCCGCTACTTTTGGAGTCTAAGTTTAAAACTTAGACTCCAAAAGTCAAGCTTTTGGAGTCTACTTTCAAAACTTAGACTCCAAAAGTGTCCCTCGCGGGCCCCACACATAACCCCTTGATGCACGACGTGACCATGACTTTTGGAGTCTAAGTTTTAAACTTAGACTCCAAAAGTCTCTCGCGGGCCCCACACATAACCCCCTGCTGCATGACATGACCCCCTGCGGCACGACGTGACCTTCTTTTCTGCCATACGACATGACTTTTGGTGTCTAAGTTTTAGACTTAGACTCCAAAAGCATGACTTTTGGAGTCTAAGTTTAAAACTTAGACTCCAAAAGTCAACTTTCATCACATATAATTATAAAAATTTCACCAACTTTATTTTTTACTTCCTTTTAAAAAAAAAAAAAAAAGACGTCTTTTTGGGACGCAAAAACCGTTTTTTGTAGTAGTGTCTATTGGTGTAGAGTATATTATCTGTGTGGTGGGGCACCTATTTATTTATAACTTTTTAGGCAATATATATTTGTATTCTTTTAATAATTTTTTATGGAAATGTTATAACTATTTTATCATTTACACATTACAATTATACAAAACTTAATGCTACCCCTCCTTAACACCTTAATCTTCCTCCTATGAAGCTTTTGAACTTTCTCTTCGTCTTATATTCTCTTTGCTTGCTGGTTGCTTTTGTATTTTGTAGGAAGAGCCCGTTTTATCTTTAGGAGTGTCACTTTTTATCAGCTAGTAATTATGAAATAACTCTTAAGAATAATGTCTTTGAACGTGACATTGATTACAAATTGTATTTAGAGGAACCGTGCCAACAATATTTAAATAGATTCATCTCTCCGATATACATCATCGGACCCTTTTTACCCAAAAAGACAACAAATAAACAAAAGCAAAAGGATAAAATTAGAGAAAGGGAATTAAAAAATGACTTATATGGTATAAAGGATTGAAGTGAGCATCACATTTTTTTTAAAAAAAAAATGTTTTACATACACAAATAAATTTTAAAGCAATATATATTTAAATTTTTTATTTATATTGATATTATAATTTATATATTTATCTGTATGTATCAAGCACCACAAGTATTAATTGTAGCAAAATAAATTTGAGGCTTGTTGCATCATATATATATTAATAATGAAAAAAGATATCCGACAATGCATGTTTATGGGTGGGTACCAGTTGCAATTAATCTTGTCAAGAAAGAAATGATGGATCCATACCCGTACGAAATACACGAAATTGATTGCAAATAATTGGTTTCTCCACATTATAATTGTTTTTTTTTAAAAGCATTCATTGTCACAACTCACAATCATATATATATATATATATATTCATGGAAACTGCCCCATCCTAATGTAATTGAATTATTCACTCAATCTCATTTTGCTTTGGATCTTCCTATGTGCTTCCCTCACATGCATATATATCCAAAAATTCGGCATCCCTTAAATAAAAGTAATTTATATATATTTTTTCGGGTAAAGGAGCAAAAATACACATGTACTTTATCCTGGGAGCGCCCAAAACCATATGTTTTTTTTTTGGAGCAAAAATACACATGTGCTTCACCCCCGGGAGCGCCCAGCACCATATGGTTTTTTTGGGAGAAAAAATACACACGTGGTTACGATTTTGGAGCAAAAGTCACATCCCACCGTTATGTTACTGTTCATTTCAGCTCTTTCTCTCTGAAATGAACAGTAGCATAACGGTGGGATGTGACTTTTGCTCCAAAATGGTAACTACGTGTGTATTTTTGCTCCCAAAAAAAGCATATGGTGCTGGGTGCTCCCAGGAGTAAAGCACATGTGTATTTTTACTCCTTTACCTTATATTTTCGATAAGAAAAATTAAGTTTGGAAAGTTACTTATTCTATTTGGACTTGATAATGGCTCAATGAAATTAATTTAGTATATGAGATATTAAGAAAACTAAAGTTACATTAAAGTATTTTTATTTATTGTTTTTTTTTAAGTAATTTGCCTAGCTTATAAACTGATATATATTAACTTATATTAAACTGATATATAATCTAAGGATACACAACAGTACATATGTTATGATTAAATAACTATTTAGCTTCATTAATCTCTAAAAAAGGTCAAATGACTCTTATATTAAGGATCGGAAGTAGTATATGAAAGTTTTTTTTTTCTTAACATGCATGGATTTGAAATACTCATAATTTTAATTAATTAGTGGTATAGTGAATATCAAATACTTCCTCTCGTCTTTATATAAGAATTACTTTAATGAAAAAATTGAATTACAAAGTGAATTTTCTATCAATGACCAGATGTTAAAGATTGTATCACCCATTATTAATCGATCAGTTCCCAAGAAATTTCCCTGTACCTCAAGATCTTGATGCATGCATCTTCTTATTTTTTAAATACTACAGATTGTTTCTTTTCTTTTCTTTTTTTGCCCAAAAAAATACTACAGATTCATTAACCCATTTTTGCATGGCTAAACTCCACAAAATTGAATGAAGAATGTGTATTAACGAAGATTCAATTTAACTACTACCTCCAGTTCTTATAGTCATTTGTGTCATTTCTTCGTTACTCTTTATTAGACCTAATAGTATTTAAATATAATTTTAAAATAAATATTTGTACTATGATCTTTATAAAAAAAACAAACAAAAAAACAAAAATCACACGCACTATCAAGGTTTTCAAACTCACGAGTCTAAGCAAACTCGTAACAGTGATGTAAACTCGTATCGTGAACTAGAATCTACTTTTATCATTAAACATGTATTAACAATGTATAATTAAATAATCAAAATATAAAAATGACAATAATTTGATTTAAATATATTTTGAATCCAAAAAATAATTGAAATTAAATATATTAACATTCATAATTTATTATATTTAATTAAAAAATTCTATAAAATTCATATAAAAAGTCGTTGAGGATGACAAAATTGAAAAAAGTTAACACAATTTTGTAAATTTTGTAAGCTACAAACGTAAAACCGGTAAATTCAGTGTGTAAACTCGTGAGTTTATATGAGTTTACAGCTGACACGAGTTTACTAGAGACTTGACTTGATTTAGTAAGGTAGAAATGTAAAGACGATAAACTCGGAGAGTCAACTCGCGAGTTTAACAACAATGCGCACTATACATATTTTCCTTCTTTTTTTCTTATTTTGTTAAGAAAAATCCAGATCATATATATGTTAACCAAGGCCAACAATAAATGTGAGTTGTAAAGTCACTGGATTAAAATAAAATACTAATAATAATGACAATAACATAAATGAAGTAAAATAAGTCAAAAAGGGAAGCCTCTAAGAAATCACCATCATGTGATGTTTGTCCAAGTAGCAAATACAAGACTTACTCTTGTGTATATACAAGACAGATTGACAAAAATAAAAAAATAAAAAAGTTGGCCAAATAATATAGGAACATTATAAATCAACACGCATGCATGAAGCCTCCAGGAAATAAGAATCATGCAAATAATAGAAAAGAAAGAACAAAAAATAGGAAGATAAATAATTAAGCAAAACGTGTGCAGAATATTGACATATACTACTATATCAATAATAGCGTATATACAAATTATAGAATGTAGAATTTTAATTTGGCCTTATATATTTAACTTAGCACTCAATATTAATTACTACCTCCAGTCCTAATTATAATACTCGGTTGACTTTTTTTGAAAAAATTAAGGAAACTGGATAAGTTACTTAATTATATCATATGTTGTGTATCCTTAGATTATATTTTAGTTTATTAATCAAATTAATTAGTTTGAAGAAAAAAAATAAAAATAAAAATACTCTAAACTAATTTAATTAGCTTCCTTAATTTCTCCAAAAAAAAATCAACTTAATATTATAATTAGGATCGAGGTAGTATATATTAGAGTAATAAACAATTATTGAAATAAAAAGGTCGGTTCTAAATCACATGGGATGTTTCTTTCGCGTGGCAAAAGTATCAACTAAACATAACATAAGCCAAACCCTAATTTTGGAAACTTGGGTAATTGAACAGTTACAATAAAAAGGGAAAACCTACTTATAGGCACCTTTAATATATTTAGCACGAATAAATAATGGAGAAGAATAATCATAATACAATTAAATAGTCTCCTCCAATATAATATAATTATTATTCAATTTGATTAGGAAAAAACTCATGTGATAGTCGGTTATATTTTATCTTTAAAAATAATGAAAATAAAAGGAATAATTCACCGATACACATGACAGAACAAAAGGGGAATTAGAACTACAAAGAATTTTATAAAGTGAGATACCTTTCTTGGTTACATACATAATTAAAATTATTCTCAATTTTAAAAATAACAAATGTTTTAATTAAAATAATTTAGCTAGAGTTTACTAGTAGCGGTTGAGTCTAGCAGAGAAAAAACTAACCATCGCAATATGGTGAATTAATATTTGAATTCGGTCAAACATGATAGTGTGAACAATAAAAAAATAACTTAGAGTTCAAAATTTGCAATATTTTGAAAAATCCAAACCCTATAATAATGAAAAGGACATTATGTTCATCTTTTCACATAATTCCACTAAAAAAAGGCCGGATTACCAATAGAATTTCATCGGTAATTGGATTTCCGGCGGAAAACATCCGTTGCGGAAAAAACCGTGGCAGAAGACATTACTGACGGAATTCCATCGATAATTATGTAATTTCCAACGGAATTATTTCCGTTAGTAATTTCATCCCTGATCCGACTTTTTTGTCATGTTCAAAGTTGTTGTATATGGATAAATGTGTGAATTAATATAAGTCTGATTTGTTTATTTCTAAATGCTAAAAATCTTCCACTTGGTTACATATAGAAGACTAACCCTGTGTTTATGTTTGGAACTTTTTATGATTCGTTCAATGTAATTCATGATATTATATATAATTAAATTTTAATTTTTATTTATTTATTTTCATGTTAGAATAATAAGTATCAATATGCATATGTTTACGAGGAAATGCTACAAAAACTTCCACTTGTTCATTATACATGTAGACCAATCCAGTGTTTATGTTTGGTACAACCTTTCAGATTAGATTAGTTTAAGTAAGTTGGAGGTAATAAAAAATGTTGTTGATTGGATGATACGTTCATGTTTTAGTAATTTTTGGTACGTTTTGTGTTTAATTAAAAAAATTGATTTGATCTGTTCAAACAATGATTAAACCTTGGGAATGGTTTGAGCGAGATGTGCCCTAAACCCTATGTAGTCAAAGATTCTATCCATTTCCCATATCAAATAATAATAATAATTAAGGTTTCTCTGGGTACATTTACAGCTCAAAAAATAAAAGTACCCCAACTTTAACATATATATTCTATACAGTTCATATCTGAAACCTGAGATGGATCAATTCCTTTTCAGAGAATTGTTGAATTTGTCAGAGAACACAGAAACTTAAAATATATATTCACACACACATATATATATATACAGATATACTCAGACAGGTTAATTTATGCTTTCATGCACTTTGTTCACTTTTTAAAAAAAAAATAAAAAAATTTGTTGTATTAATTATTGTTTTGTCATTCTTGTGCTTGCTTCAATCCTCGTCTGATAAAAAATAAAAGGCGATGTTCATCAGGAACTTTAAATCATGAAGAGCTTTGAGCTGTAACCCCTTTAAATCATGAAGAGCTTTGAGCTGTAACCCACAGAAGAACACATAGTTATGGCCCTATCAGGCTGTAACCAGACGAAAAGCTGATCAAAAGGAATATATGTGTGTGTGTGTGTGTGTCATATATGTATCATGTATGTATGAATAAAGGGTTTTATGAAAATTATCTACGAAAATAATCCACCACTTTTGTGGAATCTGTTCATTATTCCTTTAACTAAAGTATAATATTACCACTTTTCTCGAAAGCCTAACTCAAACCATATAACTTAAAAAAATAGTGGATTAGTGATGGAGTAGTACAATTTCGTCTTCAAATAAACTAACTGTTTTTCTTTTCGTAGTAGTTATATATGCATACATATGAAGGAGTAATTTCACATTTTTTTCCCATTTTTTCTATATTCACCCTATATTGATTTTCTCTGAACAATAATTAAGTAATTAAGTAGGAAAGATAGAGAGTGAATTGTGGAATATGATTAGTATGTTTAGAAAAAACATATAATATTAACTAATCTAACTAATATCCTTAATTAACTTAAATTAATTAATTATATCTTACACTAAGGACCCGAACATTATTAAAATTGGTACTTTAAAAAAAACTAACACACATTTATATAAATAACTTTTTTTCTATGAATTTTTTTTTTACACATAGCAAACCTAACTAATTTTCTTAATATATTATAAATTAATTATCAAAAACCAAGTGTGTGTGAGTCGTTAGGGTGGAAAGAATAATGAGGAGCCAAGAAATAAAGAGAAAGTAGATATCAAAACAACCTTACTTTGTTCTCATATGATTAAAGGATCTCTCTCTCTCTCTCTCTCTCTCTCTCTCTCTCTCTCTGAGGAGAGAATGAGATTCCTTAGGGCTAAAAAGAGGTAATGGACCAGCGATCACTGATTGGTCCTTTTCTTGCAGTTTTCTTTTCAAAAGAGTCCTTGGAAAGATTAGGAGCCTCTTGCATCATAAAAAGAAACGAAATTTAGGATTTTATATGAAGAATATCGAAACCATCCCATAGCGATATACAAAAGAAACATATCTAGTGTCCCTTTGTTTTTAATTGATGAAGTTTATAGTTGAGTTAGTTTTAATTATCAACTTTTTTGGATGGTCATCATCTGCATTAAAAATAAATCCAAACATTTGTGTGAATCTTACAAGAAAGTGTTGAATTAATTAACGTAAGATGTGGTGATTCCAGCACAGCACAAAATCCCACCCAACAAATCCTCTTATTAATTAGCTTCCTTTGAATCTCTCATTATTCAAGCCTCCTGATTACAACAACTATTAATCTTAGACCTTTTTGCCAAATCACATCACGGATCATACCAGAAATAAACCATAGGAAAAGATATATTAAAAAGAATAATCTCTTTGGAGAAATAAAATTTTATTTAAAGATTAAAATCTATTAAAGAATCTTAAACATAATCATAATTATTTCTGAGGTCAATGTTATTATTAAATAAATATATATTTTTATTTCATAAATAAAAATATATTAAACATAATTTTCATAAATATTATTAATTAAATGTGATAAATTATGATTAAAAATGTTCTGAAAAATAAATACTGTATTTTTTAATTTAATAATAAAATTAATAACATTTAATTTAATAATTAATATAAAGGAAAAAAAATTAATGAAAATTTCCCCATCGCAAAATTTATTACTTGAAGGTTCTGGAAATTTGTTTAAGGACCCTGTCATAACTTATCTTTAGCAAGTATAACTCTTCTTCAGCGATATGTAATCTATCTTCAATTATATGCAAAACAAATCGAAGACATGCACACATGGCTAAAGAAGAGTTGCACTCTCTAGAACCTGGCTTCGGGGCAGTAAGTTTTTCAATGAAAGATTTGTCATTTATGTGGCCTAATTTAAATTGTAAGAAATAATGAAAAATCTTAAAGATATTTAGATGAAAATTGTGCCATAATAATAATAATTAAGCGTTGGAAAAAAAGTTGTATGGCTCAACCTCCCCCCATGTTCCTTTGATCCCCACTTACATGTCCCACCTTCCTCACTTCTTATATAACCCCACTCTCCTCCCTTCCCTCCTCCTTCATCCACCAATTCCCTCACTTTCTTCTTCCTTTCTTTCTTCTTCAATCATTATATTCTGCCATTAACACATCCTTCACATTCCCAACCACATAACCTAACCACACAAAAATAATGTGCCCCTCAAAGGACAACAAAGTCACTATAGGTCTAGAACCCACCACTGTTGTGGCCGCCACCATGGCCGCAGCCTCCACGGCCAAGCTCAATGGCCGGCAGGTCCTTCAGCCTACGTGCAACCGAGTTCCAACCCTAGAAAGAAAAAACTCAATCAAGAAAGTGCCACCACCGAAGTCACTTTCTGTAACCAGAAAAACCAGCACCACAACAAGCTCATTATTCACAACACCTCCGATTTCTCCAAAGTCAAAGTCTCCTAGGCCTCCTGCCATGAAGAGAGGCAACAACAACAATGATAGTAACAGCTTAAATTCAAGCTCTGAGAAAGTTGTGACCCCAAGAAGCTCCATGATTAAAACCAGTTCTCGTCCCACTTTGGAGAGGAAGAAGTCAAAGAGCTTCAAAGAAGGGCCTTTAGTATTGGAGGCATCGTTTAGTTATTGTTCTTCGTTGATCACTGAGTCTCCTGGAAGTATTGCTGCTGTTAGGAGAGAACAAATGGCTTTTCAACAGAAACAGAGAAAGATGAAGATAGCTCATTATGGAAGATCCAAGTCTGCCAACTTTGAAAGAGTTAATTCTCTTGTTCATAATTCTTCTTCAGAAGATTCTTTAATCTCCACAAAACCAAATGAGGAGGAGAAGCGATGCAGCTTTATCACACCCAATTCTGGTAATTAATTATAGGGAAAAAAGAATATGTGTTCTCCTCTCTCTATATATCTCTAAAAAGCAATCATTTTGAGAACCCATTATGAAATGATGATTTACATTAATTTTGAAATTCTCTGTTTGATCGATATATATAGATCCCATTTACGTTGCTTATCATGATGAAGAATGGGGAGTTCCAGTCCATGATGACAAGTAAGGCCACCTCTCTCTCTCTCTCTCTACACACACACACTCCATCCTGTCCATAATATAGTGTGCTTCTAAAATAAAGGCATGATTCAGAATATAAGTTATGTATAGGATAATTAATGCTCATTTTTTAGTTTTTGTCCTAATGATTAATACTCATTTTTCAATTTCACCCACTCATTACATCTTCTCTTTTCAAAACAGAGAGTCCACATTCTTAATAAGGGTAAAAATTAAAAAATATTTCAATTTATGACATAGTAAATGAGTTAGCTATCACTTTTTGATTCCCTTGAATTAGTCAAAAGTGCCCTATACGGTGGACAAAGTATATATATTTCTCTACCTCTATCTAACTCTCACATATACACACACAATCTCACACATCACATCACAAAAATTAAAATGCAGATTCAAATGACAGTAATAAACTCAATTATGTTAATATATACAGAATGTTGTTCGAACTTCTTGTTCTAAGCGGTGCTCAGGTTGGATCAGATTGGACCTCAATCTTGAAGAAACGCCATGATTTCAGGTTGGGTTCTTCTCATCACTATGTTATATATATATGAGGAGGAAATTAATTAATGAGTTTGAATTAATTCTTAATGGTTTTTGTGGAAACAGGAAGGCGTTTTCAGAATTTGATGCAGAAACTGTGGCGAACTTGAATGAGAAGCAGATGATTTCTATTAGCTCTGAATACGGCATTGATATCAGCAAAGTCCGAGGCGTTGTTGATAATGCTAACCGAATTTTAGTGGTATATTCACTAAACAATTAGCCTCTAATTTTTTTTTTAATTTAATATTCTCAAATCTCAAGTATAAACCATAAAATATATGGAAGGAGACTTTAAAATAAAATGAAAATAGCACCACTTTTATTATATGTAGTATATAATTATTGGTCAAGGTCACTCGGTATAGCACTATATATTAACTGCTTTATATACAAGTTCAAGTTTTGTTGGGGCCCAAATGAAAATAACAGAATTTTTAATATTTAAATATGACAACAGCTAGCACTCCACAATCTCCTTTTTTTGGTACCTACAGTCAGGTTTTCAATAATAATGACCTATTTCCAACTGAATGTTAAAGTTGCAAATATAAGGCTAAAAATAGTAACAATTAAATGAAACTTTTTCTGAAAGAAAACTTGTACCATTTGGAAGAGCTATTATTTCATATGCTTCATAATATAATATTTAACATTTTTTTATTAATATCAATGTGCAACACCTGGAATTTAATACAAATGCATAGAGACTCATTCTTTACTTGTTTAATTAAGCAACCTTGAAGGAGCCGGCTGTATGCATTCTTAAGAATTTGGATCACCCAAAAAAAAAGGAGTATTATTATGTATTATGATGTGTCTATTTAATTACTAATATTCTCTCTGGGAAAACTATGCCTTATTGCAGATTAACAAGGAGTTTGGTTCATTGGACAAGTACATATGGGGGTTTTTGAACCATAAACCAATCTCAACTCAATACAAGTTTGGCCACAAAATCCCAGTGAAGACCTCAAAATCAGAGAGCATCAGTAAAGACATGATCCGAAGAGGATTCCGGTTCGTCGGTCCAACTGTGGTTCATTCGTTCATGCAAGCGGCCGGGCTCACCAACGACCACCTAATCACTTGCCACAGGCACTTACAATGCACCCTCCTAGCAGCAGCAGCAGCAGCCATAGCTAGCCCCACCTGCACCACCATAGTGACCTCTCCACAGTGACCATTCTCAAGAGAAGAGGAAAAAAACAAGATTGACCAAGAAAAGCTCAACACACAAATGATGCTTCTAACTATATAGTCCCATTTCAGTACTTGTTGTTGTGTATAAAAAAATATTAGGCAAAAAATGTTTTTTTTTCTTTTACATATAGCTTTATTAGGTGGTGAAGTTTGAGAGTGAAGAATGATCTTTAATTAGATAAAATATGATGAGCTTCTTGTATAATTTTATTATTGTGTATTTGGAGAGAGTAAGGCATAAAAATAGAGTGACTAATTAGTATGTGTATTAAATGAAGAGTTGAATCCCAATGAATATCTATTAGAAATTTAGAATGATACATTGTAATGTAATGTAATGAAGAAGGTGGTGGAGGGGGACTTGGGGGACAGTGAACATGTGAATGTGGAAATAGAGGCAAAAGCAGATAGCAAGGGCATGTGTGGATGTCAGTGTGCTTTATTCGAAGAGGCCATGTGATCCATCAGTGTGTTTGCATTATTTGTGTCTCTCTTTAACAGCCTGTTTGTGGATGTGGGGATGTATACATATACACTCTTCCACAGGTCATCACTGTGTAGGACCACCAATCCCTCTAGCTACCTTCCCTTTCTTTATTTCTTATCCTAATTTCTTTATTCTAAGCCAACCTCTTGTCACTAGAAACTCTAAGGGTCCAAACTAATCCGGAATTAGGTACTACAAAGGTGCCTCATAAAGTGGGTGACCCTCCCAAGCCAGCAGCTCTATTCACAACCCAGGGTTTGAACCCTGAATGTTGCTCAAAGGATCTAGCGCCTCGCATCCCACTAGACTATCTAGACATTGGTAGTCTCTTCTTTGCTTCTTTAATTTGTATTCTCCAAAACTTTATGGCCTTGTCATTTTTGTTTTCAAGTTGGTGTGCATTTCTTTTTAATACTTTTCAATCCGTATGTCATGTGCTTCTGTGCTATTTCCTTTTAATTTCCTATATGAGTTTGTGTGTGTGTGTTAACCTCATGAGATAAGATAAGTATATTCTCCCATGTGCTCACTTCCTTTTATGAACCAAACAATCCCTCTCTCTTTAATTCTTACCTTTATGTTATTATTCACTCAACCCTTCAAACTGTACTTAAACCTAATATATGACTTGATTTGAATTTAAGTACTGTTATGTCGTGTTGATAATATATATGCTCCTTTGATCCTATTTTTAAGGTAGAGAAAGAAGAAATTTTTTCTCTTACTTGTAGGGCAAAGAGAGAAATTTTTCATATGAAGGTACAATTTTATCGTTCATTCATTATTGTAATGATTTTGTTCTCATTATGAGGTATAATAATGTATATTAAATAAGAGTAAAATTGAAAAATTGTTGGTCTTTATAGCAGAGTTAATAAAGTTTAAAGTTTTTTTTTTAGAAGTACCTTATAAATAGGATATATATGAGGAGTGACCGTTAAAGCCCTTGCTAGTTTTGTTAATTTTGTGATAAACTTATGTACATATTGATAATTCTTAAATAAAAAGTTAGATCAAACATTAATAGGTAAACTGATGAATCACTAGTCATGTGACGTTCATTTAAAGTCCTTTCTTATTTCTATACAAGCTTACCTTCTCTTTCTTATCTTTACCTGAGAACACAGTACATGTATTGTCATTTTTGTGACCATATTGGAGCCAGATTCAATAATAGGTGGTTCAGAGTTAAGCTAAGTAAATTGAAAGGGAAAGATATAGAAGCATATAACTTGTGTTTTGCTGGAAGCATTTAATACAGTACACATGGGAGAGGGAGAGAGAGAGAGAGATGTAAGTTGTAGCCAAATATATACAGAGGTTACTCGCATTACAAGGAAGATACCATTTTAGGTAAAATTACCATTTTGCCCCTATACTCCCTACTTACGGAATTTCGCCAAGCTCAGCTACATAGGCTATTTTCTTCCCAAAATTTTGCTGAACTTCGACGCCATCATGATTTTCGAAAATATTGACTAAAATAGCCCTATCATATGATATCTAATCATAAAAATAAAGACTGCTCTAGCTTTACTAACTACCGAAAGAACTACGAAAGCTTAAAGCTCTGATGACTTAAAATCTTACCCAGCCGCTTTCACGTTTTTCCCCGCAGCTCCTCTCTCTAAAACCTCTCTCTAGAACCAAAATTCTCTTCTTGAAATGGTGTGAGAATTGAAGAGAAGAGGGGCTATTTATAGGAAAATTTGGAGGGCATTTTGGTCTTTTCTCAACCTTCAACGAATATTCCACAGAATATACCACGTAATATTCTTTTGTTCCAAGAATATTCTTTTGTCCACAGAATATTCTTTTGGAATATTATTTTGTCCACGTAATATTCTTTTGGAATATTCTTTAAACCATTTCCGATCTAACTGATTCGCGTAATTTCTAGAAATCTCAAAATCTGAACCACGCTTTGAAAACCTTCTCTTCCATACCGTAAATGTCTATTCCAACTATTTTTCTGACTCTGCCTAGGCCATTTCCGGATTGACTAAGTTTTCTCAAAACGTGTCCGAACGTGTCCTAAGCCAAACGAAAATCCTAAGTTCCACTTATAGACATAGATGCACTGATTTCAAATATGTCCATAAAATTCCCAATTCTTTCTCAGTTGTCACAACTCTAATTTTGAAGTCTTTACTTCCAACCCGCTATCTCCTTTTTTCTAATTTCTATTTCGTCTTATTAGGAAAAAGCCCTATCGGCTTCGTAATTAACTTCCGTGAGAGTTTAATGGAAGATAATAACTCACCGATCCATATTTTGTCTTGACTTTGGAAATCCTATTCCTGATCTCTAGATAGGATCCGTTTCCTAATTCCCATTTTACTTACTTGAATAAATGAGAGGTACCAGTTGATGACAAATATAATACAAACAGTTGACCAAGTCTCCCTATGTCATAAAAACAGTTGACTCTAAATGCTCTCTCTTGCTTTCTCTTTTTTTATAGCTACCTGACTGGATTAGATTTAAGTATTGTTGGATACAATTGAAGATAGCTCTCTTAAAGCCGTTTCTGTATTAACACATACTTAAACTTGAGACTTTATACTTAAGCAACTAATTAAAGCCTCTTCTACTGGAAACAACATTTGTTAGTGACTCTTGGCTCTTTCTACAATCACTCTCTCTAGAGAATATTGCATGATCTCTTTACCTAAGCCTGTTTCAGCAGTTATATAGGTAATTATTTGTCAATGATCTTATAGCATAATGGCATGAAAACTTCTCTATAAGTGAAAGGTAGCAAATTCAATACTGTTTATAATTAAACTCTTGTTAATGTTGATACTTGCTCTTTTAAATCTAAAGCACACAGTTACAAAAAGTTCCAGTTTTGCTGGGATCATTAATTAAGAATATAACTAAATTGAAACATATACCCCTCTATTTCTTTTTATAATAATTAAAACTAAGAAATTGATTCAAATCTTCTCTTAGTTTAGAACTATTAAAGAGAGTTGAGTTAGAAAATGTTTGCATACGAACAAATCATTAGATAACTATATAAAAGATAAAAACAATTTGAAGTTACTTCCAAACATAGAAGAACTTTTTTTGGGGATTAACAAAGGAGACCATTGAAGCTAAAATGATATAAAAGGTGAAAACAAATTATGTGCGAGCTTACACTAACAAGTTATTGGTTAATGTAGTAAGTGGCTAGAGAAGAACATAAATTCAAATCTTGAAAAAAATACACTTATTGGAAAAGGTAATAAAAACTCTTTACACTCTAAACTTTGATAAAGAAAGCTCTTAATTAATCAAATGAAAAAATAATGCCGGCTTACTATCGGCCACATGATCTGTAGCTTAGTATGGCATAAAATCATAATTTTAATTACTAAATTTAGTTCCTATTATGAATTAAATAATACATATCCTATATGATACCCAGGTTTAAACTCTGAGTTTGATTTTTCCTATTCTCATCACCAATGTAAAATCCTTTCTTTCCAACATGATTCTTGATTCTAGGATTTAGAAATTAATTTATGGGTTTGAAAATGGGGGAAAGGAAAAAGAACAAAATTTCCTTCCCTTCAGGCTTCAGGCCCCACGTTTGGTGGCCCCACAATTCGCAGCTCCTACTATGGAAAATTGAGTGAATGACGAAAATACCCATTCTTTTTTTTTTTTATATACATAAAAGTTTAGATGGGGGTAGATACCAATACTCCACCAGGACCAGGGTATGCCTCTAGGCTGAAAGAGCGCTTACAGAGGTACTTACAGATCGCTTACCAACGAGGATCTCACATCAACCAACGGGTATTGAACCTTCTTTTTTTTTTTTTTTTTTTTGATAAAAAAAAGTTTTGGAGGGGTTCGACATCAGTCCCCCACCAAGGCCAGGGCACGACCCCAGGCTCTATGAGCACTTACTGGGGACTTACGAGATCGCCTACCAAATGAGTCCCAGCGACGGCAGAGGGGATCGAACCCACGACCCAAGGGCCTAGTCCTGGATCCCTTACCATCTATGCCAACTCCTTCCTCTTTTTGGGATAAAAGCCGACGCCTTAACGCTACTCCTCATTTGCAATACCCATTCACTTTCTTCTCGTCATGTTCGTCCCTTGTAGAGTACGTGGCATTGTAATTGATGGGCTTAATGGGCCTAGAAGATTATAGGCTTAGGAGAGGTGGGCTCAAGATCGATCGCTTGTTTACGGGCGTTGGTTTCATTCCTTCCAACCATTTGGATGACTTGATTTAGGATTGAGCAAGCTATATGCGCCCGAGCCTTGTGCGAGTAATGTTATTTGAGGTGAGACATACTAGAATATTATTTATTTGATTTAGATTTATATGAATAAAATTGGGAAAATAACACTTAAATATCATTTGAATTTTCTAATCCCAGAAAAGTCCATTGAACTTGTGAAATGATATAAAAGGGATAAGGGGCAATCAGGAATATGGAAATTTTGGAAAAAAATTCAAACTGTCATTCACACTTTTGTGCTACTTGTACTTCCATGGCCGCTGTAATTCCATCTTCCTCTCTCTCCCTTATTTGATCTTCCTGTAATTTCATGGCCGTTGTGTCACCATGGAGATGAAGGCCACCCCACAATTGTCGTTGCGTGCCTCCCTTGTTGCCACCATCGAAAGCCAGCTCGACCTCCACAAAAGATTCTAAATGAGCTCGGCATTTCGATTCGATAGAATCAAGAAAGGTTCTGATTCAGAGAAATTAGGTTCTTCAACTTGATGGCGGCAAACACAAAGCTGACGGAGGTAGGGCTTTGCTTTGATTTTGGGCTGTGCTTCTGGGTTTCACAAAAATCCCAAAGAAGTTTGTTTCTAGTTTGATTTTCTAAAATTTTAATCGTTTGGGATGTGATGGTTGTTGGGGCTGGACTCCATTGTTGGACGGCGAAGGAAGGAGAGATAAAGAAGAAGGTGAACAGTAAAACGAGCTCGAGGGTGAAAAATCCAGTAATGAACCATAAATGAGTTTGAGAAAGAAGAAGGTGAACAGTAAATGTGGACTTTTAACTAAATTCGTAATAAGATTAACAAGTTTAGTAATAAGAATAATAAGTGTATTCGTTAAGGGGAACACATGTCACTCTACTAAAACCAAACTCTGAGCACAATTAACGAATATTGTAATAGAAATAACAAATTCTTTAATGGTATTAACCAGTTCACTAATGAGAATTACAATGGCGTTTGTCAGAGTGACATGTGTACAACCTGACAAATATACACTTGTTATTCCCATTACTAAACTTATTAATATCATTAAAGAACTTGTTATTCACATTACGAAATTTGTTAATTGTCATCTGTTTTGGTTTCAGTAGAGTGACATGTACACAACTTGACGAATACATTTATTATTCTCATTCAATAACTTGTTATTCTCATTACGAAATTTGTTAATTGTCCTCATATTTTGGTTTCAACATAGTGACATGTGTACAACCTGAAGAATACACTTGTTATTCCCATTCAAGAACATATTAATCTCATTATGACTTTTGTTCATATGTCAAGTTACTTTTCTTCTTCTTCTTCATCTCTCCTTCCTTCCTCTTCCAACAACGGAGTCTAGCCCCAACATCCACCACATCCCAAACCCTTCCAACAATGGAATTTATCTTTCTCTCTCCTCGTCCTCTCTTCCTCTCCATCTTCTCGATCCTTCCTATACTCCCCCCATTGGAAAGCGGTGTGACGACGAACGTGAAGGAATGTGGGGGTTGACGGTACGGTTGGAGGCATGGAGCTTCCTTGCGGTCCAACAATGGCGGTCACCGAGGGTGAGCAAAGCATCGTAAGGATTGAAACAATACAGAGCAATGAGAGTTGCAGAGGAAGAATCCATAGTGGAAAGAAAGAGAGAGCAAATCAGTGACGACTTCGTCCTTCTCAGTGAGAATGTGAGGGCTTTTGGTAAAAACACTTAAATTTCAAAATCTCATATTCCTCCTAATCACCTCTATGTCCTTTTAATTTTTTAATAGAGGTTTTGAAGTTTTGGAATTTTATATGGTATTTAAATGAAATTTTCCCAACAAAATTTAGTAAGGAACTTTATTCATTTAGAAAATTATGAATTTATTCTATAGAAATCTAATTGGTTACTTATGAAATTAATTATTATCATTCATGAAAAACAAAAGAAAATTTAATTTTAAAGTTATCAATATCTCAATTAATATCTAATTGTCATTAAGATTTGAAATAAGAGTTATTGTCCCATTAGTATCCCGATTAATATACTAATTGGTAGTATTTCATAAACTTCTTTTTATATATTTCCAAAAGTTTACAATGCATTTGAAAAATAATGAATTTCTTTTTATGAGGTTTAATTGCGGTTGCTCATCCAATAATTATTATCATTCATAAAAGTCCAAATCCAATTTATTTTTAAAATTCAATAATATTATTTTGAAATATTTTTAATTTTCCAATTGATATCCTTATTGTATATATTGCGGTTTTAATATCCTAATTATTAATCAATATTTAAAAACTTCATTTTCAACCTTTGCGGTATTAATATCATTGATGGAGACATAATTTTCGTTCACCAATAATAAAAATCAAAGCATTTTCATTAGGACATAAGTTTAAAAAATTATTGCACTAATCATCTAATTATTAATCTAATTTATGGATGGCTTGCTCGGATAAAAATTATTTAATTATTAATATAATTATTATTCTTAATTTAATGTATAATTTCAAATTTAACTTACTTCCTTCATATTCAAACCTCAATAATTGCGCATGGACAATTTTGATGGTGTAACTATCCTCCCAGTCAATCAAATATGAAGTAAACCGTTTAATCCAAATTTGATCACATTAATATAAATTTTTACACTAATAATTTAGTTATCAATATCCTTACAATCATGGAATATGAAGCTCCTTGGTATGCTTGGACCACATTAATATAATTATAATTCAAGATTTAACGTATAATTTCAAATTCAACTTGCTTCCTTCCGTATTGTTAAACTCAATATTCAATAATAACATATGAGAAATTTTGATGGTGTGATTATCTAACCTATTTGTGAGTCAAACGGGTTAGTAAGCGAGTATTTCAAGATTTCTAGTGTAAAATTGATCTTTTTTAATCGAAAAAAGTGAGAAATGGCAAATAAATATCATTTGAATTTCAAAAAATCAAAAAAAAAATTCTAATAACACATTGAAATGACAGAGAGGAGATTGAGGGGGAATCTAAGTTTTTTTATGTTTGGCAAATAACCAAAATGCCCCTCAAATTAAAACATCACCTTCCTTCTCCCTCTCTCCCTCCCCTTCCCCGGCTCCTCTTTCTCACTTTCGTCGTCTCCTCTCCCTCTCTTCCTCTTCTCGTTCAAATTGCGCCACATTTTCCCTCTCTCACTCTTTCGTCGTCTCCTTCCACCTCCTTCAGATCTCACCACTTCCCCTGCTCTAACCTCAGCAAACCTCTCCTCGTCCTGTCGACGGCCCCCTGGCTCTCACTGTCAATCTCGCTCTCAACTTCAGGAGAAACTGGTGTAGCAGAGAATGATGCGAATGGATGAACATATGCAAAGTTCCAAAATTTTCTACTGCCCACCACATGTTTGTTCATTTTCCCCAAAGAAGCTATACCTTGGTGCTCTAAATTAGCCAAAGAACTTAACTCCCTGGGAGATTGAGATGGATATAGATGTATGCCTATAGAAAAAATAAAAAATAAAAAAAAAGATTAAAAGAAGACAATTTTTTCTAATCTATGGCTTCTGAATTCTGATCACTACCTCACCCACTCATACTAAAAAGATGATACATAACCATTTTTCTGCTGGGAACAGGAAGGACCAAGTTCTCAGTAGTCCACAGAACCACCATCTAACGGCGACGAGTAGAGACTACAGCACTTGCCGTGGACACAACCCATTTTTTGAAGAGGAGCTATGATGTTGGGAAGAAGACTTGAAGGAACCTTAAAAAGCTTAAAAACAACCTTTCTATTTACACATACAGTAGCATTCATTGGTGACGAAAGGTGGAATTAGACAAGTAATTGCGGGTAAGAAAAGCAGATAGGTTGCTTCTGAAGCTCCACATTGTGACTCCTAACATCGAATAAATGAACACGCGAGTGGATGAAGGGTCATAGACATAGTTGTTGGCGGTGAGAAATTGGTAGAAAGGGAGAGAAGATGTTTTGCGGTAAAGGAAATTGGTGGACAGGTATGAGTGGGAAGCTAATAGGAGAATCAAGAACAAGAACTTGTGGGAGATCAATATTGAGTATAGGCAATGACAAATTAAGTATAGCAATTATCAACTACCCCATTTTAACTTGTTCGTGGCTCGCTTTCTTTAGGTTTTTGCCTTTTAACAAAAAAATTGAGGTATTTTTTGGTCATTTGTTACAAAAATTAAATTAATTAAAAACCCCAATCTCCCCCCTAATTTCCTCTCTGTCATTTCAATGTGTTATCATTAGACTTTTCGGCTTTTGGAAATTGAAATGGTATTTATTTGTCTTTTTACAAAGAAGAAGAAGAAGAAAAGTGAAAAAACAAAGAAATAGTTATATTATAGAGAGAATGATATTTAAATACCATATGAAATGCCAAAACCCATAAAAGTCTACTGAAAAAGGAAAAGGACAGAGACGCGTGTAGGTGGGAATTTGGGTTTTGTATATTTAGGCAAAAGACAAAACTAGCATCTCCTTCATTGCTTCTCTCTCCACTCCATTCTCTCTTCTTCCCTCATTCTCTGCACTGACATGCCTCGCTCCTCCCTCCTTGCAAATCTTCATCTCCATTGTCGCATGGTCGTTTTCAGGAGATTGGCTCCGTCGCCTCAAGTATGTTTTCAATTATCCCCTTGGCCGATGAAGCCAGCAACACTAGTAAGAAGGGCTGGAGGATGGGCGGACATGCTTCTCCCAAGTGGAGGCGGCACCAATGCTAGCACTAAAGAAAGTGGAGGGAGGGAAATCATGGTTTTGCGGAAATAGTTTGGTTGAGGATATTAGAGAAAGCTAGGAGGCTAGGGAAGAAGAAGGTGAACAGTAGAAGGCAGCGAACAATAATGAGATTGATAAAATTCATAATGGAATTGACAAGTTTAGTAATGAAATTGACAAAATCTATAAGTACTGACAATATATGTAAAAGGATTGACACCAATTGAGTGGAGGCGGCACCAACGCTAACACTAAAGAAAGCGGAGGGAAGGAAATATGGTTTTGCGGAAATAGTTTGGTTGAGGATATTAGAGAAAGCAAGGAGGCTGAGGAAGAAGAAAGTAAACAGTAGAAGACGGCAAGCAGTAATGAGATTGACAAAATTCATAATGGAATTGACAAGCACTAGTGGAAAAAAGGATTTTAAGACCGGACGAAACAGATATATTAGGAGCGGACCCGCGACAGGTCTTGTTCCAGGCGGTATTAAATGAGATGTACAAAATGAGTAATAAGATTGACACAAATGTTGGTGAATCTTGACTTGCATGTTTTCATCAGTAAACACTTGTGTCAAAACCATTATAATTCTTGTCACAACCATTACTAAACTTGTCAATCCCATTACGAATTTTGGTGAAAATGTTGGTGAATCCTTACTTACATGTTTTCATCCGTAAACTCTTTTGTCAAAACCATTACTAAACTTGTTAATCTCATTATGAATTTTGGTGAAATGCCACAAATGTTGGTGAATCCTAATTTGCATGTTTTCGTCAACAAATTCTTTTGTCAACCATTACAATTCTTGTCAAAACCATTACTAAATTTGTCAATCTCATTACTGTTCACCGTCTTCTACTGTTTACCTTCTTCTTCCTTAGCCTTCTGACTTTCTCCAATATCCTTAACCAATCTCTTCTCCAAGCTACATATATCTTCTCTCCTAGCGTTACCTCTCAGAACCTACAACACCTAACCAATTCCTTCTTGCTTCACACCTCCACTACCATCGTCGTCGGTGACCTTCACAACCTTGACATCACTTTCCTCCATTTTTCCTTGCAACAATTGAGACTAAGGTAGCAACGCGGACACCTGAACCTGTGAGACTTTATCTTCCACCATTTTCACTTTGCTCTACCTCCACCTTCACTCCACCATCCATGCCACTTGATCTTCACAAGCTCCGCACTTATTTTTCTTTTTCTTTTTTATATTTAAAAAATGAGGACATAATGATAAATTCATCAATATTTTAAATTCTTAATTTGATCCTTGTCACCTTTATATCCTTTACAAATGTTAACAGACTTTGGGGAGTTTTAAAATTTCATATGATTTCTATTTGGGATTCTCCCTATATTATATTACTTCTAACGTATAAATGATGATAGGAGTACCTATTTTCATATATTATATTGGTGATGGTTATCTTGACATTGTTCTTAAATTAAATCAAAATGTTATATATATTGATATATAATACTTTCATTACAGATGGGAAAATAACATTCATGACTAAAAATATATTGTTGATATGTAAAATAAAATATTCTAAAAATGCTATAATTATTGAATTATGAAGGAAAAATTAATATTTAGGTCTTTAAAATTTTAACTCTTTTATAACTTAATTCCTCAAGTGTATATTTAACAAACTGTAAAACCGTTTTAAAAGTAATTTTTTTGCAAACAGAAACAAAAACCATCCTTATATAATTGACTCGTAGAAAAATTATTCCCCAACAGTCAAACACACACTAACCCAACTTATTTTTTTAATTGTTCATCTGGTATCCATAATAGACTGATCCGGATCCAACCCGCGTCTCACACCTACCTATGGTGGGAGAGATTTTCTATATTCATAAGACTTGAACTTAAAACCTTATTTAAGCAACATAAACCACGTACCACCCACCAAACGAGGTTGGTCGGACTAACCCAACTTAATCACAAGTTGGGTCACCGATAGACTTTCTTATCATCGCTTTTGTTGTACTATTCGGGTCACTTTCATATAAATGCCTAAATGGGGATCCATACCGTACTTCCTCACGGAGATGAGGGTTTTAGGTGAATACCGGAGGCTAAAACCCTAAATTCAAAAAATGGAATCGCAGTCTGTTTGTTGTGGGCTTCCCTCCCAAACACTTGCTTCTAATCGTCGTTCATCGGAATTCTTCCATTCCAAGTCGTTATTGAGATTTCAGGGACTTCGCTCTGCATCTTCCTCCAAACGTACATTTTATTGTCTGTTCAATTTCTGGGTGAATGTCATAATTTCTTTTTTCATATTATCATTTGTTATAGTGTTCCTATCTTTTCTCTTTCGCGCCCTCTTCTTTCTAGTATTCTCATTTGCCGAAATTTTGCTGCACATTCTGTTTCAGGTTTAAAATGGCTGTTTAAAGAACCTTTACCATTGCCCTTCAACAAAAGGCATGTTCTTAATGCTTCGATTTCCAATGAAAATGGTGGATTGGAATTAAATGCAGAACAGAGTTCTAGAGTGCCTGTTACTAGATATCATGGAGTGGAACGATTTCGTGGAAAATCAGGTTCTGTTTCTTTCTATGGGTTAACACACCACGCAGTTGAAGAGAGAAAATTGGTATCTTCTCCTTTCCAAGAGGGCAAGGGCTCTATCTCCTGGGTCTTAGCCCCAGTTGCGTTAATAGCTTCTTTGATTCTTCCACAATTTTTCCTTGGCAATGTGATTGAAGCGTTCTTCAAAGATGAGATTCTAGTAGGTATTTATAGAACCTTGTACTTGCTCTTAACATTCTTGTCAATTCAACACGTCTTTATACTGTGGTTGTGTTTCTGTGTATTATGATGCTTCTATAATTTGTCTATATTAGAACTCCATTGCCAGCAAGTAACATCAAAACTTAGAACATCTATTTAGGTTCATTTCATTAATGTTTGATGAGAAGTTCGATGATACAAATTTCCTTAAAGTTGTAAGATGTGTCGACTCCAACACGAGCCTCTAATTTTGTGCTAACACTTAGTTTACATCCTTATGCAACGCACATCATTATTGACCAAAGAATAAAAAACACGCACACACATCATTTCAAGTTACTACTTATGTGATCACCAAAGGCCCAAGTAGTCAATAGTTTGAAAATCATATTTAGAGTAACATTGTGTTTACATGCTTATTATATCAATTAAGGCAAATGTAGACTGAGTTGTAACATAGATTTTAAGATTTCTGTAGCTTCCTTTATCCAAGCTTTTTCTGTCTCTTCTTGTTTAGCTAGTTCATATATTATTTTGAATGAACAATGCATTTAAAGTTTGAGTTGAGGTACCCAGCACTGTCTTCTGGCTCAATTCTCTTAGCTTTATATGATTTACTTGTATAATAGTTGATTGAATTTCATTTGAGCTTTCAATACCAAAAAAAAGGAACTAGAGTAAATGATTTTTGTGGTGATACATCTATAACAATATAATCTTCACTTCCCTCACCTATCCAAACAAAACAACAGGGGATGAAACAAGGAGAAGCTTTGATGTTTATTAGATCATCCGGGGAAGAAAAACAAAGTGAACTGTACAACAGATATTAAAGAATAGCCTTGTTACTTTTGTATAAGAATGACCATGATTAATGAATGGATTTTATTTTTTACTGATTTGCTGCAGATTCCGACGTGTTTCCAGTGCCTATGCATACTTAATTATGCTCATGGACGTTTGGGTTGAGACACACACATCATTTGCTTATTTCAGTTTGACATGTTTATGTAGTTTCTGTCTGTGTAGAAAATATCCTTAGTAGTTTGGATAAAGTTTCTCTTTCCATTGACATTCTTAGTGCGAAGAAGTTGAATTTTACATTTGACATGGTTTTGATTGTACAAAATCTTATAAGCAGCTGTGTGAAATATCTCTAACAAGCATTTCCATGTTCAATCAAATGCAGATATCGTGAGTTCACTCTCTTCTGAGGTCCTTTTCTACATTGGACTGGCAACTTTTCTTCGTGTGGCTGATCATGTCCAAAGGCCATATTTGGAGTTTAGTGCGAAAAGATGGGGTCTAATCACAGGTCTTAGAGGATACTTGTCATCTGCTTTTCTCACAACGGGCCTCAAGGTTATTGCCCCTGTCTTTCTCGTGTATTTCATCTGGCCGGTGATTGGCCTGGCTTCCCTGGTTGCAGTAGCTCCTTTTTTAATTGGCTGTGCTGTTCAATTGGCATTTGAGAGATATTTGGACAAGCGTGGATCATCTTGCTGGCCTCTAGTCCCCATTATATTCGAGGTACCTTATGTATTATGTTTCCTTGATTCACCTGCAAATTGAAGATGGACTTGATTTTAAAAAGTTAGTCAAAGTGGTAACATTTGGAACTGATCTGCCAGGTATATAGGCTGTATCAGCTGACGAAAGCTGTTAATTTCGTGGAGCGGCTGATGTACTCGATGTCGGGGCTTCCAAAATCCCCCGAGTTGTTTGAACGAAGTGGTGCCATGTTTGCAATGGTTGTGACGTTCCAATTCCTTGGGTTGGTGTGCCTCTGGTCATTGGTGACATTCCTTTTGAGGCTTTTTCCATCTAGGCCTGTGGTTGAGAATTACTGACCTTCCGTGGTAACATCACTGTGTATATTTCTTTTGGATCATGTTTGATGTATTGTAGGGTATCATTGTTAGTTTTCTCCTTTTCCTCCTCCTGTTTTTGCTTTGTTGTTTATTTTTTTGGTGGGGCATTTTCGTCAAAGTAATGCCCCATTGAAGATGCTGCTTGAGTTTATTATAGGTTTCTAATTGGTAAGGTTGGCTGTTTTGTTAGTTTTGTGTTTTTCCCGGGAAAGTCTCAGAAAAAGACTTTCAAAATCCTAAATTAGGCTTGGTTCCTTTAATTGATATAGGGAATTGACTACACTTAACAAGAAATTCACATATCATTTCAGCAGTGGATCTGGATCATCGATTTGAGATTTTGAAATTTTGGATGCCTTTTTTTGAGATTTTTTCTTTTCTTTAATATTATTGGAATATATTACTCCCTCCAGTCTTTACATATTTGAGAAGTTGATCTTGGTCCTAAATATAAGACAACTTTTATGTTTGCTAATCTTTTCATTATTTACCTCTATTGATGTTCTTTCAACAATAATCAAGGAGGAGAGGAAATGAGAAAATTAAAGAAGGTGACTAGGGTGTTTTAGGAAATACTTATTATATTAATTAATTTGACCAACTTCCTTAATCTAATTAAATTAAGTAAATATGTCTTATATTAAGAACCGGAGGAGTACTTTACAAGGAAGATACAATCAAGTCTAGTTTCCTGATCTCTTGACTAATAGGTGATGGTTGGTCAAGGATACAGAAATTACCCTCTACATTATGGGAAGCATATACAAGAGCCCGTTTGGTTCAACCTCATTTTATGCCTACAAAGATAATCATGATTATATTACCAAAAGAATAGTATTTGATTGCTCTTTAGCATGGTAATAGGGCTTACTATGATAATGATTACAAAAAAAGAAAAAATGATAATCTTCATTGATGCCTCCTCCCATTAATACTCACTACTACCCTATTACATGGTTGAAAGCGTCCATTTTACCTTTAGTTTCATTTGTTTTTATTTTACTTGTCTCATTTCACCAGTCACACTACACTACAACCTCTGTTACCACTACCTCCTCCATCGTCGCCGCCATCACCCCCTACTGCCGCTGCCACCCCTACCTATTCCTCCTCCATCATCGTTGCTACCACCTCCACCATTGCTACCACTACCTCCTCCTCCTCCTCTACTAATACTGTCATTGCCACCACTACTAAGTCTTATATTTAGGACTAGATGTAGTAGTATTCTAATATCATCAATTATATCATTGGCGATAGTTACATCCCTAGTAATCAAGTTTGTGACTTATAAACTGAGGAATATTCTTGTAACTTTGGCCTAACACAAGTTAAGACCATTTATGATTCCTCAGCAATAGTTGAAGGAATTGTAGTAAGTTTACAGTCAACCTATTGAATTGAACTATCTATTTTTGAGGTTATAAGCGAGATTGAACATGTGACCTCCCACATAAAAAGAAGTTCTCAAGATATTATGCTACAAGGCCTTGAGGTATGAAGTAATCTTCATGCATATTACCAATATTGATATCGGTTGAGTAATCATTTGTATAGAAATTGCAATTTCCTACCAAATCCAAACAAGCACGAAAAGAGCTAGCAAGAGCATTCATGTTATCCACTGAGTCGAACAGTTTACCACATCTAGTCACTCAAAATCTCCTACCATTTTTCATGTATATTAAACGATTATACTGACAAAAATACGTACGAGGCTCAAGAGGAACTTAGGGCTAGCAAGAGGAAAAATATATTGGCAGAAGAGAAGCCTATTGAAGTGGCCCATAAAAGCAATGTTGGGCTTAAACAAGTCAAGCTCTTCAAATTGATAGGCTCAATCATATCAACAACAAAAAAATTTGATAGGCTCAATGATAGGCAAAAATAGCCCGTTAAGAATGCTTCATCATATTACTACAACGCACATTACATACTTGGGCCTTAATTCGGCTTCAAATCATAAAAACATAAACCCAAGTATTGTGACCCGTTTGTTTAAACTTAACAGATGTGACCAACCAATATTCCAATTCCCTTGGGTTCAACTGGCGAAGGGGTCGGACTTCCTCACCTCAAGGGAGGGGGTTCAATCCCTGCCTTGGTCAAGGCGCTGGGGGAGGCATCCTAGGGGTCTAGGAAGCAGTGAAAACGCTGGTAGAGGTGGAGGCATATGTACTCTCTGTCCAGTAACAATATTGCTTCCAGGATACGTGAGCCTAGAAAAAAAAAAGAGAAAATACCCTTTCAGGTCCCTGACAAAAAACACGGACCCCATTTTGGTCCCTGACAAAAAAACTGACCATTATTCGTCCTTTTAACGAGATTAAAAAGGACCTTTTGGAAATTTGTTAGGGATCAAAATGTCCACCAATCGACCCTTATTCGTCCTTTTTATGGACTAAAAATGACTTTTTTTTGTCAGGGACCAAAGTGGGGCCCATGTTTTTTGTCAGGGACCAGAAAGGGTATTTACTAAAAAAGAAACTTCACAAAAAAGGTGATTTTGATTAAGTTACATGAAGGAGTTGGGAGAAATTTGAAGTCAAACTTTGAGGGGTTGTTGGAAGTTTTTTTTTTTTTTCCAATTTGTTTTGATAAGCAAATTAAAATCACTTAACAAAATAAATTAAAAATATATTTTTCTTTCAACAACCCTTCATGTCTAGTTTAGGATTCTCTCAAAAACTTGTTCAAATGAATCGATCGAAATAATATTTTATGTATTAATCTCTAAACAAACGGGTAAAGAAGTTACAAGATGCTCTCAATCAAGGAAATGCTCTTGAAGTTATGAATGAATGAATTGAGAGCTACTTGGCTCAACTTTTGATCTAACAATCGAAATGGATAATAAAGACGAAGTGAAGGAGAATATTAAAGGAGAGAAGTCAAATCCTGAAAAAGATCCACGAGATAACTCAAATCAATCAAACGAGTTTGCAAGTGTAGTAATGGAAAGACAGCTTTCAAGGGAGACTTTCCAACTGGATATGGAGGAGGTCTAGTATGAGAAAGAGACGCTTATAGTAATTTTCCCTGGATCAAAAGGAACCTTATGGGAAGATAATTAAAAGGGTTAAATACCATTTTTGCTACGGAAGTATTGGTTAGGGGGCATTCAGCACCCGGAAGTTTTTTTGGTATCATTTTTGCCCTGAAAGTTTATAAAAAGGAGCAAATGTGCCCCGGAAGTTTTTTTTAAGAGCAAATTTGCCCCAAAAGATTTTTTTATGAGCAAATTTTTGTAAACTTCCGAGGTAAAAATGATACTAGAAATAATCAATCCAACAGTCAGGATCAACCAATGAGCAAGATTGCTACGTTCGTAAACTTCCGGGGCAAAAATGATACCAAAAAAACTTCTGGGTGTTGGGTGCTCTAAAACCAAAACTTCCGTGGCAAAATTAGTATTTATCCCTAATTAAAATGATAAGGTTTTCAGTTTCTTTTTCAATAATAAAAAGTTTAGGTGGGGATAAACACCGGTACCCCACCAGGGTCAGGGTATGCCTCCAGGCTCAAAGAGCGTTTACAGAGGTACTTATAGATCGCCCACCAACGAGACCCTCACATCAACCAGCAGGGTATCGAACCTCCTCCCTTTTGGGGTGAAATACTTGCTTTGATGTTGGAAGATTCTTTTTGGGCAATTTGTCAAAGATGCTTGGAGGTACATCATCTCCAAACAAGGTGCATGTGTCCAACCCTTCATTCCTAGAGCCCCTAATTAGGATAAAAATGAAATTTGGCAATATTATATTAGTGAGAGGATGAGAAGAATTATCCAGACTCAAAACACCTCTAAAAAATATATATATTCACATTTAGTATCTAGCTATACCTTGAATAATATTATCTTTAATAGAAACATTCTTAGTAGACTCAAGGTATTGATAGGAAAAAAAAAGTTTCATTTTATTATTATTTTTTTTAATAAAAGATTAGGTGAGTTGGGCCTCAAGAGCTCATTAGAGCTAAGACATGCCTTTAGAGGCTCAAAAAGCACTTATAAAGATATTTGCAAATTGCCAATTAAGAAAGTCATCATATCGTTCGAATTTGAATTCACAGCTTTATAGTTATAAGTCAATCCATTTACCAACAGAACGAATATTTGTTGCCTCATTTTATTATTTTTATTTCTCTTTAATATTGTATTAATTTTAATCTATGGTTATTATTTTTTTCATCTTAACAATTTGAGAAGCATACTTATTATACCCACACACACCTCACACACTCAACAAATTAAAAGCCAAAGTTAACTTCTCGATTCTCATCACCTAAACATGACTTATATTTTGGATTAGTAAAATACTCCCTCCAGTCTTAAATATAGTTAACTTTTTTAGAGATATTAAGAAAGCTAATTAAATTAATTTAAAATAATTATATTTATCGTTTATTCTCCAAACTATTTTGCCTAACATATAAAATAATATATAATCTAATGATACATAACATATAATATAATTAGTAACTTATTTAACTTCTTTAATTTCTAAAAGAAAGTCAATTCTGTCTTATATTTAGGACATGAGGGAATATAAGTTTTTTTAAATATAACATATATTTTGAAAAACGAAAAATACAATTCATCTTGAATCATACGTACATACACATAAGCAAATCTAATTATATTTAAAAAATCTTTTTTTTTTTAAGTCTTCTCACCCAATAATGTGCAAGTGGGGAAAAAGCACATGGAGACTGTGAAGAGATGCATATGAAAAGGGAAGAGAGGCAAAATGTGACACTCAAACAAAACGAGAACAAGACACTCAGAGTAGGAAATAAAGTAGGTAACCTTGATGCTTGTGATTCCGTTGAACGCGCCTCAATTTATGTTATACCCTCCTCATTCTTCAATCATTTATGTTTTTTGACCCAAAAAAATATTCCTTCCGGTCCTAATTATAGGAGCAATTTACCAAAATTTGGGGAGATTAAGGAAAGAAATTAAATTAGTTAATTATAATTATTTTCCAAAAATACCCCTCTGAAAATTAAAAATTACATAAGGTAAAATTAATGTTTCAGTATACCAAGGATTCCGGCCGGTGCATCTTATTGTTGCTCTTATCACATGACATTCGTATGACCAATCAACCCTAAGCTTTAGATTATTTTATTGTGGTAAAAAAATAATACTCATATGAAGCGGTCCTTAATATAAAATATATATTGTAGTTCAACTTTTTCTATTAAGAGAGTATCTATTTAATTGGGCATAACAAATGCAAGTTTATTTTTTTATTGTTGGAAAAAAGAAATGAAATTAATGTTTTATTAGGTTATTTTAGGGGGGAAAATTAATCACTTTGGACGGATAGTCACAAAAAAAAAAATTTAAAGGAATATTAAAATTATTTTGTTTAAAAATAAAAAATAAGGTAGAATCTCTCACTTGATAGAATATAAGCATGTTGTAAATTAATTATTGTAGAAGAAGTATTAGTAGGGGTAATATGGGAAAAATATGACAAAAATTACTCAAAATTATTTTATATAAAAAAGTATAATTTAGGTGTATATGACATTAATGAGTTGCAAACATTATTTACTTTATAAAATATATAGGTGTGTTATTAAATTATTATTGTTTTTAATTATTATTGAGAAAGTATAAATAGGGGTATTATAGAAAAAAAAATGACAAAAGTTAAAACTTACTCTTATAATTAGGATCAAAACCAACTCTAAAATTTGCTCCTATAATTAGGACCGGAGAGAGTATCATTTATGTTTAAATAATATTCCTTATTATAATTAGTCTTACTATTTTTTACATACCATTCATTATATTCTTCATATATTTATTATATTCCTATTAGTTTCTTGTCATTTTATTGAGAAAGATATCTAATTTAGGTACCCAACAACCTTGATCTTATTTTTATTTTTTATGGTGCTCTCGTCACCTAAATCTTATTTATAATGCACCCAACAACTTAAACCATAAATTACACATAACTCTTAAAAACTTTAAAGGTTAAATTAATATTCAACACCCTAAATTATAAAGAAGATTAGGTTACTGATTATAACTGAAAAAATGATAAATGCGCTAGGAAAATAATATCCGTTAAATGTACCATAAATAATATTAGGGTAGTACTACAAATAAGCTGTTGGTTGAAGTAGTAAAAGGCCTCACCCCCAGAGGCGGAGCCATGAATTGTAATTAGGGGAGCGAAAATTATAGAATAGAACCTAGGTATTTATGAAATTACATCTAAGACCTATAAACATTTCAATATATTCATTTTAACCCCTCCATGAAACTTTTAGTAGGGATTAAAGTGAAAATATTGAAATTTTTATAAGGTTAAAATGAAATTTCTTAAAAATTTGGGTCCTTTTCTGTAATTTAAGGGTACGGGGGCCACCCCTAGTCCTCCTCTCCCTCCATCCCTGCTCACCCCGTAAGGAAGAGAACACAAATTTGAATCCCGGGAAGTGCACTTATTGGGAGAAGTAAAAACCCTTTATCCTTTTAAGTCTGGAGGGAAAAACCCTTGACCAAAATCAAACAAAAAATGTATTAAGGTACTAGATGTTATTGGAAAATAACAACAGGGTGTATGCTACTTTTCCCAACTTTAAGATGCATACAAATAACTCCCTCAACATAAGCCACTCTAAACTTTTGAGCTTATGTGGATAACTCCAAACCATTAATTATATACTTTCTTAAACTTATATATATTTGTATTTATAAACCCCACTAACTTTGAATTATATGCCTATAGTCCCCTTAAACTTTAAGTAATGAACAAAACTAAGAACATGGGAGTTGTCCTCATAGTCATAAGATGATCAGTTTAAGAGAGATTGTGGTAAAGTTTCAAAGACATGATCGAGGTTACATACAGGGGCGGAGGTAGGAAAGGAAATTAGAGGGCGAAAATTACAGAATAAAACCCAGTACAGTCAGCATTTGAAATTTGGGGGCGAAAATTATAGAAATGGATCCAAAATTCTCAGAAATTATACTTTAGCCTCATAAATATTTCAATGTTTTCATTTTAGTCCCTTTATGAGACTTTTCAGTAAGGACTAAAGTGAAAATATTAAAAATTTTAGAAGGCTAAAGTATAATTTTCGAGAATTTTGGGTCCATTTCTGTAATTTTAGGGGGGCCACCCCTAACCCCCTAAATCCGCCCCTGGTTACGTATAAGAGTTGAGTATAGTTTAGGCTTTACTTTGTAAACCTACTTAAAATTTTTAATTTTTTAGAATATTACCTGGTGGGAAAAGGTGACGATGCTGAAAATGAAATAACAAGAGCCGCAAGACATTGCACGTGGTAAGATTTTGCATGAATTATTATTATATATATACATTAATAATTAGTCACCATTATAATGACCTGTAAATCATGATCTTAAAAGCTGAAACTGTTAAAGTCATAACTGCTACAAAAACGTCTGTCTTTTTCTCAATATCATGGGTCCATAGATCGATATCCACACTCTTCTCTTGTTATTTTAATTATGATGATTCTCATCATTATTATTTTATTATTTAATTAAATAACAATTTTCATATAGGTTGAGTTGTCTCATGCATATCACTGTCTATATATGGATGATATCTATACATACAAATTGATAAAGCAAACTACATTTTCACTTTATTAAATATGGATATTAATCGCTTTTGGTATTTTTGTCCTTTCCAATCATTATAACAAAGTGGTATTATCTGTTAATGGTAATCGTCCACGTCAACCATTGTTGTGGCACTCTCACATACGTTTGTGAGATCGAGTTCATTTGTGAGCATTAATGATCTTGTGTCTTAACCTTAGCAACAAGATAATATGTTGTCTACCGCGTCTACGTGCGTTTTGTATTGGATATATATGTTTGTGATTTATAATATATTGATATTTTTCATTAATGATTAATTAATGCAAGAGTTCTCTTGTTGAATTTCTAAGATGTTGTTTCGTGGTCAAAAGGGCTTAGATTGCTTGTTAAGGGACAAATATTTTAGAGAAAATCCATTTCAGGGCCCTTTTAGGACTGACAATCTCAAAAAATGCCACAAGATTCTGACAATCCCAGAAAATGTCCTTCTGGGATTTTCAGAATTTTTGGTG
This sequence comes from Acacia pycnantha, assembly GCA_025563575.1. Classification (NCBI taxonomy): domain Eukaryota; kingdom Viridiplantae; phylum Streptophyta; class Magnoliopsida; order Fabales; family Fabaceae; genus Acacia; species Acacia pycnantha. Next base: position 406,328 of record JAMWYP010000079.1, read on the forward strand.
AATTGTCAACGAGGCTGATATAGTTGTTAACGGGTAGGTTTTAACAACTAAATCAGTCCCGTTAACAACACTTTGCTAACAACTATATCAGTACCCTGTTAACAACTATATCAGCCCTGTTGACAACTCACCCAAGATTCTGAAAATCTCAGAATAGGCCCTGGGGCCTTTTTTGGTATTATCATAATCTTGGTGTCTTTTTTGGGATTGTCAGCCTTAAAAGGGCCCTGAAAATGATTTTCTTATTGTAATAATCTCTTTCAGCTTTTTCAAAATACAATTTTGCATATATTTGATCAATGTAACAGTGCATCTGCCTTCAAAATTGATGATTTTTTTTATAAAAAATATACATATAATATTTTTCACATCAGTTGAGTCTCTTACAAGATGATTTATTTTTTTAATTATACGGGCAGATACTATTCACCGAATGGTTATAAACGGGATCAAACCTTTGATTTCCCACTTGTCGTGAAAATTTCATGCCTCTAGATTATACAAGACCATTCTATGAGTATTTCTAAAATAGTTTAACGACTCCATAAAAAATATCTCCCTAAGAAATTAAATTCTGAAGACAAATTTATAAGAAGCCATATTAAGATAATTTAAATGATGTGAGCATCATAAAAATGGTTCAAAAAAAAATATGGTTTTAAGATTTATCATTATTTTTTTGTTACCGTAAAAGTTTAGATAATTCGGATCTGGGCTCACCGAGTTAGGACATATATAACTTCAAAGTTTAAAAATAACTTACATAAGCATTTACATATTATTATTGTGCATAACTTCATTGAACAAGAAACATTAAAAAAAATTGATTTCAAATATAAATAAACAACAATAACATTTAAATAAAGATAAATAAATAAAAATGCATAACTTGAAATCGTATGATGCTCCCATATACTTGAACATGTTAAGATTGTCAAAAGCTCCCTCCACACATGGTTTTAGGTAGGGACTAGACTAGAATATCATTAAGTGCATGTACCCAAAAAAAAAAAAAGAATATCATAATGCCCAAAACATATTAACTACCTTTCTTGTTTCACCTAAACAATAAAGTATTCCTAAAGACTAATTGGTATTTCATCTTCAAAATTTTTCTTACAGAAAATCTTGACTAGATCCTTGTGTGCTTGCATATATTCATTCACATGATTGTCTCATTTTATGTAATTCTCCAAACCAAAGCCGACTGGCACTGGCCATATCAAGTTGTCAATATTAATTTCAACTGATATTTCTTGGGGCTTGGTCATAGACAGCTCACTGATACATCAAAAATAAAAATAAAAATTATGGAAAGCCACTCAGAAATTCAAGAAGATGAAGATGATAATGATGAAAAACAGAGGATAAAGGTTAGAACTTATATATGATACATTTTGAAGGAAACATTGTTCTGAGTCACACAAAAGAAACTTTCACTTGCTTTATGATACACATTTGTATCTATTATTAAACAAAAAAGAAAAGAGAGGTAAAATTGAAAGAATATATTAATAATCATCGCCACAATCACATCACAATAATAACAACAGCAAAGCAACTAAAACAAGTCCCCCAAAAGTCACTTGCTTGTCTTTGTGTTTTGTTTGGTGTTTTTGTGTTTTTTCTTCTCCTGCAAATGATGAAGAAAACCAAACACTATAAAATAGTGGTATCAATCAGCATGGAGATGGAGCAAACTGCACAGTTTTATGAACCAAATCAAATTCCCATAAATGATTTTGCTGCATAATATTGCCTATGATTGAACCAGGTGAATCAACTCCAATAATCCCAATACACTTCTGTTCTGGTGTCACATCTATCACATAGCTCTTCACTGGTGGCTCAAACCTTGCACCACCTTCAAAGTGAAAAACCAATCTTGGCACTAAATTCTCATTAAACCCCTTTGAACTGTAACAAAACTCAAATGGGTCTAAAGCCTTCATCTTCTCAATCAGATCTAACGGTTTCACCAGAGCCTCTATTACAGCTAAATAAGCAGGCCTGGCTAGTAATGTCAAGGATGTGCCTGAATCAAGTATGACTCCTCCATCAGCATTGAAATCCCAAACTATTTGTGGGATTCTCAGAAATTGGCCTCCAATGGAGATACCTACCACATTTAGACCATAGTTTGGAGAGACTATTACAAGTGGGGTTGTGTGGATTTCTCTCAGAAGGCTTGCTTTTGAAATTGTTGAGCCAAAAGTTAGGAAATTTGAAACATTTCTATGACTCAGATGGTCAACCAAGCAGTATGAGAACTTGCCTCCATATTGTGAAGCAGCTTTGGCAACAAAAGTGTCTTCTGAAAGGCCTAACCCTAATAAGCCATCAATGTTCTTGCTAACTGTTGGACCTTCAATCACAGACCTTGTGCATCCAATAGCCATTTCCTTCAGTTTCCCTTTTCTCCCATCTGTGAGGCCTACTGTGAAAGTGTCTCTGCCAAATAATCCCTGTGCTCCTGACCCATCAAGGTATCTGGACAGTATAAGATCAAGAAGAAAGATCAATATATGTTGCAGGCCTGGATATATTAATTGAAAACTAAAATCGGATTCTAGGTAGAGCAATGAGATTCATTAATATCAGAGAGTTGGTGTAACATCCCTGCCTTTCTCTTGAAATTGTCTGCTTTGTGGCCTTATTACCTCTCACGGTTTTAAAATGTGTTAAGAGGGAAGAGATATCCAGACCTTTATAAAGTGTCTTTCGTTCTTTTGGCCAGCTGACTTGGGACTTCACAATTGGCATATAAGGTTATGTTATGTTTCTGAGTTTGGTACAGAAATGTGGGTCATGTGAAGCTCACCTACTTGCATTAACTAGCATTTATAACCATTGTTTTGAATGCTGGAAAGAATGGTTGCTATGCTCTATTAACTGTTTGTTAAAAGGTCGTATAGCAGAAACATTATCTGCAACCAAAACAACATGCACATATTGCGGATATTCCATATGAATCATAGAGCACCTTGTTCATTGATCATGATGTGTGATAATAATAATAAGCAAAGCAAAAGCTTATAATAAATACACTAACACCTTTCAGAACTATAAATGCACTTTTGTTTCTAGTACACCTAGATCAATTGGCTAGCATAGGTTGTCAATATGATGCTAGTAAACATCACCTTCAAAACTTTGAAAAAGAAAAAAAAAAGGACTTGTTCCATCTATTTTCGGCTAGCTTTTATAACTGAACTTGACTACTTAACTTAAACAAGGACATCCTCTCCTAATAGTCATCATCTGTTTCCCTGAGACACACACAGAGACACAGACACAATTAATTGGCCGCAAAACTTGTTGTAGATTGTATTCCAGAAAAACCCCATCAATTTATTTGCCGAAAAAATTGAAACTTTGGCCAGAAAAATTCATACCTGAAGTCATATAGACAAGGAGCAGAAGTATTAGGACAAGCCTGTAGAGAACCCAGATGGCTGAGATCAACCTTGCATTCCGGGGATGAACAAGTAACAGGTTGGAATGTACGAGAACGCTGAGGAGAAAACATCCTCCTTCTGCTCTGAGATCTTCTCTTACGATGTGAAGTGAAATTTTGAGGCTTATAGTTGCAGTTAAACCAAGTGAGATCGCTTCCTGTATCTGCAATAAGCCAGAATCTCTGAAATGGTGTACCAACTTTAACTTGTACAAAATACACTCCAGCTCCTAAATCCCTCCCTGCCTGCATTGGCATGTCAAAAGTTTCCATATTCGTCCTTCTCGCATGGCGAATCACGTCTCTGTGAGCAAGCTCTTTGACTCGTTCGAACCTATCAAGAGGACTCTGTTTTTTGCCATGGAGCTGAGGAACTCGAGGGTCATGCCTGTGAATCAATTCAAGCCTCATTGTAGCTGAAGTTTGGTCCCTTAAGCCATGAGCAATAATGGGTAAGAGGAAGAAGAAGAAGCAGCAGATGGGGCTAAGTGAAATTGGAGGAATCCAGCTCATCGTACTCGTCGTCTTCTTCCTCTGCTTCATGATGATGATGTCTTGCGTTTTCTGTGTTTTCTTTTTGATTCAGCAGATAATGAAATGGAAGAATCTAATGGTGTTGAAGAAGAAACAGAGGAGGATATAGAGAAAAAATCTGAAGAAAAAGAGGCTAAAAATAGTGACCTTCAACTGGTTTCAGTTTTACAGAAGGGTCCATCTTTATTTGGTTGGAAGTTATGACAAGAAAGACAGATAGATCACAATCTGATATATATCTCAAACTATATATATATATACTGGAAAAATGTTGCTGCCAGTGAAGAAAATTGAGAATTTTAAATTTTTGCCTAGAAATTTTCTTACTCAAACTTATTAATATAAAATATAAAATTTTATGCTATCAAGTCGTGGTGCATTATTATGCAGTGTGTGGGGTCCATCTGGTTTATTTGTAATTTTGAATAAAATAGGAATACTTTTTTAAATCAGCTAAAAAATTTACGTGAATTTGTGCCCCCCACTTCTGATGTCAAATTTGTCCGGTACCTCTCCTACAATTATTTAGTGCTGGCTGTTTTGGAGGCTTCATATTGTATCCCTCTCCCCACCTTCCAAGTTTTTAATTTATGAGGATTTCCTTTAAGTACGGTTATTCCAATATCCATCTCTCTCTTACAGAAATTCCCTTCAAAATCCAACCTAATAATAATAATAATAATAATAATAAATCTTATCTCTATTTTCTTATATCCATTAAATCCAATTTACAAATCAAATTTTGTAATGTGTGATTTTTATCATTAATAATAGGATTAAGGTGTATCCAGCACCTTGAATTAATTTTTCAGGTGCATCTAGTACCTTAAAATATTTTTTAAATGAACTCATCACCTTAAAATATGTTTTTAGATGCGTCTAGCACTATAAATTTTTTTTTTTTTTTTTGCACCCAATGCTCTAAAATATGTTTTCAAATGTATCCAACACTCTAAATTACCTAAATTGTTACGTGCAAAATTACACAAAAAAATATTTTAGATTGATAGACGCATCTGAAAAAATATTTAAGGATGCTTTATGCACCTTAACCCTTAATAATATTTTAGAGTAAATACCATTTTTGGTCCTTGACAAAAAACATGGACCCCATTTTAGTCCCTGACAAAAAAACAGGTCATTTTTAGTCCATAAAAAGAACGAATAAGGGTCCATTGGTGAACATTTTGATCCTTCACAAATTTCCAAAATGTCCTTTTTAGTCCCATAAAAAGGACGAATAAGGGTCGGGTTTTTTGTCAAAGACCAAAATGGGGTCCGTGTTTTTTGTCATGGACCAAAAAGAGTATTTACTCAATACTTTAACATAATTTTGAAATTTTCTTTATATGAATTTTTGTTATTAGAGAAAAAAGGAAAATGACTTTTCATTCTCAACCAAGAGAAATTATTCATTAACAAGTCTCATAAGTTGTAAATGGTAACTATTACACTCGTTAATCTCCACAGTTCACTTGTCAATAGAGATTTTTCTGATATTATTATTTTTAGTTAAAACTTAAAGTTATTATTCGTGCAAAGAATCACTTTTTAGGATTCGACCTAATGATATGGATATAAGAAAAATATACCTAAATTTTGTCCTCATTATTAGTGGATTAAATTATGCAAAATTCTCTTGAATTTTAGGCTTTATACAAATAAGTAACCTCCTTGCCTTTTATAACTTAATAATGAACATTCTTGAGCTTTTATACACACACATGCGTGTAGCTCCAACCATTAATTATATATCCCCTTAAACTTTATTTTTTTTAAGCATTTAATATCTAAAATTTTGAGTTATATGCAAATAATTTTTTTTAAGGAAAGTTTTAAATGCATTCAAAAACAAAAAAAAAATATAAACAAGAAAAGAAATATATCAAAATAATATTTATGAAATCAAGTGAATACTGATGATGTAATAAGGGAGACAATTATTTTACAAACCTGTTATTTAGAAAAGCAATGCTAAGTACTGTTAGAAATAAATGCAGCTACATAAATAACAATGAAGGGTGGGTACTCAATAAGTTCAAGTACATATATTTTAATAAAAAAAAGTATATTACAATAAAAATAATTATAATGTCATCCTTCTAAGCCTTATTTTTTAGAATTCCATCATAATTGTCTTATTATCAATGCTATCAAATACATCTTTTTTCAATATAAGACACTAAACAATCATTCAACCATTCACCTCTCATCCCATTACGAAATGTAGTTTTGATGTATTGGTGAACACCTAATTTAATGGTGGACAATCATTCAAACATGTATTAATTTTTTCTTTTTTTAAAAAAAATCTCAAATAATTGGGGGCACTTGCCCCCAACTTTGTACCTAGGTCCGCCAATGTACATGACTTCATGTGGATTATATTATACTACCTCCAGTCCTAATTATAGGAGCACTTTTGTAGTGAAAATTGTACTACAAATGTGCTCCTATAATTAGAACCGGAAGGAGTATTATATAATTTCACCTCATCATCATCATCATCATCATAATTATTAAGCCTCAATCTTTTTTTTTTTCAATTATTCAAGCATACATGATCTATTAAGGACTGAGAAAAAACAATTGCGGAATAAGGAGGCAACACCTGAGGGGGAATTTAAATAATTATGCTAAAAGTTTTTAATAGACTGGATTTGTTGTTAAGAAGTTTATCTTAATTAGGAAAATTTTAAAAATAATTTTTGTTAAGGAGCATATGCTCAATAAAGTATCATACTTCACAAGTTGTCTACATAATTAAAGAAATTTTGAATCAACTTTAAAAAAATAAATTCATTTTCATGTAACTAAAAATTATTAAAGAATAAAATTTTGTATATAAATTATTGTATGAACATGGTTTGCCACGTCATTTATAATATAACCAATAAAAATACAATAACTTAGGAGCTGATGTCACATACCTCCTAAATATTAACTGTCATTTTAATAAAATTAAGAGATTTCACAATATTTATTTTTTTCATTACTTGTGAAATCTTAATTAAGAGATTTATTTTTAAAAATAAAAAATAAACATGTGAATCATATGAGCAGCCAACTAGGATTAATATATATTAATTGAGTTATTAGATTTAAATTGATCAGATTATAAATAATGTGGCAAACCATATTCACACAAGAATTTCTCATTAAAAGAATACATCCAATAAAAGCGCCATAAATGTTTCATTTTTGCAAAAATTAATAATTGATTTTCTTATTTAAAAATAAGTATTCCTCAAAATCTAATGTGCCACATTTTCTTGCCTGGTGACCCACATGGATAATTTCCAAGAAAATTAACGTGGAGGTGGTCAGTGTAAATAGCGCGTCAATATTTTAATGAAAAATATATATTAATTGAAATTGATTAAACATTTTACCAAAAATAGGGAAGAAAAGCAGAAAAGTAACACAGTTTGACTTACCAAAAAGAGCCAGCTGGCTGAGTGTGAGTGGTTGACAAAGCTTATTACGCGTTAATATATAATATAGCCTATATTCATAGTTTCTACTTTTATCCGTGAAGTTTACTCTTGAGTCTTAATTTTCTCTATATAATTAATAATTACTATATAATACTTTATTTTTAAATAATAAAGGTCCCTTCCTTTTCGCAAGTCTCAACACATATAGCTTGGGCTTGTAGAGGGGGAAAAAGCTATATTTTATCTTAATTTTAATTAAAATAAAAATATATGTTTATTAATAACAAGTGGATAGACTTAGATTTCTCTGAAATGAGAGTGAGAATTGGAATCTTGTGGATAAGATGTCTTTAATAAAGTCATAATACTTTAAGTATATAACCCCTCGTTCTTGGGTTCAACTGGCAAGAGGTCGGACTTCCTCACCTCAAGGGAGGGGGTTCGATCCCTGCGTTGGTCAAGGCGCTGGGAGAGGCATCCTAGGGGTCTAGAAAGCAGTGGAAACACTGGTAGAGGTGGAGGCATGTGTACTCTCTATCCAGTATGCCCTGTGGACTGAGCTCCAAGCGCCCTGCCCTTGGATAGTGGGTGAGCCCAACCCCTTTCCTAAAATTTTGTTATCAAAAAAAAAAATACTTTAAGTATATAGAAACTGATTTATTTTCTGATGTTAAAAGTATTTTATTACTCCCTCCGGTCCTAATTATAGGAGCAATTTACCCGATTTTGGAGGGATTAAGGAGATGAGTTAAATTAGTTAATTTTACTCATTTTCCTAAAATACACTTATATAAATTTAAAATGACATAAGTAAGAGTGAATTACAACCCCACCATATCCTCTCCGACCAATTTTTCTTTTCACACGCTTTCTAATTAAAATAATGGTCTTCCTATATAAACATACATGTGTCTATATATGTATACATATAGATCTATCCACACACACACACACACACACACACACACACACACACACACACACACACACACACACACACACACACACACACACACACACACACACACACACACATATATATATATATTTTTATATGTGTGTGGGTGGGACACACACACACAAAGATATATATATATATATATATATATATATATATATATATATATGTTTATATGTGTGTGGGTGGGACACACACACACACAAAGATATATATATATATGTTTATATGTGTGTGGGTGGGGGGTGGGTGTGTGTGTGTGTGTTTGTGCGCACACACACATATATATATACACACACAAACACAGATATACATATATATGTACACACATATATACATACATATATACACACACATATATATAAATGTTTCTAATAATAAGTATAGATAGGGGTATTATAGGAAAAAATTGACAAAAGTTAAAACGTGCTCTTATAATTAGGACCAAAACCAACTCCAAAATTTACTCCTATAATTAGGATCGGAGGGAGTACATACTTTTCAAGAGAGATATTTCTATGTTCATTCAAAAGATGAGTATCCATGCTCGTTTTTAAATAAAAGGGTTTTCTTAAAAACAAAAAAAGCAAAGCCTAGATGGCCTAAAAATTAATTAACTCAAGATATTGAAAGTTAAAAAAATAATTTAGATAATGGGTATTATTGAAAAAATATTTCAAGATACTAATGTTATAGGCAAAATATTTTTAAATGCAGGATTAGAAAATTAATTAATTTAATATACTGGGTACAAAAAAATATTTTAGAGTATAGCATACAAGTTAATCCAAATAAATAAAAAAATGGTCTCCAACCCAAACTTAAACATCCTTTAGATGAACATAGAATGTGAACCCGAAAGATTATGGTTCTTTTCCAGCGCTTCAGCATGATAAGAGAAGTTGCTAGTGAAAAATAAAAATGCATGATATATAGCTCAAGGGGTATTTAAGAGTTATTACTTGGCGATTATTTAAAAATAACCGACAAGTATATATTATACTGCTTAATGTCAAATAATAATCTTCTAATATTTGATGTTTTCAAATAATTGATAGAGTTTTAAACTTCTAGAACTTTTAGAAAAATACAACTACTTGACAGTTGTTACTTTAAGTATATATAATCGTTAAATATTTGCTCAAACTTATTTGATGGTCAGCATAATAACCGTCAAATAAGTTCTTGCCACACCTTATAAGTTAGGAGTAAGGTGTAGATTTAACGAACTATTACCCGAGGAGCGTCTGACACAAAAAAATAATTGAGGGGACCAAATTGACCAACGAACTATTAAAAAGTGAAAAAAAAAGTACCAAATAACTATTTAAAAAAAACAACTATCACAATTACGTTAAAATATGAGGCACTGGCATAGGACGGTGGCAGAGACGCTGGAGAAAAGAGCGGTTAAGCTTTATTGTTGGATAAGGCAAACACCAACAGAGATGAGACCCATGTGAGCAGGCACTGTGGCAGCGGCAATTGCTACTTGTGGCGTCGGAGGGATGCAACTAGGGTGCAAGCTGCGTGCCAATCGAAAGCTATGGACTGCTGGATGAGTTCAAGAGAGTACGTGGAACACCCAGCAACAATGGAAGCTTTGGAGACGCCGACGTCGCTGACACTGTGACAGTCAATGGAAGACAGAGACACCAAGACAGTGATGGGGTAATAGTTCGTTGGCGAATCTGCATCAAATTGTGTTTTTCTTCACTTTTTAATAGTTCGTTGGCCAATTTAGTCCATTCAATTGTTTTTTGTGTCATACGCTCCTCGAGTAATAGTTCGTTGACAAATCTGCATCTTAACCCTATAAGTTATAACTCTTTTCTTTTTAAAAGAAAAGTACGACACTGTTACTTTGGTCTTATTTATAAGTCTTTTTTAATTAAATCTCACATACTAATGAGAGATAGTTAACTCAATCATTTTGGAGTAAATTTTCAATTTTGCCTTCATCTATAAATATTTTTATGAATAGGTATTTTTTAACTCTTTCTTCTATCTATCTTTAAAATCTATTGTCATGGGTACAATTAATATAGATAAAACTGTCATAATCTTATTTACTACCCTGAAACTGGACTTATAAATAGGACCAAATTTTTTAGTTAAAAAAGACTTACAAATAGGACAAGAGTGGTACAAAAAAAAGAGTAAATACCCTTTTAGGTCCCTGGAAAAAAACACGGGACCCATTTTGGTCCATGAGAAAAAAAAATGTCATTTTTCGTCCTTTTTAGGGACTAAAAAGGACCTTTTGGGAATTTGTGAGGGATTAAAATGTCCACAAAAAATGACTAAAAAGGGCCTTATTTTTCCTTTTTTCGGGACTAAAAATGACTTTTTTTTTCAGGGACCAAAATGGGTCCCGTGTTTTTTTCAGGGACCATAAAGGGTATTTACTCAAAAAAAAAAAAGGGTTTGTCAGTAGCAATTACTTTATTGTCGGCGTACGGGTTATAATCGTTACGTCTGCAAGCCGAGATAAAATTCGTCTCATATACTTATCGCGTAAATCATAAAAATTATTTTCCAAAAGCTAATTCAAACAAACATTAAGTGTGTGTATACACTAATTGAAATTATGATTTTATTCTGTTGACGGTGGGTTATGTGTTAAAAATGAAAATGACTTTATGGAGATACACTAATTAATTAATTGCATAAATTATACATTAGCCACAGCTGAGTGGCCAACCATTATTATTTTTATAAAAAAAAAATGATTTGATTGAATTAACATATGAAGCATCAAAAGTTGAGATATGTAAAAACCGCGTAGAAATTAAGAAACAAAGTCAAATTAGCCCCAAAAAAATGTATAATATATAGCATCAACCCACATATTTAGGGGATACCCACTAATAATAATAAAACTTGCAGAGCATTTCATGGAGGTCGTCGTTGAAGTTGAGCAATTATTATTGCGGTTTTAATATTAAATATTAATTTAATTCATTATGTTCTTACTAAAAAAAACGAACTTGCAGGATGTTCTTGAGCTGTCACAAAGAATTCAAACACAATCAAAAGGAATATTTGCTTTGGCAGCTGAGATTATGAAGTATAACTCTGTCAACCTTTATTTATTTGTATTTTTTGAGGTTAGGTGGTAAGAAATCGATATGAATATTATCTGTCTTTTACTATATAAAGCAAAATGTACCTAAAACTGATTTAGGTACAAATTAAATGTATATGTGGAGTCCATCAGTTAAATGAATTATCCTCTATTGAATGAGTTGTAATATGTCAAAGTCAAAGTGTCAAACTAACTGTATGAGGAATAATGTTATGAATTCTTTAAGCCTATGTTTGGTTGGAGGTGAGGGAGGGAGGGGAGGTGCCCCTCCCTAGAGTGAAAAGTCAAATATGTTCATAATATGACATGTTTTCAAAGTTAATGTGCGGAAAACGATGCAAAAAGTTATGTAATTTTTAAAATTTCCCATGGGTAATTTGGTCAAAAAAAATTCTCCCCTCCCCTAACCTTCCCTCAAACCAAACATAGGCCAAGGGAAAAAAGATTGAAAAAGAACTTCAAATTATAAAATCCCAAATCAGATTTATTACTAAGATTTAATAAAGGAATGATGAAATTTGATAAGCAATTCATAACTAATTTTTTTTAGGAAATACCTTATTTAGAATTTTACAATTTTAAGGTTCTTTTTCTCATTTTTATTTTTATTTCCGACACTAATGATAGCGTAGTTTTGAATTGAATGTCAAAACCAAGGCTTTTAAATCTGGACTGGCTACTAAACCGCCTGAGGTACTAGATCAAGGGTAACCAGAGTCAAATTAGAGCTAACTCAGGGCCAAACCAATAAAAAATAAAGATTTCGGGGTTATTAATATTATATTATAAAGATTTTTTTTAAAAAAAAATAAAAATACTGGACCGGACCTAAGTGATATGAACTTGTAGAAACGTAAGCTGAGGTGGAGGCATATATATTCTCAGTTTTGTATGCCCTGAGGAGCAAAGCCATAGTGTCCTATCCTTGAACTGTGGGTGAACTCAACCCCTCTCCTAAAATTTATTTTATCAAAAAAAAAAAAGTACATCCAACAACTATTTTGTATAAGTTTGGAGATCATATCGATCGGTTAGTTTTGATTAAATCTATGTATTAATTAATGTGATTAAAACAATTCAAAGTAGTTTTGTTTCAAAAGTTACAAAAATTAGCCTTTTTCCAACACGTATCCAAACATATACAAAAGACCTATATGTATTGGCAGCAAAAATGTGATGTTATAGCAATTGTCAAATTAATTATTATTTTCACATAAAAATTAAGTGGAACGAATTTTTCACTCTAATCATAACTGGTTTCAACTTGTTCTTCTTAAGGTTTTGAGTTCGAGTTATTTACGTACATAATCAAAATTGTTGTTAAATTACTTGCCATAAATACAATTCAACCTGACTTGATCTATACTCCCTCCGGTCTTAATTATAGGAGCAAATTTTGGAATTGGTTTTGATCCTAATTATAAGAGCAAGTTTTAACTTTTGTCAATTTTTTCCTATAATGCCCCTATTTATACTTATTATTAGGAGTATTTATATATATGTGTGTAGATATATATGTATATCTGTGTTTATGTGTGTCAATATATATGTGTGTATGTCTATATATGTAATATTATTTTCACATAAAAATCGAATTTTTCACTCTAATTATAACTGGTTTCAACTTGTTCTTCTTAAATAAGGTTTTGAGTTCGAGTTATTTACGTACAAAATCAAAATTGTTGTTAAATTACCTGCCATAAATACAATTCAACACTTGATCTGAATTCTTAAATATAGCTTTTTAGAAATATGTTGTTATTAAAGGGGACGGGTCGGTGAGATGAATTAATAGGAGACAAAGAAATTTATTAATTATTTTATAGTGAAAAAAAAAATCAATGGATTTTAAAATAGATAGATAAATGTGTAAGGCACATAGTTGGGGGTTGAAAAAATAGGGAAAAGCACATGGGAGTGTGAAGCCATGATCATTAAGATATATCATGATTTTTTTTTTTTTGGGGACACATAGTCTAATTGTGCCAACATTGTTGTGTACAAATCTATATTTTACACAAAAAAACATTGCACATAAAAATGTTGGTGGTGGCGTGCAAGCAAGGGGCTTCTTTCTCAAAGACATTCTTTGTGTTGAATGCTTCAAAGGGATTTTATCATACCAATAAAAGAAACATCTAAAGTACATCCACATTTGCTTCATTCTCAAGAAACTTAACTACCCCAAATTCTTATCATTAATATTATTACCATAGAGATTTTATTTTTGAAAAAATTGCTGAAAAATTACAAATTGTAAAATTTATTATTTATATCATAGTTCTCAGACCCGGACTGGACCGGTCGAACCGGAGGGTAAACCGGTCCAGTCCAGGGGTCAAACCGGTTCGATTTTTTAAATTATTTTTTTAGATAAAAAAATATTTTTTTAGATAAAAAAATATTTTTTTATTATTTTCTTTAGAATTTCATACTAAGAACTCTAAAATCTTATTTTTTTTAACCGGTTTGACTCCGGTCTGACCCACTGACCATTGATCCAATACCTAGATCGGTCTGGTGGCCGGTCCGGGTTTCAGAACCTTAGCTAAAGACCTAGATTCTTGAACGAGTATAATTCTTCTTTAATTGTGTGTAATATGTTTTCTACTATGTACAAAATGGAGAAGGAATTTGTATATGATTAAGGAAGAGTTGCACTAATTGAAAATATGTTACACTTAGGACAATCAATGTTATAATGTGGGATTTTCCAACGATTTTTTCTTTCTTTTTGATTTGGTTAAGGGCGATATCATTTTAGAAACGTAGAGCATAAAGGGTTTTCATCTCTCTCAACTTATATCATTTACAAGATTCAAACTTTATTTTTGTGCGTGAGACCACTTACCACCCCAGCCAACAACCATTTGGTTTCCTTTATTTTTTTTGGTATAAAACAGTTTAGGTGGGGCATCCTACCAGGGTTAAGACATGCCTCAAGGCTTAAAGAATGCTTACAGAAATACTTACAGATCATCCACCAACAAAGTCCTCACATCATTCCTTTTGAGATAAATGTGGGTTCCTTTATTTTTGTGGTATGCATATTTGATTTGAATTAATAGGATTTAAAGATAAAATTTTTAAAAAATTAATTAGTGAAACATGAGTGATAATATTTATCTAAATAAGAATAAAGAAAATTGTTTAGATCAAAATTATAAACCAGGAATAAATCATGATTTGGATATTTAGATTGATATTGTATAAGTTATGTTAACTAAAATTGAAATTGAATATCTAATGCTTTTTACTTACGAGTATGGAACATTATGCTCTTAAGTTATTATAAAGTTTTGTTCCAGTATATATTTAAAGTATTGCGTGTAGTACTCATTAATGACCTAATTTAATATTTAATTTTTATTTGATTTATACAGGTGATAAAGATAAGAACATGATTTTATTTGATTCATGAAACCAAACAAAAATAAAAAGAAAAGAAAAGCCTTGGAATGAAAATTTAGATATTATATAATTAAATATACATTTTTTTCTAAATATAGTGGAATATCATCAAAAAATAAATAATTGAATTATATAGTTTTTTTTTCTTTTTTATAATTATCTTTCTAGCTGTATGAGTTGATGATTGATGAGAATCTAATTTATGAGTTCTGACTTCAATTGCAACAACATGCATTAGATTCGGAAAACAGGAATATTTTAGATTTCTTTATTTCATCCCATTTTATTTTAAATTTATAATTTAATGAATATAATTGGCAACAACGTTGGTCAATTGTAGAACTAACTATAAAGGAAGTTGCTTGCATGTTTTGCAATGTTTGTTTCCACTCAACTGCTTTCAGCTTCTTTTGTTCAGTTCATTTGGTCAAATAAAGCAAGAAAATTGTATAATACTCAAAAGCACAAAACAGTATTTAAATTAAAATTTATTCAAAAATAGTGACTGGGTATATAATATAGATACAATTCCAAGATTAATAAATAAATGAATATATGTAAATTTAAAAAATAAATTTTTTTTAAAAACAAATTTTATTTTTGGTACAAAGTCACAATTTAGAAATATTTTGTTACAAAGAATATTTAATCATTTTATATTTGTTTATAATAGGAATTAGAATATAATAGATCCCTTAGCGTGGCCCATTGGCCCATTGGGCTAAAAAACTGTTAGGGCCACTTTGACCAATCGAATATCTGTAAACCAAAGATACAAAATGTTAGTACTATGTAACTATGCATAGACCAATAGGGGTTGACACAAGTGGTAAACGGCTTTTATTAGTCAAGTAAGATTTCGAGTTTGAGCTTTGTGAATGTAGAAAATTCCCGCTATGAGACTCTCCCACTATAGCCAAGTGCGCGACACGGGTTGAATTCGGATTAATCAAAATGAAGCTTTGGATACGGGATGGATAACAAAAAAAAACTATGCATTTTTATTTTCTTATTTAAAAATATGACTTATTCATATATTAATTGATAAAAATTACTGCTCTTTGTTAAATTATAGAAGCTTTGTAGTGTATTGATCTTAATCCTTACAAATTCTCTACCCATTTTATCTCTAATAAATATTTCCTTTGATCCTAACTATAGGAACACCTTTGTAGTGCAATTATAATTAGGACCGGAGAAAGTATTATTTTACTTAAATTCATTTACTTAACTCATAAGCTGATGTATAGTCTATTTAAATAGAAAAATGAATTTTTTTATTTCCATATGTTTTAATTAATTATGAATAGACTGAAAATTTATAATTTCAAATAAAGATGAACATAAAAAAAAATATGATAGCTACAAGTGTTGTTGATTTAAAGTGTTATACTTGTCTCAATTTTAGAATACAACTTGTAATAATTTGAGCAAGTTGTTGTGTTATAAATAAAACAGATGACGATTCAAATTTTCAAATTTATAGATTATATATTTACTAATACAGATTTCCAACGTTAAATTTTATGTTTTATTATTAACATTGCACATATAAATGTTGGGTGAGACACACCCACACAGTCGCTGTACAGAAAACGAATAATTGTCCTTGGAGGATTCTGCAGAAAAATCATTAAATTCTCCTGATCTATGCTCAAATTTGCAAGTGCATCAGCACAGGCATTTCCTTCCCTAAACATATGTACAAATACAACATTTGAGAATTTTACAAACAACCTATAAATCTGATTCAGTAAAGAGGACCCAGGCACTCCATCCCACTGTATCTCCTTCAACCGATAAATCACAGCAGTAGAGTCACTTTCCACGATGATACAGTCCAACTTGAGCTGCAATGCTAATTCCATACCAGTTACCACAGCCCAGAGTTCAGCTCTTAAAGCACAACATCTTCCCAACTTCCTTGTAAAACCACCTAGCCATTCACCCATGCATCCTCTGATTAGACTGCCACACCCAACTTGGCGGCTTTCTTCCTTTGATGTGCCATCTGTGTTAATCTTCACCCAACCTTCCGATGGTGCAAGTTATGTTAACTAAAATTGAAATTGAATATCTAATACTTTTTACACACGAGTATGCAACATTATGCTCTTAAGTTATTATAAAGTTTTGTTCCAGTATATATTTAAAGTATTGCGTGTAGTGCTCATCAATGACCTAATTTAATATTTAATTTTTTATTTGATTTATACGGGTGTTAAAGATAAGATCATAATTTTATTTCATTCATGAAACCAAACAAAAAAGAAAAGAAAAGAGAAATTCCTTGGAATGAAAATTTAGATATTATATAATTAAATATACGTTTTTTTCCCTAAATATATAGTAGAATAGTCATAAAAAAAAAAATATACGGGTGTGCATAGTAACGCTCCAGAATGAGTTTTTCCTTAATTTCTGTTTCCAGGAATAAAATTGGATAGGAATTGTGTTTGGTAAATTCGGTTTTTTTTTTTCTTGTTCCCGGGATAAACCGGCTTCTTTTTTGTGCTGGGGAATAAAAAAAAGAAGTAGAAAATTTCTGCTTTTCTATTCCAGGCCACAAAACCAGAATCTATTTTTCTCCTGCTCTCTTCCCCGCCACCGTCGTCGCCGCCACCACCACCACCACCACCACAGCTGCCACCACCACCACCGCCGCCACCACCACCGCCGCTGCCGCCACCACCGACGCTGCCGCCATTAGCGCCATCACCGCCGTTGTCATCACCGCACCGCCACCACCACCCCCACCGCCGCTGCCACCACCACCACCGCCATCACCACCGCCACCGCCACATAAATAATTTTTTGAATATAAAAATTACATTAAAAAAAATGTGTTAACAAACGTAATTCTGATTCTCTCAGTAAAAATAAAATGGGTTAACAAACATAATTCTGATTCTCAGAACTTTTCCCAGGCACAGAATCAGAAAAAACTGTTTCATCTCAGAATCAGTGCTGAGGAACAGAATGGTTCCCATGCACACCCGAAGTGTATTCTCATGTCACACACATGAAATGGTGGGACCCACATATATATATATAATTAGTATTATATATATATATATGTGGGTCCCACCATTTCATGTGTATGTAGGAAATTTTTTTTTTTTTTTACAATTATCTTTCTAGCTGTATGAGTTGATGATTGATGAGAATCTAATTTATGACTTCTGACTTCAATTGCAACAACATGCATTAGATTCGGAAAACAGGAATTTTTTAGATTTCTTTATTTCATCCCATTTTATTTTAAATTTATAATTTAATGAATATAATTGGAAACAACGTTTTGTCAATATCTCTGGCACGCTGCAGAACTAACTATAAAGGAAGTTGCTTGCATGTTTTGCAATCTTTGTTTCCACTCAACTGCTTTCAGCTTCTTTTGTTCAGTTCATTTGGTCAAATAAAGCAATAAAATTGTATAATACTCAAAAGCACAAAAAAGTATTTAAATTAAAATTTATTAAAAAATAGTGACTGGGTATATAATATAGATACAATTCCAAGATTAATAAATAAATGAATATATGTAAATTTAAAAAAAAAATTAAAAAAATTTATTTTTGGTACAAAGTCACAATATAGAAATATTTTGTTACAAAGAATATTTAATCATTTTATATTTGTTTATAATAGGAATTAGAATATAATAGATCCCTTAGCGTGGCCCATTGGCCCATTGGGCTAAAAAACTGTTAGGGCCACTTTGACCAATCGATATCTGTAAACCAAAGATACAAAAATGTTAGTACTATGTAACTATGCATAGAGCAATAGGGGTTGACACAAGTGGTCAGCGGCTTCTGTTACTTAAGTAAGATTTCGAGTTCGAGCTTTGTGAATGTAGAAAATTCCCGCTGTGAGACTCTCTCACTATAGCCAGGTGCGCGACTCGAGTTGAATCCGGATTATTCAGAATGAAGCTTTGGATATCGGATGGATAACAAAAAAAAAAAACCTATGCATTTTTATTTTCTTATTTAAAAATATGACTTATTCATATATTAATTGATAAAAGTTACTGCTCTTTGTTAAATTATAGAAGCTTTGTAGTATATTGATGTTAATCCTTACAAAATCTCTACCCGTTTTATCTCTAATAAAATATTACCTTTGGTCCTAATTATAGGAACACTTTTATAGTGTAATTATAATTAGGACCGGAGAAAGTATTATTTTACTTAAATTCATTTACTTAACTCATAAGCTGATGTATAGTCTATTTAAATAGAAAACTGAATCTTTTATTTTTATATGTTTTAATTAATTATGAAAAGATTGAAAATTTATAATTTCAAATAAAGATGAACATAAAAAAAAATATGATAGCTCCAAGTGTTGTTGATTTTTGTTGTGTTATAAATAAAACAGAGGATGGTTCAAAATTTCAAATTTATAGATTATATATTTACTAATACAGATTTCTAATGTTAGGTTTTATATTTTATTATTCAATTTTTAACCAGTAAATTATAAAATATATTCAACGACAAAAGGTTTCTTATAGTTGTCATAACCTTGTTAAATGAAGTATATTTCTAATATAGTTTCTTTAAAAGATCAATTAACTGATATATTTACCAAGTCTCTTAATACACCAAATTTTCATTAAGACTCCTCTACAACTATTTAGATGCTACCTAGCTTGCAGAGTTGTTAGGGCAAGAAAAAGAAATCAAGTCCCTAAATATAGTTACTATATTGTACAAATACAACAATCAAGGCCACAGAACCCAGGCCGAATGTACGCGCTGACCGATACAATGGACAGAGAACTTCCGGAGAGGGTCCAAGGTACCATCTCTCTTAAAAGAAACCTTTTCTAGGTGTTATATGAACTAGGTGTTAGCTACTCGATTGACTCATACGATACGAGAACCACCTCCGTGACGTATTCCATGTTTCTTAGTATATTCGACCGTGATCATGTCATTGAGTAGGAGGTATCTTATGTTGCCATGGTGTGTGGGTGCCATGGAAACATTTGAAGTATCTTGTTTTGCCATGGTATAGCCATGGAGACGTTTTGGTATCTGTAGTGTTGACCGCGGTGTATGGGAGCCACGGGAAACACTATATATCAAAGTACGAGATGACAAGATCGTTGCGATCAAACCAAAGTGAAGTCTCGACCACCAGAAGGAGTGACTGGCAGACGAAGTGAAGATTCGACGCGTATAGTCCGAACTTTAGTTGAGTACGAAGTTTAGTGGGAAGGGTGCGAATTTCGAGGACGAAATTTTATTTAACGGGGGGAGAAATGTAATACCCTGAAAATCTCATTTATGATAAGTATCATATTGAGTAAATAATACCTATTGGAAATAGGTGAATATGAGGTCTCAAACACCTTGTATTGAGTTTACCTTGTTGTTAGGGTAATTTCTCTTGAAATTAGATAATTTGCAAATAGGTCCCTGAAACGTTTGAAAAATTGCAAATAGGTCCCTAAACACATTATGGGTTATAAATACCCTATGAAAGCTATAAAAGAGGCAAGTAAATATCTATTTGAAATAGGGAATGATATTGTCCCTAATTTAGGTAATTTATTAAATTACTACTTTGAATAAATAAAGGGGGAAAAGTCAAAAAGTATTCAAATGACCAAAATGACCCGTAAATTTTAGTACAGAGTTGTTCTAATTAAGAAAATTATCAACTATTGATAAGAAAGTAATTAAGTAATTATTGGCTATTTACTTAAGTATAAGCAAAAGAAATTCATGAATAATTATGTAAAACCCTAAAATTAGTGGTTTTTGGCTAAAAATTAGTAAAAGCATATGTGCTAATTAATTGGGAATTTTTGAGAAAAATAGATTAGATTAGGTATTTTTAAGCCTAAATGCAAGAATGGACCAATTAGGGAATTTTGGGAAATTTTTAAGAAAATTGAAATAAATAAATAAAAAATTAATTAATTGAAAAATAAATATTTAATAATATTTAAAAGGGGGCAGCCGAATTTTGCTCAAAAAAATAGGATGGGAATGAACAAAGAAAATATCATGATATTTATACAAGTTGTATTATTTTATAATATAATTAATTATTGTGAATAGTAACACAATAAATAGGAAACAGATCCTATCTAGAGAACCAGGTATAGGATTTCCAAAGTCAAGGTAAAATATTGATCAGTGGATTTTTACCTTCTGTTAGACTTTTCCGGAAGTCAATTCCGAGGCCGGTAGAGCATTTTCCTAATAAGACGAAATAGGGAAAAATGCAGATAGTCACATTTTGGACTTGAAGAAAATAAATTCTAACTCAACATCCGAAGATGAGTTTAGGATTTCCTGGACATATTTGGAATCAGTGAATTTTTGTCCAGAGGTTGATGATTCCGGAAATTCGTTTCGCAACCGACACGTTTTTCCGTAAAACTTCCGTCAGGCCGGAGAAGGCCTAGACAGAGTTAAAAAGATAGTTATACTAGACATTTCTAATGAGGAATGAATTGTCTTGGAATTGTATAATCCAGAATTTTGAGATTTTTCCGAAATTACGCGAATCGGGTACCGATCGGAGAAATTCATCTGGCTAAGCTTCTGGAAGGGACACTTGGCACCATTTGATTGGCCAATCCCTTGACTTTTGGGGCATGGAGAAGTCGGCCAAGGGGGAAGAGGAAGAAGGAAAAACTTGTTTCCAAAGTCAAGATGGACGGCCCAAATCGATTCTCACAAAGTTGATCCGACGGCCGAAATCCTACCTCATTTCCTATAAATACCCCCTCCCTTTGGTTTTTCACACCATTCTCCAAGTGAGAACCGAAATCTAGAGAGAGTTTTAGAGAGAGGAGCTCTGGAGAAAAGCTGTAGCGAAGCTCTGGGTAAGTTTTTCGATACTTAAGCTTTCATAACTCTTTCGGTAGTTAGAGTAGAAATGCTATATTAGTCTTTAATCTTCCAAGTATGATTAGATATCATATGTTAGGGGTATTTTAGTCATTATTTCGAAAATCTTGGTGGGGTCGAAGTTTTGGCAAAATTTTGGAAGATTAGAGTTAAAATAGCGAAGCTCTGGCGAAATTCCGCCGATTAGGGGCATCAGGGGCAAAATGGTAATTTTTACCTAAAATGCCTGTTATGATGTAAATCATTGATTAATACTCCCTCTGTCCCTAATTATAGGAGCAAATTTTGGAGTTGGTTTTGGTCCTAATTATAAGAGCAAGTTTTAACTTTTGTCAATTTTTTCCTATAATACCCCTATTTATACTTATTATTAGGAGCATTATATATATGTGTGTTTACATATATATATATATATGTATATTTGTGTTTATGTATGTCAATATATATATGTGTAGATATATATGTGTGAACACACACACACATATATAAACATATATGTGTGTGTGTCTCTATGTATGTAGATAGATCTATATGTATACACATATATATACACACATATATGTTTATATAGTAAGACTATTATTTCAATTAGAAAGCGTGTGAAAAGAAAATTAGATATATGTATACACATGCCTATATAAAAAACAACTAATATACATATATAAACTAATATGTCATGGATATCTAACGTAAGACAAATTAGAAACACTTATAATTAGGAAAACTTGTGTCATTTTAAATTTATATAAGGACATTTTAGGAAAATGAGTAAAATTAACTAATTTAACTCCTCTCCTTAATTCTCCCAAAATCGGTTAAATTGCTCCTATAATTAGGGACGGAGGGAGTATGATTTATATTTCGAAAACTATGTTGGAGTAGGAGTTATGTTGAATTTTTGGAAGATTAGGGTCAAAGTAACGAAGTGCTGGCGAAATTCCGCCAATTAGGGGGTCAGGGGTAAAATGGTCATTTTGACTAAAAATGTCCGTCGTAATGATAGATCCTTAAAAAATATGTTGTTATGTTGATAGGATATCCCTGATTACGTTTTGACCAACCGTCGTGCCGAAATACCGTAAAACGTCAATGAAGGTACGTTCGCGTACTGTAACACTAATCTGATGTTTATTGTATGCGTGTATGTGCTATGTGTATGGTATGCTTTTATGAAGTAGCTGATAGCTCTGTGATATGTTCTTATACTGTTGTTATGCTTGTGGGGTATTGGGATACGATTGCTAGGTGTGAAATGCTAGGTGTGAAACGATTGCTCGGTGTGAAACGACTGCTAGGTGTGACACGATAGCTAGGTGTGACACATGCACTAGGGGTTATGTGCTATTGGGATGTGCTTGTTTGTTGTATGATTGTCTGTAATGCATATGTTGTATATGTAAATATGAGGTTAACCGTTACCTGAGATCCGGTGCGGATCTCAGCTCTTAACATAGCGTCAGGGTTGGGAGGACCGAGGACCGAGGACCGAGGAGAGGGGGAAGCAGCAAGCCTAGAGATGCGGCCGAAGACTTTCTGATGTTGTTCTTTACTTTTTGAAAACTCTCGGTTATTGAACCGTTTCTGTAAATAGCCTGTGGGCATTTTATATCAATATATCAGTTACACTCTTACTCCGATGCTCTACTCTGATGAAACAAAATTTATACTGTTTTTGGAAAACGGGATGTTACAGTATGGATATATGTATGTGTTTACACACAAATATATATAGATACACACAGTGTCTGTGTCCATATATAAACACAAACATATATCTATATATACACATATATATCTGTGTGTGTATGCATATATTTGTGTGTATGTTTATATGTGCGCGCGTGCACACACACACACACACACACATATATATATATATATATATATATATATATATGCATATATCTATATGTATACATATATACACACACATATATTATATAAAGTAAGATCATTATTTCAATTAAATAACGTGTGGAAAGGAAAATTCTAGGTCGGAGAGGTATGCAGCAAGAACTTTTGATTCACTTTTACTTATGTCATTTTAAATTTATACAAAAGCATTTTAGGAAAATAAGTAAAATTAACTAATTTAAATTCTTTCCTTAATTTCCCCAAAATTGGTTAAATATGTCCTATAATTAGGACCAGAGGGAGTACATCAAAAAGAGAAAACAAAAATCCAATTATATTTTATAAAGGTAAAATAGTTAGTTTTTTATTAGCTCCCGTCCTTTCCCCTCCCTCCAATTCCCTCTTGCCAAACATACCCATTCAAACAAGGTAGAGAAAGTGCTTTGGATTAAATTACGCTCTTTTCTTAATTATGCCAGATTTATACAAAACATTAATAAACATGCAAATAAAAATTTAATAATTTAAATAAAAAATTATTTGATAATTTTAAAATGTTTCAAATTTCAAAACATTAGCCTTTAAAAAAGGTTTGTATGTTATAATTTTTATCTATCATTGACCTAGATTAATCTTTTGATGTTTAATAAACATGTACCTGTGCAATAACAAAATAGTATTATGCAACTTTATTTAAATTTATAAAGTAGTTTAGATTTTATATAACTAATAAGCATTGCAATATAGAGTTTTTGAAAACCTGGTTCCCAACTAAATCAAAAATAATAAATATTTCCAAACTTGGCATCCTTCACATGTAGAATATTGCAGAACCATCTATTATCTTGAAACATAATATTTTGACAGGTTAAATACTAGGTGATGTGAACTTTTGGAAACGTAGGCTGAATGGAGACATGTGTACTCTCAGTCCTGTATGACCTGGGAAACAAAGTCATAGCGTCCTGCTTTTGGAATGTGGGTGAGCCTAACCCGTCTCCTAAAATTTTGATATAAAAAAAAAAAAACTATGCATTTATTTATTTTATTTAAAAATATGACTTATTCCTATATTAATTGATAAAAAATAATCCTCTGTCTAAATTATAGAAGCTTGTTAGTAGATTGATGTTAATCCTCACGAAATCTCTACCCGTTTTATTCTAATATATATTATTTTCTTCAAATTAATTTACTTAACTCATAAGCTGATGTATAATCTATTTAAATAGAAAAATGAATTTTTTATTTCCATATGTTTTAATTAATTATGAAAAGAATGAAAATTTATAATTTCAAATAAAGATGAACATAAAAAAATAATATGATAGCTATAGGTGTTGTTGATTTAAAGTGTTATACTTGTCTTAATTTTAGAATACAACTTGTAATAATTTGAGCAAGTTGTTGTGTTAACAGAAGAGAAGATTGTTCAAAATTTTAAATTTGTAGATTATATATTTACTAATACAGATTTCCAAAATTAAGTTTTATATTTTATTATTAAATTTTATTGAATTTTTAATAAGTAAATTATATAAAATATAGTTTTCAAAATTTTCAACACCAAAAGGTTCCTTACATTTGGCCTAACCTGGTTAAAGAAGCATTTTTTAAATATAGTTTCTTTAAAAAATCAATTAACTGATATATTTACCAAGCCTTTTAATACCCCATATTTTCATGATTGATTGGTCCACAATTTTGCAGATGCTACTCAGCTTGCAGAGTTGTTGGGGCACGACAAAAGAAATTAAGTCCCCATATTAGTGTCATCTAACCCATTGTATCACATTATATAAAATAGTACTGCGAAAAATGACTTAAAGGAAGTTGTTGGCATGTTTTGCAATGTTTGTTTCCACTCAACTGCTTTCAACTGCGAAAAAAATATGTATTTATAAATTTTAAAAAAAAAAAAACTGTATTTATAACCTCTTGTTCTTGGGTTCAACTGACAAAAGGGTCGGATACTCTCACCAAAGGGAGGAGGTTCGATCCTGAAATTGGTCAAGGAGCTGGATGATGCATTCTAGATGATGTGAACTTGTGGAAATGTAGGTTGAGGTTGAGGCATGTGTACTCTCAGTCGTGTATGTCTTAGAGAGCAAAGCTATAGCGTCTTACCCTTGAACTATGGGTGAGTCCAAACCCTCCCCTTAAATTTTTATATTAAAAAAAAACTATGCATTTATATTTTTTTTATTTAAAAATATGACTTATTCGTATATAAATTGATAAAAAAAATACTCCTCTTTGTCTAAATTATAGAAGATTGTTAGTAGATTGATCCAGGAAAGTCCAAAAGGCCACGGCAGCGAAAACGGACACTCCGAAGAAGGCCCTTTTCCATTTCTCTCTCTCTCTACGTCCATATGTACCATAATCTTTCTCTGCTTCAGTGAAATCAGTGAGACACCAGGCTTGTTCTCTAATTTATTCACCATGCTCTTCATAATTTATGCTACTATTTATCCACAATAGTCGTTTCTTTCTGGGCTTTTAAACTACTGGAATTAGACGATCATCAAAGATCGGTTTTATCTTGCGTTAATGTGATTTTGTTAAATAAATTTAAATACGACTTTCCTGGTCGTTTCTGTATTGCATTTCCCTGTAATCTCTCGATGCTTATCTTCTGATCAATTTTATATACGATAAAACTCAGACAATTTTGAAGAGGCCAAAAAGATCAGCTCTTTCTGTTTGGTATTTATTATGGCGGTAGTTGAGAATGCCGGAGCCACAATCGGCTCATCCAGTGAAAATTTAGACAACGGTGTAGTATCATTGGACTCAACTGTGACTAATGAGGTGGAGAAATCGAAACCCAGAACCAGAACTGGGGCTATTGTAAATGGTTTAGAAACTGATGTTCAACCCGTCAACGGCGATCAGAGTCTGAAGGATGTGTTCGGCCATCAGGATAGAGCTCCCTCGGTCCCTAATGGCAATTACAAGTATCAAATCACTCAGATGCGAAATGGGTTTGAGGCAAATGATGGGTTCAGAACCTGCCGATGGAATAATCCTTATGAAATCTCTACTATTTTTATCTCTAATAAATTTTATTTTCTTCAAATTAATTTACTTAACTCATAAACTGATGTATAATCTATTTAAATAGAAAACGGAATTTTTTATTTCCTTATTAATTATGAAAAAACTGAAAATTTAGAATTTCAAATAAAGATGAATAAAAAAAATTATGATAGCTACAAGTGTTGTTGATTTAAAATGTTATACTTGTCTCAATTTTAAAATACAACTTGTAATAAATCCAGCAAGTTGTTGTGTTATAAATAAAACAGATGATGGTTCAAATTTTCAAATTTATACATTATATATTTACTAATACAGATTTCCAATGTTAAGTTTTATGTTTTATTATTAAATTTTATTGCATTTTTAACAAGAAAATTATAAAATATAGCTTTCAAAATTTTCAAGGACAAAAGGTTCCTTATAATTGGTCTAACCTTGTTAAATGAAGCATCTTTTAAATATAGTTTCTTTAAAAGATCAATTAACTGATATATTTACCAAGCCTCCTAATACACCATATTTTAATCCTGGACTGCTCCACAATTGCAGAGTTGTTGGGCCATGAAAAAGAAATCCATTCACGGAGCACATCATCCCACCAAGTTAATTTTTGGGAGAATCATTGCCAAGGCCCAATTAAGGTCTAAAATTGTAAAAAAGCCCCAACAACTTTCACATACCAAAAAGGGCCCTAGGGCATTTTCTGATATAAACGTTAACAACTAAAACAGCCAAATTGACAACAAAATAAATACTCATTAACAACTAAATCAGTCGTATTAACAACAATATTTTAACAACTAAATCAGTCACTTTAACAACAATGTCAGCCTCGGTTAACAACTAAATCAGTCAAACTAACAACTAAATTTTAATGAAAAATCTCAGAAAAGGCCCTAGGGCCCTTTTTGGTATGTGAAAGTTGTTGGGGCCCTTTTTGCAATTTTGGACCTTAATTGGGCATTGGCAAGGATTCTCCCTTAATTTTTTATCACACTTTTTTTCTTTGTACTCTGACTAATTTTGCGTTTTTTATCTTTTTAAATTTAGTTAATTTTTTTTAATTATAAAATTTAAATTTCTATGATGAATCATCTTCCATATAGAATTAAATATGATTTATTGTATTTTAATTAGTCAAAGTACAAATGAGGTGGTGTTACTAGAATATGTAAGTATTTCTCCTGCCAAAGTGGGAGGGGTGGAATTAATAAGTAAAACATGATTAACATTAATTTTGGCTTAAATAGTGTTAGTTTACAAATTACAATCATATACTCCATTGGTCTCTTACTCCCTTTAGCTATTTTACATCAGTTTTTTTTTTTTTTTTTTTCCGGAGCCATTTTACATCAGTTAAAAAATAAAATTGTTTCTTGTGAAAACTTTTAAAAATATTTTTAAAAAAAGTCACTAGTTAAAGAAGTTTGGTTAATTAGTTACATTTTTTTTCCCTACAAGCAGTGTGAAGAAAATAAATGTTTTAAACAATATTTATTACTCCCTCCGGTACTAATTATAAGATATATTTAACCGTTTTTGAAGAGATTAAAGAAAGAAGTTAAATTAGTTAATTTTACTTATTTTCCTAAAATGCCCTTATATAAATTTAAAATGACATAAGTAAAAAATGAATCAATTTTTCAAATAAAAATTTTCTTTTCCATACGCTATCTAATTGAAATAATGATCTGCTATATATATATATATGTGTGTGTGTGTACATATATATCTAGACACATATATATGCTCATACACACACATAAAAACATACACACAAAGATATATATGTATATATATGTGTGTGTTTGTATATGCAGGGGCGGACCTAAGGGGGGCTAGCGGTGGCGGCCGCCCCCCCTAAAATTCAAAGGAAAAAAAATGGCTATGTTGTGATGGTGTGTTGCATGATCACAGTGGGGCGTGTCTTCGAGTTTTCATGTACCGAGTAGGGAGAGGATCGGTAGTTATGGCGGAAGCTTGGGCAATCATATGGGCTCTGACAGAACAGGGGATGGTAATTAGTTTCCACGGTCCCAAAAGATCCAGTGTGTTCCTCCTCTTTCTTGTTTCCAATTTCCCTTTTCTCTTTAAATAACCAGCACACACACATGGAGTTGCTAACTGAGGAGGAAGAAAAGAAAGCTCAATGCAGTGCACTTACTGAACAAAAGAGGAACGGGAAACTATTCCAACGGTGGTGAACAACTATGAGCAACAGACTTGAACGGAGAAGAAGAATAATCGAAGCCTCCAGAATATTTTTTCTCCCAACGCTGAAGAAACGACCGATGATAAGATGAAAGAAGAAGAAAAATATGAAATATCTAAGGCCGTGGTGAGGCTTTGAATAGAGAAGTACTAAAATGCCCTCCTTGCAATAGTTAATCAACAAATTAATATGACCTTTTGGTAATTTGAAAATAAACTAAACCAAAATAAAGGTATTTATTGTTTGCATTATATTATTGTTGTTGATGTTGTGAGGAACCGAAAATAATAATGCAAATAATTAAAGGCAAAAAAAAAAAAAACTGAAAGATAATCCTAATATCTTCATTTAAATATTTAAATATTTGAATGAAGATATCCCAAGATACTAAATAAACTAATAAAATTTTATTAAGATATCCTAAAATTAACCATTGATCCACAACTTAGCTAATGGGAGTAACTACTTAAAAATAAATAAATAAAATTATTAATTTAACTTTGCTAGCTAGTATCTAAATTTACACATCCTAAATATTTAAGGAACACTCAAGAAATCATAAAATGTTCATAAATAATAGAAAAAACTAAAACAACATAAGAGAATATTCCCCCCCCCCTCCTAATCTATTATCTTAGTAGTCATACAGTGAGTTTGACAAGATTTTTAATGGTTTTCACCAGAGCAATAATCTTGAGTTGAATAGTAAATGTGGCTAAGGACAAAGAAGGTGAAAAGTAAATGTAACATTTCACAAAATTCGCCCCCGTCATTAAAATTCCTGGGTCCGCCCCTGTGTATATGTACACACACATATACATATTTGTATACACACACATATGTTTGTCTATATATATTTGTGTGTAGACACACATATAAATATACAGACACATATATATACATACATACATATATGTATACACACACATATATATCTAAAAGTTTCATTGATTGGAAGAGTCTACGCACCCACATACATATATTTAGTGTTACCCATTTCTGACGTGCTGCGTCGGGCTAGGATTTGTTGAGTTCATTTCCCAGGGTACGTGGTAACGGTTCGAGGTCGATGAGCCGGGGTGTCCCTCAATCTCTCATGCGATGTCGTCTTTGGCGCCTTGTGGTTTGCGGGCGGTTGGCCGTGGCCGACATCCGAGGAGAGTGCCGTGGTTTGGACCGCCCAGAGCTACAAGCGTGAGATGGTGCGAATCAAACCTGGCACTCAATCGGCCAAGAGGCAAGATACTGGCACCAAGGCTCGTCATTGAAGCTCGGGGCCGTTGTTACTTCCACGGTGTGACTCTTGGGAAACCTCTGCCGATCTTGCCCATGATTGCCTATGACACTGTCTTCACGAGATTGGGGAGGTGCTTTGATCCTCGTGTCCGCCCCCGAATTTCGTGCGCATTTAATGCTCTGGTGGTACGTTACACGTCTTCTCAGCCTTTTGGGGTGAAAAGTCGTGGTTACCCTCGTCGGTTGGGTTTCTTTTGTTTTGAATTTCCCTCCTTCTTTCCTCTCGATATAACTTGCTGGCATTTCTCTTTTTGCCCACTTTTTCAATTCGCTCACTCTCCCCCACACACGGAAATTCTTCTGCGCAAAGTCAGAATCTGTTCTTTCCTTCCGAGTGTCTCGGAATACTACGAAGAATCAAAGCTTCTTTCTTGTTCGGAATTTTTCATCTACTTTATTGTCGATTTTACGCAATCTTCGCGTATTCGGGTATTTTATCTTTTTATATTGTTCTAGCATTTTAGTTCTCCCTCTTCCCCTTTTCTTTCTGGTGTGCCCCTGTATTACAGGTTTTACGGGTGGAGTGTTTGTGAGTTGAGCTATCGAACCCATAGGTCTTGTCCTTTTGAGTGTCTGTTCTTAGTTGTTTCCCCCTCCTTCTTACCCTTATGTTGGTTGTATAGGTTTGAGCTCTTGATGGATAGGGAAAACATTCTTCGTCTTCACATCGGCCTTTAGATCCTAACGACGATGAGGTGCTTCGTGAGCGTTATCCCTTTTTTTATTGGGTTGTTTGCTTGGGACCTCCTTAGGAGGAGAAACGGTCTTTAGCCCTCCGTGGTCGATCGGGTGCGCGACGGCTGGGAGCCCGGCACTGTGGTTCTGGACCCGTCAGTCGAACCTGGCCTTATTAGGCCAGATTTTCATAGTTTATCGATGTAGAGCCTCTTTTAGCCGAGCCGAGTAGCGCTACCAAGCGCATCGTCCGTCAAGTCGGGGTCATTACCAGCTGGCTATCACGGTCCCTGTTGGGATTGTGTTGCCGAGAGCTCTTCCCTTATTGCGAGTGGGCAAGACGGTATGGCCGAAGTCATCCTGGGCTCATGTCGGCATAACTCGTTAGGCGAGCATGCCCGGACTTCAAGGGTCTTCCTTTCTCAGATTTGTCGTCATCGGGTATTCGCCTAGTTCGACTTTAGTTTTATTTCATTTTGTTGTAGGTAAATGGAGTCTACGTCTTCCCTCGTCTTTGCTTGAACCGGAGGACTCGGATAGTCCTTCACCGGCTCTGCGTTCCAAGTATCCCTGGGTGACTAGGCGGAATGCTCACCATACGTTCGCGATGACCGGCGGATATGGATAAAGTAGGGTCTCACGGCCATCGGGATGTCGTCTTTCCCCGAGGAGGATGAGCCGATCTGCGCCATTCGGGAACAAGCTATCCTAATTTCTTTCTTTTCTATCGGGATTATATGACCCGGCTCGGTATTCGCTTTCCGTTTACCGGGTTCCAAATGTCCGTCCTACACTACCTTCATCTGGCTCCTTCTCGGCTTCACCGAGCGGGTGGGCTTATCGCGGCGTTCGCCTATCTATGCGGGACAATGCAACCCGCTATTCCGTGTACCGCCGCCTTATTCCTTCATTTTTTCTCCCCTTTCACCCCTCGGTCGGGTAGGGAACCGCCCTCTCGAAAGGGCTAACTTCTCTTCGTGCCGAGGCGGACCGGAAACTCATGAATTCTTTCTCGAACTCCTTCAAGCATTTCAAAAATGCTTTCTTTAAAGTTGTTGCAATCCACGGGAAGTGCCACTGTTTCGAAAGCCGCTGGTCCGGGCGTTGAATGGCACTTCCCCCTTTATTGGTCCTCCGAGCACCATCACTTCTCCTCTTCCACCTACCAATTCTCGTAAAAGACCTCTCGAAGACGAGAGAGAGTATGCCGCTCGGATGCGTCTTACGTTGCCGAACATGGTGTCAAAAGAGCGGCCTCCTATATTAAGAAGGCCGGTGAGTCATCCGGCTCGGCCTCCGGTATGAGCTTTATTGCTGTGAATTCTGTTTTTCTGCACGCCATTCGGGAACTAACGGGCTTCTCCTTTAGATTTCTTTCTTTTCTATCGGTCAAGTTGCTATGAATCGAACCCGGCTTATCTTGAGTATTCGCTTTCCGGTGTTGGGAAGCCGGGTTCCGGGAAATGTCCAGTGCCTACACTACCTTCAAGCGAGCTCCGCGGCTTCTCGGCTTCCAAAGCCTTACGCGTCGAAGTGGGCTTCTGTCGGCGATTCGGCCGCTATCTATGCGGGACGAGTGAAACCCGCTTCTTCTCCGTCATTGACCGCCGCGGCTTAGGTAGTGCCTTCATTTTTCTCCGGTCTCTACCCCTGCCGGAACGGGTCCAGGTTCCGAACCATCTCCTCCATGCTTGGAAAGGGCTAAACAGGTTCTCGTCTCGTTCTGTTTCTCCTTTGCGACATCGGCTCTGTTCATCGACCAAGTGGCTTCAAGCGGAGACGGGCACAGGTGAAGACATTTCAAAAATCGGCATGGCCTTCTTTCCGCCACGTTGGCTTTTGTCTCCTCAACCTCTTTCGAGACGAAGTGCTTCATGGTTTACAGAAAGTGTCCGGCGAGGTCAGGAGCTCTTGGATTATGGCGGGCTGGCCGCATCTCCATGGTTATTGGTCCTCCGAGCTTCGCGAATCACGAGCTCCTCTTCCACCTATCAATTCGGAGGTAAAAAGTGAAACTCTCTGAAGACGAGAGAGAAGGTTGATCTGAAAGCTCAGGCTGAAGACGGAACTTAAAAGTTGCCGAACATGCCGTGTCAAAGCCGGCGGCCTTCTATCGATTAACCGGGCGCGCGAGCCCATGCCGACTGAGTCGGACCCGGAATCCCAGGTGGAGGTTAATCATAAATTGGCCGATGCCATCTCTCGTCTAGTCGAAGCCAGACTAATCGCCAGGCTGAAGTCCTCCCACTCTATGTCTATGGATGCGGTCAAACGGCTTACGCGCAGCGTAGCGAGTTATGTACGCGGTTGCAGCAAGTCCGAGGCAACCTGGCGGAGGAGAAGACCGCCCATGAGAAGGCGGTGGCGGCGGTAAGGAAAACCGCGTCGGATTGCTTCGAGATGGCCCTAGCCAGTTGAGTACTTAAACCCGGGGTTAAGCGAACGTGGTGGGTATGGATGTCGCTCCGCTTCCAAGATGGTGTTCTTATTCCTCCGCCTTTATCTCCTGAAGATAGGTCGGCCGGATGCCGAAGTGAGCAGCGGTGAGCAAGCCGCAGAAGAGGCTGCATCCGGGCCGGACCTAATGGCGAGGCCGGCTATGCGGCGAGGGCCCCCTAGCTTTTGTTGTCTTTTTCTTTTTGCTTTCTTTGTTTTCGGCTTTTGATGCCGATGGTATATTGTACCTCCGAACTTTTAACTTTATGAATGAATATTCAATTAAGTAGCTCGTTACATACTTTTACCTTCATGCGTACAGTGCACATGGGATAGTTTTAGACCGGGCGGGGTCTTTAAAGGATTAGAGTCCGCTTAGTACTCTTACGG
This sequence comes from Acacia pycnantha, assembly GCA_025563575.1. Taxonomy (NCBI): domain Eukaryota; kingdom Viridiplantae; phylum Streptophyta; class Magnoliopsida; order Fabales; family Fabaceae; genus Acacia; species Acacia pycnantha. The sequence goes on from JAMWYP010000079.1 coordinate 439,999, forward strand.
TGTCGAAACCGGGTGCATGAGTAGGGGTGTCTATATATACCGCTACGAGGTTCGGAGTCGTATTCAGGATTTTTAACCAGGGTAAGGGTGAATGGTCACATGCTCATCCGTGGTCGTCGTTGGGACACACTTTGACCATGTGGACCTGATCAGGGTCCGTTATGACTATTCACCTTCTTACTTAGGTGTCAATTTCGAAAGCATCAAAATATTTACCGGGTGTATAGACCTCGGTGTGCATGCGCTTATTTAACGAATCATTTTGACCCTCTTAAAATTGAACATTTGGTCAACAAACCATTTATTTATTCAAGAGATGATTAGCTTTATAAAGCGACAATGAAAGGAAAGTTTGCAGAAGGGAAATGACTGAAACCAAAATAAGCTTGAAATAATAAATCAAAAACTTAACTCGGACATTGGGTGTCCGTTGTGGCATCCTGGCTGTGACTGGGCCCTAACTATAGTAGGCCCTTAATTTGTCGCCATTCCATGTCCTCTTGACGGATTTTCTTGTCAGTGTTTCGAGAACATACGCTCCTTTTTCCAACTTCTCCTTGACTCGGTCGGTCCTTCCCAATTTGCGGCGAGCTTGCCGTCTGGGCGTTCTTGTTACCGATCGTCGGCCCTTCTTAGGACCAGGTCGCCCGGTCAAATGCCACAGGTTTGACCTTTCTATTGTGTTTCGCCGCCATCAGTTGCTTGGCTGCTATGTCTCGGCAATGGGCCGTGGTTCTGACTTCATCTACCAGCTCCATCTCGGTTGCCAACGCCCTTGAATTCGATGGTTCTCCTTCCTCCGGGGTTACGAGCCTTCTCCAAGATGGTGACCAACTTCGCCAGGGATCATGGCTTCGCATCCATATGTCATGCGGAAAGGCGTCTCTTGGGTAGGCGATTGGATAGTTGTGCGAACTCCCATAAGACGTTATAAAGCTGCATTCGACCCAACAGTGCCGGCCTCTTGCATCTTTTTCGAAGTCCATCAGGGATTACCTTGTTTGCCGCTTACGCTGTCCGTTTGATTGTGGGTGTTCGGTGATGCAAAATGATGTGTGATGAGGAGGTCCACCATCATATCCTGGAAGTTCTGTCAGTGAGCCGAGTGCCATTGTCTGTCACTATCTCGGCCGGGATTCCGAAGCGGGAGAAGATACTCTGGTGGATGAAGCGGGACCACTAGCCGATGTGATGGTGGCGGCGGTTCGGCCTCAATCCACTTGGTAAAGTAGTCCACCGCCACGATTAGCCATCGAAGTTGTCAGGGGCCGGCTTAAACGTTCGAGTAGATCCATTCCCCATTTAAAGAAGGGCCATGGGGCAGAGATATATTCCATGTCGATGGAGGGGACCAAATGATTTTGGCGTGTTTCTGCATGGTGGGCCAGTAGTACCCGACCCTAAGTGCCTTTCTTGCTAATGCTTTTGCACCCATGTGTTGCCCGTTAATTCCTCCATGGGTCTCGGCGAGGACATATCTACTTTCGTGAGTGCCCAGGCACTTTAACATCGGTGTATGCAAGCCTTTTCGGTAAAGGCGATCGTACATCATTGTGTATACCGCGGCTTCCGTATCAGTTTTTGAGCATTCGCCGTTCCAAGGGAATAATTCCCCTCTCAATGTAGTCCTCGGCGGCTTCCTCCAATCGGTGGCATCGGATATGACCATTACGAGGTCGGCTCTTCCACCTTTTGTTGTATGACGGTTACGTGGTTGGTCGTCCCTTTAGTGCTAGCCAGTTTGGAGAGTATGTCGCTCGGACATTTTCCCCTCTTGGTATATGGGTAACCTTTACTTCTTCGAACTCGGCTGGATATTCTTGACTTTGCTAAGATACTTAGCCATTAGAGGCCCTTTAGCTTTGATATGTCCCATCTATACGGCGGCGGCGAGTTGTGAGTCGGTGAAGGCAGAGACTCTTTGTGCGTAGAGCTCCTTGACTGTTGGAGTCAGGCCGGGAGCGCCTCATATTCGGCTGATTGTTTGACGTCGGAAATCTAGTTGTAGGGAGTGTTCGATCGTCACTCCTTGGGGCTCTCTATGATTATTCCGGCTCCACTTCCCTTGAGTGGGACGAACCGTCGACATATACTTTCAGTCGATGTTGCGGGGTCTTCATTAATTGGAGTTAGTTCTTTGAGGAAATCCGCGAGAGCTTGTGACTTAATAGCATGTCGTGCTTCGTATGTGATGTCGAATTTGGATAACTCAATAGCCCAGTCATTCGGCTGCCCAGTCAAACATGGAGCACTGTCGAATGGGTTGGGTGGTTCGAACCGTTATCTTGTGAGCTTGGAAGTACGGGCGCGGTCTGCGTGCCGTCATTATTATGGCGAAAGCCAATTTCTCCAACTTCGATATCTTAGCTCAGGAGCTTTGCAAAGCTTTGCGACGAAGTATATTGGTTCTTGGCCATTCTTTCCTTCCCGAACCGAGCGGAGCTCACTGCTTCTTTCCCAACTGATAAGTAGAGGAAGAGGGTTTCGCCGGGCTGTGGTTTCGATAAGACTGGCGGAGTGGCCAAGCATTGCTTAATCTTTGAGAATGCGGCGTCGCACTCAGGGGTCCAATTTCTGTCGTGTCCTTTTTAAGTAATTTGAAGAAAGGCAAGGCGCTTTACGCGATTTGGGCGAAACTGGTTACTGCGGCCAAACGGCTTTGTCAAGCTGCTGGACCTCCTTCTTGTTCTGGGGGCTGCATGTCTAATACGGCCTTACACTTATCGGGGTTCGCCTCGATTCCTCGGGTGGTAAGCAAGAAAGCAGAGGAATTTTCTGCCGGTACTCCGAACGCACATTTTGCAGGGTTCAGCCGAATCTGATGCGCCCTTAACTTGCTAAATGTTTGCTCAAGATCTCGGATGTGATCATTGGGATCACATGATTTGACAATCATGTCGTCGATATAGACCTCGATGTTATGGCCTATCTGATTCTCGAAAACCTTATTCATCATCCTCGGTAGGTTGCCCAGGCATTTTCAAGCGAACGGCATGACGTTGTAGCGGTAATTTCCTTCTCCGTTATGAAGGAAGTGGCTTCTTGGTCATCGGGGTGCATGGCGATCTGGTTGTAACCGAGTACGCGTCCATGAGCAGCCGAAGTTGATAGCCGGATGAGTTATCTACGAGCGATCAATGTTCGGCATTGGATAGGCGTCTTTAGGGCATGCTTTGTTCAGGTCGGTATAGTCGGTGCATACTCTCCATTTGCCATTTGGCTTTGAAACCATCACCACGTTGGAAAGCCACGTGGTATATTGTATCTCCAGTGGCGAAACCGGCCTCCAATAGTTCGCTCCACGTGTTGGTTCGGCGCTACTGCCTATACGTGCCTACTTTCGTACTATGGTTTGGATTGTTTCCAAGTACGAAGTCTTCTACCTCTCCTTCTGGTTCTGGCTGAGGTGTCCCCTTTTCTTCTCGTAGGTCTAATTCGATCATATTGATCGGTTCTTGGATCTTTTTGTGCTCTGGATCCGTTGTTCCGGATCTTGCTTTTACGTTGATTGTCTCGTTGTAACACTGCTGGACTCTTTCACATATATATCTAAAAGTTTCATTGATTGGAAGAGTCTACGCACCCACATACATATATTTACAAAAAACTAAACACATTTGAGAGAATAAAATAGGGGTAATTTAAGAAGAACTTCCCTTAGATATTTTCTCCGTTGGCTCGGCGTATCTCCTCCTCCTCAAAGGCTCCGCTAATAACGTTGCAATCGAACTCCGTGTCGGAAATCTTGTCTTCGGATGCCGGCTTCTTCCTCTTGCCCTCTCTTCTATTCTCGGGAGTCGGATTGTTTGATCGGTCATTACGCTTTCGCTTTTCTTTTGTGCGTCCTGTGTTTTTATTACGTATTGACGCAATTTTCCTTCTCGAACGAATTTCTCGATGGCTTGCGAAGTTCATAGCATTGATCCGTGGTATGCCCTTTACAATCGTGAAAAGAACAATAACGGGGCTGGTCTGAGTTGGACCGTTTCCTGAGGGGATGAGGTTTTTCGACCTTCCGCATCTCGGTCGACGCTACTTCCCTCCATAGGTGGGGCCAGGGGAACATAGGGGTATAATAGTCAAATTTATTCTTCAAGTCATCCTTGGTTTATATTGCTTATTATCAGTTCCTTTCCGCGGCGGTCTTGCTTGCGGCCGTCGGACTGGATTTATCCCTTGGCGGGGTGTTCTTGTCAGGGTCCCTTCGCGCATTCGCTTGGCGCATTTGTTCCACCTCAAGTATTTCTTCGGCCGTGTCATGAAGTCCTTTAAGCTCTTAGCGGCTCTTTGAAAAATGATTCGGCTCGGCTAGCTGTCCGGAGCCATCGGCCGGGAGGTGGGCGTGCACTTCCTCCTTTAATTTACGGAATGATTAAAGCGATCCAAATAGCTTTGGAGTAATTCGTAGGGCCGTTGCACGATTTTGGATAAGGTATATTGAGACTTGAGTGTTTCTTACTAGTTGCGAATAACTCGAAAACCTTTGCCAAGTCATCAAATTTAGACCAAACCACTTTAGGGCTGGTCCCTTTAGGGTTGTGGCGAAAACCCTACTTATGATTGGTTCTCGAGGCCTCTACACATCATGATCATCGAAAGTCGTCCACATGAGTTGTTGGATCCTGCGAACTTGCGAACTCGGTGAGGTTCGGCTTTCTGGGAAGCGTGCTCACGAGGATCTTGGGTGAAAAGGGGTGTTTTAGCCTCGGCATATCTTCCTTGACGAGAATCGTGTGGGGGATGTCGGGTCGACCCTTCGCTCGGGAGGACTTCCCCCTTTGTGATTCTTTGGTAGGAGGCCGCCGCCCTTTTAGTATTGTCTATTGTCTTAAAACTATGACCTTCTGGTCGGGTTCCCACGTTTTGTCATCCCGATCATAGGCGGGTGCTTTTAGGTTCCCTTCTCAGGTTCCGCTCGTCGATGCGATGAAATTGAAGAGTATAACGTTTGTCCATATTCTCGTGCGTTTCATCATGGCGATTTGTCAGGTTATGGAGTGTAAGGAAGTCCGGATTACGGGCCGGGGTCTCTGACTTACAAGCTGGATTGGATCTCTGTGGCTCACGGCGATGTCCCAGCGGCTGCCGATGAACCGTCTCGGACTCGTTCCCATTTTCGGGTTGATCTTGATTCGGGCCACGAGGTTCCTCAAATAACCGGTCTTCATTGTCCTGCTCATTGCCCCGATAGGGTTGGTCGTTGCTCGGTGTCTTTGTGGTTGCGGGGTGGTTGACGTTGCTCTCGGTTGTTCGAACCATCTCCATGCTTACGTATGTATCTGCGGTGTTAACCCTCATTGGTCAAGGAATCGAAATTTATCGTTCCCCACGGACGGCGGCCTTGTTCAGGTGTAGAACACGGATGTCATGGGGAGTGATTTGATATAGGATCTAGGGTCTCGATGCAGGTACCAATGTGATAGCACACGAGACAGAGAGGATCAGGAACACAACACGGCGCTTGGCCGATGGAGTGGGGTGTGTGCTCGGTGTGACAGTATGTAGATTAGTCTAGGTTTAGAGCGTGTGTACCTTAGGGCATTGCTTGGGTATTTATAGGACCTACGGAGCGGCTTTGGCGTGATTCCGGGCCTATTATCGAGCTGCCTATCCTTATGCGGATGTGTTCCTAGATACCCGGGGTAGTTGAGATATTCCAGGGTTACGGATATGATGGATCTGATGTGCCTACCCTTGGTTGGGCCTTCATGTGATTGGGCCTTATCTAGGTCCGTAACACATATATTTACAAAAAACTAAACACATTTGAGAGAATAAAATAGGGGTAATTTAAGAAGAAATTGATAAAAATTATGATGTTGTCTTATAATTAGGACCAAAATCAACTCTCAAATGTTGTCCTATAATTAGGACCGGTGGGAGTATATTATAAAATACGTAAAAGCTCCTTATATATATTAATAGTAAACTAGTAATCAAGTTTGATGTACTCTAGGCGTTGTTTGAAAGGTGACAAGACAAATAATAGAATTCATGACCTTAATTTCATTCCAAGCGGCACAGAAGATGAATTAAACATGTTTTTATTTATAATAGCCTCAATTATTTTTGCCAATTCACAGTGGTGGGAAGTTGAGGATATTTTTTCCCTTTAATATGTTAATTAAGCATATTTTCCCATTGTATCCCATTATATAAAATAGTAATAGGGTTATATGTTTTGTCTCCTGTACCACTCAGTGTGTGTTTAGATAATAGCTTTTACGTTTTACAAGGTAAATATGTGAGAGGAGTTTTTTTTTTTTTTTTTTTCAGCTTGTGAAAAATAACTTATAAAACCATGGTTTCAAAGTTACCCAAACTTGATTGTTCAAAAAAAGTTACCCAAACTTGCACTTTTTTCTTTGTACCACACTAGCACACTATTCACATGGTGAGAGATTAAAATTTGTATTACATAATTAGCTTTAGTAAATTAATATAATTCCCTACTTTTATAAAATTCTTAATTCTCCATTATAAAACTTCATTATGATATACTCCATCTGGTCTTTATTATAAGACACCAACTAGTAAGTGCATTTGGTCATTTTTATAAGGCACTTGTTTGTTTTCAAGGAGCATTAATTACTTTTTTCCATGTACACCCATCATTAATAGGGACAGTGGGTGGGGTAACAATAATATAATATTCGAGTTTAGTACAACTAGTAGGGGTAATATTGGAAATTACTTAAATTGTAGGGTAACTTTATTGACTTTAACTGTTTTTATTGGTTTGTGTGAATTATTAGTTGGTGCCTTATAATATATACATACATATATATATATATATATATATATATATATATATGGGTTAAGGTGCGGATTTGCCAACGAACTATTACCCGAGGAGCATCTGGCACAAAAAAACAATTGAGGAGACCAAATTGACCAACAAACTATTAGAAAGTGAAGAAAAACACAATTTGGTGCATAATTGCTAATGAACTATTACTCCTTCACTGTCTTGGTGTCTCCATCTTTCATTGGCTGTCACAGTGTTAGTGACGTCGAAGTCTCCAAAGCTTCAATTGTTGTTGGGTGTTTTACTCACCCTCTTGAACTCATCCAGCAGTCCACAGCTTTCGATCGGCACGCGCCTTGCACCCTGGTTGCATCCCGCCGATGCCACAAGCAGCAACCGCGCGCTACCACAGTGCCTGCTCGCATGGGTCCCATCTCTGTTGGTTTTTGCCTTATCCAACAAGAAGGCTTAACCGTCATTTTCTCCAGCATCTCTGTCACCGTCCTATGCCAGTGCCTCATATTTTAACGTGATTGTGATAGTTGTTTTTTTTCAATAGTTATTTGGTACTTTTTTTCACTTTTTAATAGTTCGTTGGCCAATTTGGTCTCCTCAATTGTTTTTTGTGTCAGACCTCCACAGATAATAATTTGTTGGCAAATCTGCACCTTAACCCTATATATATATATATATGACTTCCTTATATTCATCAGATTAAGTTCTCAATCACACAACATCACATGCCTTATTTTTTTGGGTTAAGGTGCAAAAATAGACATGTACTTTTTTCAAAAGAGCGCCCAGTGTCAAATACTTTTTTTTGGCGCAAAAGTAGACACGCAGTTACAAAAGTGGAGCAAAATTAGCGTTTGACCGTTAGTTGACTTTTTCTAAATTGAAAATGATGACGTGGACGATAACATGGACCTTCTTCTTCCTGATCCCCCCAACCCACCCATTCCGGTGACCCACCCAAAACCCAGATTCCGGTGACCCCCTCCCCCCAAAACCCAGATTCCGGTGACCCCCTCCCCCCAAAACCCAGATTCCGGTGAGCCCCCTCCCTAAACCAAACCTTCGAACCCTCCCCCAAAACCCAGAGACCTTCGAACCCCCAAACCAAACCTTCGAACCCCCCTCCCCAAACCAAACCTTCGAACCCCCCCACCAAAATCAGAGACCTTCGAACCCCCCTCCCCAAACCAAACCTTCGAACCCCCCCAAAACCCAGAGACCTTCGAACCCCCCTCCCCAAACCAAATCAGATCCAAACAAAATCAACAAGAAGAGGTACCAAAACGAGATCAATCGAAAAAAGAGAACGAAAACGCGGTACCAAATCGCACGAGATCAATCAAAAATCGAGATCCAAACAAAATCGAAGAACGTTAGCAATTAATTAATTCGAATCCAACAAAATCAACAAGAAGAGGAAGAAGATACAACACTATCGAGCTTGAGACCATGGATTCCGTCCGTCGACCCTTCTCTCTCTTTCTAGTTGAAGAAGAAGAAGGAACGAAGAAGAAGAGAGAGGGGGTGGCAGATCGTGGAGGTGGGAGGTGGGGTGGCGGATCGAGATTGGGGGAGGGGTGGCAGATCGTGGAGGTGGGGGAGGGGGCGCGGATCGAGATCGGGGGTGGGAGGTGGCCGATGTGGAGGTGGGGGGCCGATCGTGGATTGGGGGGTTGGGTTTGACGAGGAAGAAGAAAGGAAGGAATGAAGAAAGGAGGCGTGGATTTTTTTAAAATTTCTTTTTTTTTTTTTTTTTTGCATTGCCAAGTAGGAAATAAATTTGCTGAGTCAGCATATATGTTAATGTTTTTGGTCAAACTAACGGTCAACTAACGGTCAATACTATTTTTGCTCCACTTTTGTAACCGCGTGTCTACTTTTGCGCCAAAAAAAAGTATTTGCCACTGGGCGCTCTTTTGAAAAAAGTAAATGTCTATTTTTGCACCTTAACCCTATTTTTTTTATATGAGTTTATAGTTAAATGATAATAATTTAAAAATAGAACACATGAATAAAACGTAGATAGGAATTCAGTTGAAGCTTTGGATATACAAAGATACAGTAACAATAATAAAATATAATTAACCTGGAACCAAACCTACAATAATAATGGCTGAGGGATATAGAGGAAATGAATCTCACAAGATACTAATTGCATGAACATTAATGAAGCCAAAAACGTATGAAGGGGAACGGTATTAAAAAAAAACAAAAGGAAAGCAAAATGAAAACAGAATTAAAAACATAAGAGAGAGTGCTTTGGATTAAATTATGTTTTTTTTTTTCATCTTATCGTCACGCCTATATAATTATGCAAGATTTATACACAACATTAATAGATATGCAAATAAAAATTTAATATATTTAAATAAAAATTATTTTAAAATTTTAAAATATGTTTCAAAAAATTAACCATTAAAAAGGTTTGTATGTTTTTTTTTTTCTTTTCAGTGAGATCATTTTTATCTCTCATTGAGCTAGATTAATCTGTTGATGTTTAAAAAACATGTACCTGTGCAATAACAAAATAGTACTCCCTCCGTCCTTAATTATAGGAGCAAATTTTGGAGTTGGTTTTGGTCCTAATTATAAGAGCAAGTTTTAAATTTTGTCAATTTTTTCCTATAATACCCCTATTTATACTTATTATTAGGAGCATTATATATATGTGTGTTTACATATATATGTAGATTTGTGTTTATGTGTGTCAATATATATATGTATAGATATATATGTGTGAACACACACACATATATAAACATATATATAAGTGTGTGTGTGTGTATGTATGTATGTGTGTGTGTAGATATATGAGTGTGTGTCTCTATGTATGTAGATAGATCTATATGTATACACATATATATACACACATATATGTATACACATGGCTATATAAAAGCAACTAATATACATATATAAACTAATATGTCATGGATATCTAACGTAAGGCAAATTAGAAATACTTACAATTAAGGCAACTTGTGTCATTTTAAATTTATATAAGGACATTTTAGGAAAATGAGTAAAATTAACTAATTTAACTCCTCTCCTTAATTCTCCCAAAATCGGTTAAATTGCTCTTATAATTAGGGACGGAGGGAGTATTATGCAACTTTATTTAAATTTATAAAGTAGTTTAGATTTGATATAACTAATAAGCATTGCAATATAGAGTTTTTGAAAACTTGGTTCCCAACTAAATCAAAAATAATAAATATTTCCAAACTTGGCATCCTTCGCATGCAGAACATGAAATACCTTAAAAAAATCAGTTACTTATTGGCTAGAAATTTTAAAATTCACTTCATAATATTTCAACTCATTATCATCTGTGTATTAGTTTCTATCCAATGAAACAAACCTTGATTATACATAATGAAGCAGCCACTGAAACTATATTGTCAACCAATGTCACAAAAATAAAGTGCTTCATCTCACAGCATTTAGCATTTTCTCTTCTTCTTTAAGAAGTAGCTTTCCCTCCACAAAATCACAGCATGATATTGGTATCCCAAGCTGCTTTTGCAGTTTCTTCACAACAAACACTTCTGGCTCTTCACATATTGAAAGCACTGTACCAGACCTCCCAAGCCGCCCGGTCCTGCCGGCTCGGTGGGCATAGTGAATGGAGTCTGTGGGTAGTTCCAAATTAACCACAAGATCGCATTCTGCCACATCCAATCCCCGTGCCGATAATTCATTGGTCACAAGGACTCTCACCTCACCATTCTTGAACTTCTTCAGAGTTGTTGACCTGGCAAGTTTCCCGAGATCCCCATGTAACTCTGCAGCTTTCATCCCACCACGTGACTCGAGCTTGAAGACGACATCCTTAAGTTGCTTAATATGGTTCATAAAAGCTATAACATATTTGGCATCTAGTGCGTGAATACACCTTCTCAAGGTATCAACTTTATGCTGTAACTTTGTGACACAATAATAATGTTTTAATGCAGGAGGTAGACTCTCTGCTGCCTGTGTAAGGGTAGAGTTAGAATTTGAGCTAGGAGCAGATCCAGATAAATGGACAGGCGTCGGAGGAGAAATGGTTTCAAGCGAGCCGACTTTATTGGCTTGGACAAGAAGTGGGTCATTTGCCCAGCTCCGGGCTGCCCTGACAACAGAAAACGGAACAGTTGCAGATACCATAATTGTTTGACGCTCAATCCGTCGAGGAGCCATGCCATTTTGTGCTCGCGGGTCACCTCCTGATCTTCTCCCCACGTGTTCTATTATGCGGTGAATGTCCTCCCGGAAGTTAAATGACAGGAGTTCATCGACTTCGTCTAGGATCAAATAACGACAGCCATGGGTGTGAAGTTTCCCAGTTGAACTGAGCTCTGCTATTCTACCAGGTGTGCCAACAACAATGGCAGGTTTGTTTTTCTTGAGGGCTTCTTCTTGCCTGGATCTGTTTGCTCCTCCCACTAGCTGTTGAACCGCCTTTTTGTTAGCAAGTCCAAGTATCTTCTCGAACTCCCTCACTATCTGCATGCCTAACTCCCTAGAGGGAGCAACAATGACAGCCTCTATTCCCATTTTCTTCCCAGGCTCACCATCACTGTTACCTTCAGAAGTTTTGCTCCTCAAAGGGCCGACATTAGATAGAATGGGAAGAAGATAAGCCAATGTTTTCCCTGATCCTGTGTAAGATTGAATTATGGCATCATGATTATTCAAAATTGTAGGAATTGCTGCAGACTGCACTTCAGTTGGAACCGTAAAACCTTCATTTTCCAATCTTTCAAGCAACAAATGAGGGAGGCCAAGTTCAGAAAAAGACTTGGCGGCAAATGGAGCAGATTCTATCTGCTGCTTCTTTGTGACTCCAACTGCTTTATTTTTGTTGATACCAATGGTCTTTGCTCTGCTCTTTGAGGCTAAAGAGGAGGAACCCGACTGCTTCAGTTTATTGACTTTGTTATTTGTCCTAGTTTCATTCTCATTATTCAAACTGATGCTTAAGGGACTAAGGGGGCCATGTTGAGGCTCTACGTGACTTAAACAACGAACACTGCTATGCAAATAAGAAGTACTAGAAGCCGTGAAGAACCTTCGCAAGGGCAGCGTTTCTCCAACTAGCAGAACCAACCGTGTAGAGAACAACACTGGCATCACTTTCTTTATGAATTATACCGTCTTGCTTCTATTAGTAGCAGAACAACAATATGGCTTCCAAAAGCCTTAAAAAGAAAAATCCCACGTGAAGCTGCTACATCGAATATGAACAGATAGAATTAGAGATTTAGAACACACCCTTGGATAAGACATAAATTGCAAGCTATGCCTTTGATTGGCAATATTTACATAAACAAAACTAATATATCATCATGATTCAAGAAATTCAATAGCACAAAAATAACTCTGATACCCTTTCATTTAAAATATTAATCATTCAAAAGCCAACAACAAAGGAAACATTGTAAATCAATAGTGCGATTCACATCTGCCTCAGAAGCAAACTTCTCCAAATGGTTTCATAGCTCAACTAATACAGATAACATACATAAAATAGAACCTTAATTCCTTAATCCCTATCAGAAGAATATCTTAGTTGTTGTTTTCAACAAAATAATCATACTATTATTTGATGTCCCAAAAGTCTCAGACCACTTCATTATTTTCAAGATTGCTTTTTAATCAAACTCAAAAACGATGAAATTGAGATTTGAATCATTTAATATAATCATTGGCAACTATATATACGTGTGTGGGTGTATAAACATATGATAATTTTAACTTGAGAAACAAAAATTCCTTCTCCTAAAATGTAAAAGAAAAGCAGGTCCTGGTTTCTTACCATGTGCTGCTCTAGTTTAAGCTCTTAAGTCTCAAATGATATTTGTTTAGGAAAAAAACTCCTAATTTGTCTTAGAAAACCATCCCTTCCTTCTATGCTGATCACTGCAGTCTAATAACTGTGATAGTCTTCAAACTCCTTTCACTACCAACTACCTCTCAATACCCTCCTCCTCCCCTGAATTCAATAGAGCTTCAAATGTTCTTCTTTTTAGATTACATTAGCATGTTATATACTGAACTAATCATCCCAATTTCATTTTGAAGGTACATACTTTATTTGTTACCAAAATAATTTAGCACAAGTATTCACAAGCCATTTCAATACATTTCCAAACGCAGGAAGGAGAACACAATCCAAAGTAAAATTATCCCACAACCAGTGAAAAGCAGGTCGGTTTTAAATCCAAAGGCATAAGTGGCCTCAGAGCTACTTCTGCAATTTAATTATGTGGAAATGTGTTTGTGGGGCGTCTAAGACAGTGATGAACATAATGAAAAGAGGATATCAAGATTTAAAAACAAATACAACTCAAATTTCCATGTCTCGTGAATAATGATACACAAGCAATTTAACTAGAGAAGGATAGCCCTAGGAGAAGTATGGGAATAAAAAACAAGGAGATAGAGATAAAATATTCACTCGCGAAGTCTGATTCTTTCTATCTAAACCAAAACCGCACATAATAGAACGGTAGTAACTTCCCCAAAGTGACAAGTATCTAAATAGAGAAGCATGAAGATTTTTATTACCAATTACCTTCAACTCAAATGTAGGACCAAAATCAAAGCAGTGGGCATTAAGAACGGGATAAAACAATATGCGCCGAAGCTGTAAAGGAGAACGACGGGTAACGACTGAATGGAGTAGAGGGTCCGCCTGAGGGACTGGTGGAGAACGACGAAGTGGCCGAACGACACTCGCTGAAGACCGGGACGCTGGTGGCTCGCTGGGGCAGGAGAGGATTGTAGATATTTAAGTGTATATCATTTTACTTTAGGCCCTGTTTGGTTGGAGGTGAAGGGATTGGAGGAAAGTGGAAGAAAAATGAGCCTCTTCCCTCTTCCCTCATTTTATGTGTACATCATGATTATTTTTAATTTATAATTTGATGAATACAATTGGCAACAACGTCGGTCAATATCTCTCGCACGCAAAAAAAAATATCTCTCGCACGCTGATAAAGGAAGTTGCTTACATGTTTTGCAATGTTTGTTTCCACTCAACTGCTTTGAGCTTCTTGTGTTCAGTTCATTTGGTCAAATAAAGCAGGTAAATTGTATCAACAGGTTGATACAAGTGGTAAGTGGCTTATGTCGTGTAAGCAAGGTCTCGAGTTCGAGCATTGTGAATGCAAAAAAGCCCCGTTGGAAGACTCATCCACCATAGTCAGGTGGGCGACTCGGTATAGAATATAGATACAATTTCAAGATTAATAAAGAAATTTAAATTTTAAAAAATAATACTCCCTCCGGTCCTAATTATAATATAACATTTGAGAGTTGGTTTTGGTCCTAATTATAGGACAACAATCTAATAGTTGTCAATTTTTTCCTAAAATACCCCTATTTTATTATCTCAAGTGTGTTTGATTTTTTGTGAGTATATGTATGTGGACGCGTATACTCTTCCGATCAACGAAACTTTTAGATATATGTGTGTGTATCTATGTATGTATATATGTGTGTCTACACACAAATATCTATAAACACTATAGACATATATGTGTGTGTGTACACATATATTTTGTGTGTGTGTGTACACACAAATATGTGTGTGTGTGTGTACACATATATATTTTATGTTTGTATGTGCACACAAATATATATAGTCACACACACACACATATATGTGGGTGTGTGTTCTGTGTGTGTACATATGTAATACCCTAAAAATCGTATTTATGATAAACATCATGAATTAGTAAATAATACCTATTGGAAATAGGTGAATATGTGGTTTCAAATAATAAGTTATAATTATCTTATTTTCCAAGGTAATTTCTATGGGAATTAGAAGAGATAAAATGCCAAACAAGCCCTAAACGCCGTATAAGTCATAAAATACTATGATAAATCCTGAGAGGCAATAAAATAATTATTAAAAATTAGAGAGTATGTTGTCTCTAATTTAGGGAATTTTTGGAATTATAACCCTTGGAAAATGATAAGACGAAATTAAATATTATTTTGGGGGACATAAGTTGTCTAATGATTTTTAATATTTTACATAGAGCATATATGACCAATATCAGTAAAATAGTTGTGAGATAATAATTAATCTCAATTAAGAAAAATTGTCAACAATTAGTAAGTGATTAATTAAATAATTAATGGCTAATTGTTTAAGCATAAGTAAATGAAGTATTCAAAGTTGATTATCTAAAACCACTAATTGAAGACTAATGACCAATGGAGGGTCAAGATTAGCATAAAGAGTGTTGCTAATTAAATTGGCATAACTAAGAAGTATGTAAAATGAATTGTATAATATCCCTAAAGTTTAATTAACCATAAAGTAATCTTTGGCGAAATGCAAGCACCAATGGGATAATTACCTATTAGATGAATTAAACATAATGTAAAGTGATTATAAAACAAAGTTGAAAAGTCAAATAAGGGAAAAGGGGATGGGAACCGAAAATTAGAAGAGGAATATGAAGGGAAAAAAAAAGTGAAATGAAATAGAAAACTTAGTGAGAAAGTAGTTGAAAAGTCAAAAGTTTAACAAACCAATAAGAACACATGCACATGAGATGTTTGCAAGTGGGGAAAGCAATATCTTTTGTCAAAAGATGCTATGCAATTCGTGAATGGGAAGAAGGAAGAGAGAGAAAATGTATAATGTAAAAGCAAATGCAAGTGGGCAAGTGGATTGGAGAAATATCATGATATTATGCAAAAAGTAGAGAGAATTTTTGTGAAAAAGCATTTAGGATAAATAAGAACCGATAGAAAATAAATCCTAACTCAAAATCTTTGAACTAAGTAGTAAACATCTGGGTATATTATGAATTAATGGATTTTTGTCCCGAAGATGACATTACCCGAAGTGATTTCCGTAACCGATGGCGGTTATCCGAAAATCTTCAGCGAAATAGGAAATACCTTTAATGGGATCAAAAATTTGGTTAACCTAGATATTTTAAAAGAGGAAGTTTAGATCTTCAAGGAGTTGCTAAGGAATTTCTGAGATTCTTCAAGATTACGCGATTAGAACACCAATCAGGGAACTTTATCGGTAGAAGCTCATAAAGAGCACATGGGTGACATCACTTGGATGACTTCATCTTTGGAAAAGATGACATAGGGGGCGTTTTGTGTGGAGGAGAATGAAGGGGAAAACTTGCTAGCTAAGTTGTTCAAATGAATGGCTAGAAATAAAAGAAGAAAAAGTGCAATTTTGCCCTTGGAAAACTCTATAAATAGGCCTTCAATGCTCTTCAAATTTTCACACCATTTCCTCAAGAGCATTTCTAATATAGAGAGAGGTTAGAGAGAAAGAGGAGCTCTGGAGAAAGTTATAGCGAAGTTATTCAAGGGTAAGTTCTTCGGTTCTAGTCTTTAGTTCGGTAGTTCTTGAAGTTCTAGGGTAGAGGTTGTTTTGATCTTTAATCTTCCACTATATTTTAGATATCATGTTTTAGGATTAAATATGATATTTATTTTGGAAAATATGTTGGAGTAAGAGATATGTTGAAATGTTGGAAGATTAGAGTCAAAGTAGCGAAGCTCTGGCGAAATTCCGCCGATTAGGGGGTCAGGGGTAAAATGGTCATTTATGACTAAAATGTCCATCATAATGTTTGATCATTAATAAATGCTCTATTGTCCTTATAGGATATCCCTGATTACGTTCTGACCAACCGTCGTACCGAAATTCCGTCAACGAATGTATATTCGTGTACTGTAACACTAACTCTGATGGTTATTGTATGCATATATGTACTATTGTCTGTCATGCCTTACATTCGATTGTATTACTGCCTGTCATGTCTTACATCCGACTGTACTATTGTCTGTCATGCCTTACATTCGACTGTATTACTGTCTGTCATGCCTTACATCCGACTGTATTATTGTCTGTTGTGCCTTAACCTTACATCCGACTGTATTGTTATTGCTGTGCATATCTGATCATGTACATTTCTCATTGTGCCTTAACCTTGCATCCGACTGTACTGTTATTACCATACATATCTGATATGTATACCCTATGTCTGACCGTAATAAATGTTGCCAAAACTCTATGAATGTCTGTCGTACATATATGGAGTATATAAACATGAGGTTAACCGTTACCTGGGGTTCAATGCATGGACCTCAGCTCTTAACTTAGCTTCAGGGTCGGAAGGACCGAGGACCGAGGATAGAGGCAAGCAGCTGCATAGAAGACCCGGCTGAAGACTTCTTTCTGTCATGTATTACTTTTGAAACACTCTTGTACCACTGTTTAAACAGAAAGACATGCTACCGTGGGTACTTTGAATATATATCAGTTACTCTTATGCTCCGGTGCTCTACTCTGATGTTTTTAAATGATGTTTGATGAAAAAAAAAATACTACTTTTGAAAAATGAGATGTTACAACATATATGTATATTTGTGTGTTTGTCAATATGTGTGTGTACAAATATAAACACACACACATATATACATATATATCTTTGTGTGTGTGTGTGTTTATATGTGTGTGGGGGTGTGTGTGCCTATATGTGTCTGTCGATATATGTACACACACACATGCATATCTATATATATACACATATATAGGCTAATTTCCCAATTTGCCCCTTATTAAATAACTATTTACCAAAATGCCCTTGTCAGAAACCTATTTCCCAATCTGCCACTGTCAGAAACCTATTTCCCAATCTGCCCCTGTTTAGTCGACTAAAACCATGGTTTAGTCGACTAAATCGCGGGGCCAAATTTTTTTTTGGTGACCCCGAAATTTAGTCGACTAAAACATTAGTTTTAGTTGACTAAACAGGTCGGGTCTTTTAAAAAAGCCCAAACCCGACATTTAGTCGACTAAACCGTAAGGCTTAGTCGACTAAATGTCGGCAGAGGGGTTTTTTAAAACCCCAAATCGCGCCTAAACGAAGTGATAACAACCCTAATCGACTAAATCTCCTCCTCAAACCTCTCCCCCTCTGTTTTTTGCCCCAAATCCTTGTTGAATCCGTTGGTGGGTAGCGAAGGAGACTTCATTCTAGCGTCATTTGCATCAATTTTGGTATGTTCTCATCTCCATTTCGAATTTCGACGGTTGTTCTTACGTTTTTGTGTTTTGTGATTTCTGCTAATTGCTTTGGGTGCGTGGGGTTATGTTTTTCTCCCCTATTTCGTTGTTGTGTTTGATTTAAATGAGTCTCTGTTTTCTATTTGTGCTCCCCGATTGAATATATGTGGGTGGGTGTGGTGGAATAAAATAGGGGATATTTAAATTGGGGGGGGGGTGATCGAATAATGTTATAGGAGGAACAAGATGGTTTTGAATATATAAATTATGGTTATGTTGTATGACTTAAATTCGAATGCCTGCAAAGTGTTTGATAAAATGTTTGATAGGAAAGAGGTTGATTTGGATATGTGTAATAATGGTATTTTATATGTTGGAATTATTGAAGTGTGACTCTCACATCTTGAGGAATTAATAATCATGAATCAATATTTATTTATCATTCTTGGGTTTATTATATTTATAAATTGTGGACTCTAGTTATCCATCAAGTTATTTGTAATTCAGTTACTACAAGTGAAGTTACTCTTTCATCAGTATAATGGAATGGATTACCTACTTGTGAGATATTGTTATGGTGAATTGGAGTTGATGATGAAATTGATTTATTCTTTTGTTGCAATATGCTTGTAAATTAAAAAGGGTTTACGAAGTGAAGTCGCCTTACACTTTTTCTTGTTGTTGTTGTTGTTGTTGTTGTTGTTGTTGTTGTAGGTTGTTGTTGTCATCATGCCTCGTAGAGAAGCTCCTTCTAACACCGGCAACGAGCGTGGGAGGCGGGTTAAACAACTGGCTAGACGCGGGGCATCCTCCTCTAGGGCACAGCAGCCACAGCAGCGGGAGCCCGTTGTGGATCTCCCTTACGGTTATCTATTTGATAACAATGTAGAAGAGCACGAAAAATTCGTGGCGAATTTTGCCACGAGACCCATCTGCAAGCCGAAGTCACTGGACATAGCATTCTTTGCTGGTGAGGGATTTGAGATAGTGCCGACGTTGGATCATGCCCATTTGAGAGGCTTGGCAGAGATGACTTGTCCCTATTCTGAGGTTATGGTGAGAGCTTTCTACTATAACATGAACTACATTGATGGTCATCTGGAGTCTCGCGTCTACGGGACTGACATAGTGGTGGATTCTGACTGCTGGAGGAGCTTATTGGGATATAACCCACGTTACACTGCGTCATGTATGACAACCAATTGGGCAAGAATGCATATGATTCCTCCCAATCACCATACAACTTCACAATGGCCTTCATTTTCGCCTTCCAAGCCTTCTTGTATGTTATATTATATCCATGCAGACGTTGTATCCTCTCTTGTATCAGCACTGGTTATATACCAACATACTTTGGGAGTAAGTGGTAAGGGACTTGCTCTCCCACTACCATATCCTCGGTTTGAAGCGTGAAAATGGAAAAAAGGGTGTTGGGAGCTCTTCCCTCACGACCGTGAGCCCAACGCGGAGCGAAATCCAAATTAGTCGGAATCGAAGGTTCCCATCATAGTCAGATATGCAATGCAGGTCAAATTCAGATTAGTCAGGGCGAAGCTCTAAATATCAGATACGCAATAAAAAAAACTATGCATTTATATTTTTTATTTAAAAATATGACTTATTCATATATTAATTGATAAAAAGTACTCTTCTTTGTCTAAATCATAGAAGCTTGTCACATTATATTGATCTTAATCCTTATGAAATCTATACCCGTTTATCTCTAATAAATTTTATTTTCTTCAAATTAATTTACTTAACTCATAAACTGATGTATAATACTATAATCTATTTAAATAGAAAACCGATTTTTTTTTTTCTATATGTTTTAATTAATTATGAAAAGACTGAAAATTTAAATTTCAAATAAATATGAATATAAAAAAATATGATAGCTACACCTACAAGTGTTGTTGATTTAAAGTGTTATACTTGTCCCAATTTTAGAATACAACTTGTAATAATTTGGGCAAGTTGTTGTGTTATATAAATAAAATAGAGAATGGTTCAAATTTTTAAATTTATAGATTATATATTTACCAATACAAATTTCCAATGTTAAGTTTTATGTTTTATTATTAAATTTTATCAAACTTTTAACAAGTAAATTATAAAATATAATTTTCAAAATTTTCAACGCCAAAAGGACCTACATTTGTACTAACTGATATATTTTTCAAATATAGTTTCTTTGAAAGATCAGTTAACTTATATATTTACCAAACCCCTTAATACACCATGTTTTCTTAGATGCTAACTTCTATGATCCCATATAAATCAATAATTTGTTGTCTTGAATAGCATAAATGTTTTTACTTAATGATTAGAATGATTTTATTTCTTGGCGGTCTTATACATACGCGAGGAAGGTAATCAAAAAAGAAAAAAGAACTCATCTTCTTTCTTTTATCACTTAGGTAAAAATAAATATTGACACTTTCTTCTATCAGTTTATATTTCAACTGTATTTTAACATTTGTATTTGGCTATCAGTGAGAATGGAGAAGGATCGGACGCTGGAGAAACGATTGAATGATGAGAGAAGTCTTTTGGATTGATTTCTCCTGTTATAAGCTTATATCTCTTTAGTTGTTTCTTTTACTAGTTAATGCAATATTTTCAGTTTTTAATTAAAAAAATCTTCGATAATTGTCATTTGCCTTTTTTTTTAATCAATTATCCATTTCTTTAATTTGAAGAATTGATTAGTACACTTTATTTTGTAAATCAACTTGTTGCAAACATGTCCTTACAATTTGACAAGCAACAACATGACACATGCCTTTTTTGTTAGGGGCAGCTACGGTCCACTGCAGTGCACCGTCCACTGCCCCTAAAGCAGTGAACTTCTGTCTCTTTTTTTATTATTAATATTTTAGGATACTGACGGTATTAAAAAGATACTTCAAGATCGACCAGTACTAAAAAAATAATTCAGGATACTAACCGCCACTAAAAATATTTTTGAAGATACTAACTGATACTAAAAATATTTTTGAAGATACTAACTGGTACTAAAAAAAATATTTCATGATCTTAAAATATTTTTTCAGTAGTAATCAGTATCCTAAAATATTTTTTTAATACCGTTAATATCCTAAAATATTTTTTTTTTAAAAGACAGAAATTCACTACTTTGGGGGCAGTGCTGCCCCTTTTTGTTTACCTGCTTGCTTTGGGATTTGTGGTATTTGGACTCGCTTTTTTATTTTTTTAGTACAACTAATTATAATACCTTGTATGATTTTTAATATAAAGAACTATATAAGCGATTTATTTTAATCATATGTAAAAATGAAATTTTAAAGCATAAAATCATTCTCATAATCGTAATATATTCTTTACATGCAATATATCACAACTAACCCATATTAATTATTTATGTTCTACTAGCATTTATAATTTTCTTAGATGCTGGCTTCTAAAATTCCATATAAATCAATAATTTATTTTCTTGAATAGCATAATTTTTTTATTTAATTATTAGAATGATTTTATTTATTTTAAAAATAAATACTAACAATTTCTTCTATCAATTTATATTTCAACTGTATTTTAATTTTAATTTTTAATATATAACTATTTTTTTTGCCTGAATCCAAAGCTTCATCCTAACTAATCCGGATCCGACTTACGTCACGCACCTAGTTATGGTGAGAGATTCTCATAATCGTAATATATCTTTTTTGATATAAATAATCGTAATATATTCTTTACATGCAACATATCACAACTAACTGTATTTTTTTTTTTGGTAAAAACTAACTGTATTTTAAATTTGGTAAAACAAACTGTGTTTTAAAAAAATATGAGTCCAATTTTGAACCCAAAAAAGCTAAGCCCAAAAGGAGAAAATCAAA
Source organism: Acacia pycnantha (assembly GCA_025563575.1). Lineage (NCBI taxonomy): Eukaryota > Viridiplantae > Streptophyta > Magnoliopsida > Fabales > Fabaceae > Acacia > Acacia pycnantha. Next base: position 461,666 of record JAMWYP010000079.1, read on the forward strand.
ATAGCTAGATGGGTATATTCGTCATTTGACAAACTAGGGTTTCGTTCATTTCTATCTGCAACAGAACGTGTCTAAGCTCTAAAGCGTATTACGGCTCTCTAGTCTCTGCTTCACCTTCAACTTGAGAGTTGTGCATCTCAAACGAAAGAAAGCTCCTCAGTTGTTCTCCATCTCGGAACCATGGCTACCACCACAACCTCCGCCGCACCTCCGCGTGAGCTGTCCCAGAAAGAGGCTGACATCCAGATGATGTTGGCCGCTGAAGTCCACCTCGGAACCAAAAACTGCAACTTCCAAATGGAGCGCTATGTGTTTAAGCGCCGCAACGATGGTTAGTGTTGAATTTCCAGATATCTCAATACATCAGTTCATGATGTGGAGTATTTTAATTACTGATTGAAATATTTTTGGCTTGCAATCTCCGGTCAATTTCTTTGTTTATTCTTTCGTTTTCCCCTCATTTTACTCTTTTTGGGAATTATGTTCTCCTTAGTGCAGAAAGAAAGAATTATTGAGTCATATAGTCTTTAAGAAGGCCATAAGCCTCTATAAATTTAATGAAAGACCAAGGTTCTGTGCCTCTAGATAATCAAAACATGTATTCGTTATTCTTAATATTCAGTTAATCAGAAGAATTGGCTCTAGATAATCAAACATGTATTCATTATTCTTAATATTCAGTTAATCAGAAGAATTATTTTTTAGTTACTTACTGATAGATGCTCAATTTTGTCGGGAAATGTAGAATGGATTGGGAGCGACCTGGGGACTGCTTATATGTCAGTGGTGTGATGTTTACTTGGACTTTGATGTATCATGATTTTGAAGTTTAATTTTATTTCACCTTAAGAATTTCAGTTTTGATGTAGGATTATTATAGAATAGTCTGTGGTATGGTGATTGATTTTGTCTGTTACTTTGTTGATTTTGGTTATTTTTGCAATCAGGTATCTACATCATTAATCTCGGAAAAACATGGGAGAAGCTTCAACTTGCTGCTAGGGTTATTGTTGCCATTGAGAACGCTCAAGATATTATTGTTCAGTCTGCTAGACCTTATGGTCAAAGAGCTGTTCTCAAGTTTGCTCAATACACTGGTGCCCATGCACTTGCTGGGAGACATACCCCAGGAACCTTCACTAATCAGCTCCAGACCTCCTACAGTGAGCCTCGCCTCCTAATCCTAACTGATCCAAGAACGGACCATCAGGTCATTATTTTCTTTATCTGAATTGTTAAGATGTCATATTTTGGAAATAGGTTAAACTTCTAATTGTAGTTGATCTTATTATACTCACATTTTTCTTTGGGTACTGATTTATGTGCAGCCCATCATGGAAGCTGCTCTTGGAAACATACCAACTATTGCTTTTTGTGACACTGATTCTCCCATGCGATATGTTGATATTGGGATTCCTGCCAATAACAAGGGGAAACATAGCATTGGTTGTCTTTTTTGGCTTTTAGCAAGGATGGTACTGCAGATGCGGGGCACCATTCGTCCTGGGCTTAAGTGGGATGTCATGGTAAAGCATTTGTTGCTTTTATTATGTCCTATTTGCAAGGGATGCTAACATATGTAGTTAATGCTATATGTTGTTAGAGGTCTGTCTTATAAATATATCCGTGGTGTTTATGTAGAAACATTAGTCATTGTCTTGGCGTTGGTTCTGCTTAAATGTCATAAAATTTTTCTTGTTTCTATGATGAAAGTAGCTTTCTTTGTAAGTTTCCTTCAAATTCTCGGTGGTCTCATATTTTCTATTATGCAGGTGGACTTGTTCTTCTACAGAGAACCTGAGGAGACAAAGCAACTCGAGGAAGAGGAGGCGACTGCTGTCCAAGAATATGCTGCTGCAGATTTCAGTGCCAGTATTGGTGCCATTGCTGATGGCCAGTGGCCTGTTGCTGCTGATCAATCATGGACTGATCCAGTAGCACAACCTATTCCGGCAGTTCCTGCTGTCAGCTGGACCCCAGAAGCTGCTGCAGGTAAATCTTTGTACTTGATTACATTTGGTTCCTTACTCATGCTATGTTAAATTAAATGTGTGGTTCCTATGATTATTTTAGATTAAATCCAGCTTTATCCCTGCCCATGATATACTTGGTCTTGCAGTTTTGTTAGTTTGTTGGATGTTTGCCAATAACAGTCAGTGGACTCTCATTGTCTTCACTTGAATACTATGCAACAGATACTGAATCTCTGTTATTTAGTACTCCCTCCGGTCCTAAATTATAAGAGCACTTTACCAGAATTTGGAGAGATTAAGGAGAAAAGTTAAATTAGTTAATTATAATTATTTTCCAAAAAAAACCAACCTTATTCAGATCAGATGGAGGCTTCTGGTGTATCCGGAATTCATCCATGGCACCCGTCACTGTAAAAAAAGAAAAAAAGAAAAAAGCTAGCTAGAGTTTACACGTGTGCAAAATTGGGGTATGGCGTGGCCAACATAAAACATTGTATTAAGGAAGGAACGCCATATAGGATATTCTGGAGGGAGGATTAAATTATTATTGAGAAAGTATCAATAAGGGCCTTTAAGGAAGAAATTGACAAAATTTAAAACTTGCTCCTATAATTAGGGACCAAAACAAACTCCAAAATGTGTTCTTATAATTAGGACAGGACCGGAGGGAGTAATTAAATAAAATTATGGTGTAAATGTGCTTGTTCTATTGTTTAAGGGTTTCGAATTCACTTTTACTGAACCGAGTTCTTACTGCAGGGGATTGGGGTGAAGCTGTCGCAGCTCCACAAGCTCCTGTTCCCGGAGTTCAGAACATCACTCCCGGAGTTCAGAACATCACTCCTACCGGCTGGGATTAAATCCATACATGAGTTTTGACTGTCTTTTTTTTATGTTTTTGTTTTGGTAGGGAAGGAGACATTTTGCGGTGCTCCAGCCACTTTGTTTCAGTCTGAGAAATACAGGAGACATTGTCTATTTACGTAATATATTTTTCTAGGCTAATATAGATGTTGGATGATGCCTTTCAGTTCACGTAAAATGACATGCTGTGTATTTTTGTTTATGATTTTCTCCGTAATAAGATTAGAGTTGAAATTGGTTTTGCCTTTCCCGATCATGCACGCAAACATTAATCTTTTAATTTATGTTTTGCCCTTCTCAATTTTTCATGATGCTACAGTGCGCTGAAGTATTTTTCTGTTCACATACTGCCCTGAAATATTTTTAAGGGGCGATTGTCACTTTAAAGTGCTTTTTTGTGCAATTGAGCACTCGATAATTTAGATAATTTAAGGTATAGAATACACCTAAAAAAGGTTCTATAGGGTGTTTAGTGACAAAAAAAAGTTTATAGTAATTGACGCACCTAAAAAATACAAAATACTTTAGCGTAGGTGCATTGGAAAAAATATTTAAAGGGGTTGGGTGCCCTAGAAAATACTTTAAAATACTATATACATCTGGAAAAATATTTAGGTTACTAGTTGTACTTTAATCCTTGTTAATATGCCTTTCTTAAATTTTTGGTTGAAGTTTTCCTGGAAGTTTAAATATACTTTTAAATACTATTTGAGTGGTCTTGAATCTTGATGGGGTGAAGAGCGGGAAGGCTTAAACTCTCACCATGTGCAATACTAAAAAATTAAAGGTGTATTTTAACAAAAAAATTCATTAAAATGCAAGCTAATTTCTTCTTCAAACGATTTGTATATATTTTACCAATGAAAACTGAAATTATGACCCAAAAAAAAAAAAAAAATTACTTGCATAATCATATCTATGTATTTATTTGCCATTTACATATGGTAGCTCGAATGATACACACCTCATTACCTCCTACTTACTAAGAAATTTTCATGTCACTAGACTACAAGGTCATTAACTAATAAGTAATCTTTACGAGGTCTCCAATTCTCACTTCTGGCTGCATCCCTGCTTGGGTTATGGGCATGAACATCATTTTCTAGCCACCCATTAATTAATGGACCAAAATTTAGTCAAGGTACTTCCTATAATCCTAAATATAAGACCGAGTTGACTTTTTTTTGAAGAGATTAGGAAAGCTAAATAAGTTACTTAATCACATTATATATTCTGTATCATTAGATTATAGACAAAATAGTTTGAAGAAAAAACATAAATATAGACACTTTAAAGTAATCTAATTAACTTTCTAAATATCTCTAAAAAAATCGACTCGATCTTATATTTAGGACCGAAGGAGTATTTAGCAGAGGCTCATTTATGATTCTCAGAGAAAAGTATTTTGATGTCAACAAGACCACAATTAAACAATCAAGGACATAAGAAAAAATGAGAGAAATGGAGAGAGCTTCTCATTTTGCATTATCTTGTTGATACTCCGTAGCATTCAATGCTGATAAGAGGAAAGCTCCAAACAGTAAATCATAAAGAAGGAAAATGGACAAGACAATATAATCAATCCTTCAGCAAAGGATTTGGTTTCTTCATGAAGCACATTCAAAAAGAGCAAAATATGCTGATCAGTATATCATTATTAAGCAGGATTAAACTGCTTTCTAGAGAGATATAGAACCATTGGACTCTCCAATGCAGGACTTGCATTCTTCTTCAATATCACCTTCCATGGAATGTGATAGCTTCAGTTCACAGCTTCTTCAATGCTGCTTTTAGGTGTGGTTGAAGACTGACTGTATTGGTAGCCATCTGAACTTCATAACAAAGATTCCCATCAACCAGCTGGAACAGTCTTCTTATCTCCCTAACCTGTGCAGGATGAGAAAAAAAAATTGATATAATTTGAATCATTGGAAGAGGGAGAGGAAGGATATATTTCTTCTCTAGGGCCTGTTTGGTATGAGGGATTTAGAGGGAATGGAAGGGGAGGGAAAATTCATATGAATTGTATTTAAAACAATTGGAGAAGTGGGGTTAAAAAGATTTTAATAAAGAGAATATGTAAGATAAAAGAGTAAGAAAAATTCATTAAAAATTTTAACTCCACTTCTCTCATTTTTTTAAATCCATCTCCAAAAAAACTCTCTCTACTCACTTTTCCTCCCCTCCCCCTCTCCAAAAAAACTCTCTCTACTCACTTTTCCTCCCCTCCCCCTCATACCAAACAAACAAGCCCTGAAGTTTCTACTTCTATAACAGCAATAGACCATGTGTGTGTAATAAATCTTAATCCTCATTAACTCTACTTTAAAATTTAACAACTTTCCAACTTTACCTAATATAATATACAATATGCCCAATGAAAACAAAGCCAACATAATAATAAATGGAGGGTGAAATTGTACATTCATATGAAAAATTTTATGAGGTGACTTATAAATAGGACCAAAATAAATCTCTCTTTACTTTATAAATAGAACTGGAGGAGTATAAGATATGCAAACTACACATAAATGAGCAGGAATCACTTGCATTGTTGTATTTTTGAAAGACCAATTTCATTACCTTAGAAGCATTCCCCACCGTTTCACTCTGAAGCTCTATCACCTTCTCCTTTTCATTATAGGTCCCTTTCTGGATGATATAAGCTAGGGACAAATCAGAAGAAGTAAAAACAAATAAAAGAGAACTAAAAAAAAGAAAAAGAAAAATATACTAGAAAGATCTTATTTCTGGGATAATTAAGCAATAGTTAAGACTTCTATGTGCAAATAGAACAATAATTGTAGGAAACCAGACAGCAGTGTGCAAAGCAATTTGTCAAAATAATTATTGCAAAGCACCCCAGCAACTAAAGAAGATGATCTAGATGACTAGAGTGTTAATATTAACTAATTTCCTTAATTTAAATTAAATTAGGTAAACATGTCTTATATGTATTATATTAAGGACAACCAAAACCAAGGGTTACAATACAACACAAGGGAGTAGCATCTAAAACTAAAATAGAGACAAGTGTGAAATATAGCAGGCAATTTATCGAACAGTTTGTCTGCAACAGAGTATGGACACCAAAACGGAGTCATCGATAACAAGACACAATACCTGAACTTCGACAAGGCCAGTGCTTTGTGCAATCACAACTTCAATAGTACCATCAGGCTTTGGACGCCAGTATCCACTCTCAGCGTGCATTGGCTCACAAGAGCTCAGTTTCCAAGTCTTCTGGGTATACCCAATCACAGGCTTGTCTCATCTCGTAAACAGCAAAGAAATACCCCAAGTCAATTCTTCAATTTAAAAAACAAGAAATTGTAATCTTAGTCCCTGAGTTCTCACAGATTCACAACAAAGCCCCATTAAAAATCTAAAAAAAATAAAAATCATTCGAGCAGTTATTGTTTGTATCAGATACCTTGTTCCCAGAATGGGAAAATTGAAGCTCTTCACCATAAGAGAATGAATTTATGGTAGGGAAGCCGCCTTCTCCCTGGCCTCTCCATAAGCCCAGAAGGAAGGAAAGTGGTTCCACTGCTGGGTGCAACATCGGCGGTTCCGGCGGCGGAGCCGGTGAGCCCTTGTCTACGTCCATCTTGCTCTGAGAATATTTTTCTGACTCTTGTTCTGTCTTCCTGAGTTCACAAAGCAGGGAAATGAGGTGTGTGTGTGTGTGTGTGTGTGTATTGCTTTACAAGAGGCGCCAAGGCGTCAACAACAATCGGACCGGACTCTGAACCATGAGTTAAGGTTAGAGAGTTAAATCAGAGTTAAATCGTTTTATGTTATTAAAATGAAATTTTAAATAAAATTTAAGAGAAAACATTTTCTTTAGTTAAATCGGTTTATGTTATTGGATACTATAACGAAGAGCTAACCACAGTAGCTTACGGTGATACGGTAGCAACCGCCGATATTCTCCTCCATAGATACTAGCTGGGCGCTATATCCGATCCAATATCAATCATGCACCTCAGCCCACTCGAGGCTAGACATCATGTGTTCTATTACGAGGAACATTGGTACCGAAGCGTGAGGACTCGAAAATATCGATTCCCGTAGTCATAAAAGCTACTCATAACCACCGAGTATGGCTGCCAACACTGGGAGTCGCACTAATGTGCCTCGGCCAGCCGCAGCCCGTCGAAGAACCATAACGACCTTGAATCCCAGAGCACTTGTCCCAAGACTCGAAGTCGGTAGACCCGTAACAAGATCATGAGAGAGAGGTGACTCGAGATCGAAACCGAGGACAGCCACTTTCCCCACATCCTAGTCGAGGATTGCATGGGGGCCGCCGAGTAGTTCAAGTGCGGGTATCCCTCATCCCTCCCACGAGTTTCAAATTGACCATCCCGACATACGCTTGCTGCACAACACTTTAGGATCATTGATCCGGTGTATGGACAACAAGGAAAATTGGCATCAGCTTCAAAAAGACGAGAACGCTCGGATCGTTCGAGAGGAATTGGAGTGTCAGAATACAATATGGCGGCAAGAAGAGCGAAAAAAGATGCAGCAAAGGTTAAAGGAACAATACGAAGCAAAAGCAAAGCAAGCCCGGGATGAAGGGTAGAATGCCGACGATTGCCAGCGATCGGCCCGACTTACCTCTATGCTGGCCAACGAGATGAACCTCAGGGAAAGAACTTGGTCATCGAAGATAAAAAAGAAGACCAGGGGAAGGAAATCAATCACAAGGCCACACATGAATCAGCCAAGAGTGGTGACACAGTGGCCAGAAAGGTAAACACTCCACTGACTACCCAAGCCGACTTGAAGGGGCATGGGAAAAAGCAGCCTACCGAGGACCAGACCATTAAGGAAGGACCAACCGCGTCCCCGCCTCTCAATAAAGTATCATCTCAGATGGGAGAGGCGGACGAAGACCGAGTCTTAGGTCAGTTCAATGACAAAGTTATGGCTGTAGTATACCCAAAGGGCTTAAATTCGAGGGAATTGCCAAAATACGACGGAACCCAGGACCCTTTGATACATTTAAACAACTTCAAAATGGAGATTATGGTTAAGGGGATAAAGGAAGATGTTATACCTCGGTTATTTGCTGGGACGTTTAGGGGAGCTGCGCAATTGTGGTTTCATTCTCTGCCATATCTCTCCATTCCAAACATGAAGACGCTGGAGCAGAAGTTTTTGCTAAACTTTGCAACAAGTAGGCGACAACCCAAAACTGAGTTCCAACTCGCTCAGGTTAGGCAAGGACCAGGAGAAACCTTGAGCAAGTACCTGGATCGCTTCAATAATATAGCGTTGCAGATTCCGGTTGAAGGGAGGAGGTACACCCGTATTGCATCATAAGCCGGTTTGGATGTATCATCCCGGTTAAAGAAGTCGATCATGAAACGACGGCTCACAACCTTGGCCGATTTTCATGGCACGATACAAGCAAGATCCTGATCTTGGAACAGATGGAAAGGGCAGGCAACACCGTGAAAGAACGGGCTAAGAGCCCACCACACCGAGAAAGAGAGAATCAGGAAGCATATAAGACAACTCCTCGCGGCCGGGACACCAACGGTAAAACCCGGGATGCTAAGTATGAAAAATACACCCCATTGAAGGTCTCCCAGGCCAAGTTGTGGAAGGAAGTATGTTGTTAACCAATGAAGAAGGTAGAAAGACCTCGACCCCCGCAGGAGAAGAGCCACCGCTTCATAAAACGCTGGGCTTATGAAGGCCATGATCAACATGGCCACACAACCGAACAATGTTGGGACTGAAGAATGCGGTCGAGAAATTCGTCCGTGAAGGGAAACTTCAAAGATACGTAATCCGGCACTCCAAGGAAAGCAGGGCAACAAGAGGCAGGGGGAAGGGCCGCAAGAAGAGCCTCGTCCGAAAAGAAGAAGCGGAGCCGTAAAAGAAACCCAAGACACGCCGATGATGAGTTCCCCAGGCCAAGTACGACCGCAATGTAATTAGTGGAGGCTTTGGTGGCGGGAGGAGATTCACCATAGTTAAAGGCGGGAATACCTCAGGAGGTACTCGTCAATAAGGGATACCCCAAAATTTAAGGAGGACTTAAGCAAACCCAAGTCTCCTATGCTATGTTTCACCGACAAGGATTTAGAGGATGTTGCCCCCGGACACCATGACGGTTTGGTGATCACGGGAACTTTGGTCAATTGCCGGGTTAAGAAAATCTTTGTGGACAACGGAAGTGCCGTGGACATCATACTCTGGGACGCGTTCAAACGGATGAACTTCGACTCCGATGTTTTGAAACCATGCAAAACTACTTTAACCGGATTCAATGGGCAGGATACCCGTCCGAAGGGTTATGTTGACCTAAAACTGACCTTGGGAGACGAGCATGCTTTTAAGTCAGAAAGAGTCCGATTTGTAGTGGTAGATTTCCCCTCTTCATACAATGTAATCTTGGGCCATCCAACGATTCACAATTGGGATATGTTGGTGTCATCCAAGCATCAAGGAAGGAAAGGCCCTGAACTTTGGTAGAGTTGGACCTGCGTGAGGAGGAAAAGATGAAGAAAACCGAACCAAATGGAGAATTAGAAGATTTTCTCCTCGGATCAGAGCCCGGCCAGGTTACTAAAATCGGCAGGGCATTGGATCCCAAGGTGCGAGAGGAACTCGAAAAATTCCTCAGGAACAATAGAGATGTGTTTTCTTGGCATCCATCTGAGATACCCGGGATTGACCCAAATTTCTGTTATCATCAACTCGCGATTCGGCCGGGGTCAACCCCGGTATCCCATAAAAAGAGGAAGCTCGAGGAGGACCCCGCGAAAGCTTTTTCGTTAGAACACGTAATTATTGGAAGCCGAGCTCATCCGAGAAATACAATACATCATACACTATCCAATGTCGTCCTCGCCAAGAAGCCTAATGGAAATGGAGGGTCTCAGACCGATTACAAGGATTTAAATAAAGTATGTCCAAAAGACTCCTTCCCAATGCCCAAGATGGACCAACCGGTTGGATGCTTCTTCCGGGGGGCGACTACTATCGTTTACGGATGCATACTCCGGATATAATCAGATCGCAATGCCCCTGGAGGACTAAATAGTAAAAATTTCATTCATCACCCAGAAGGCAAATTATTTATACAACGTGGATACCTTTCTGACTGAAGAATGCAGTCAATATGATATCAAAGAACGATGAACCTGCTTGTAGATCAGTTGGGTCGAGAAAGTGAAGCTGGACATATGCAACAGATCATGCAAATCTTTGGGCTAAGTCAATCATGTTGAGGATCCCCGCAAGTACGTTGATAAACCTGAGGAGGGGGAGAATCGCCTCAACCCGGCAAATGTGTACTTGGAGTACCCGCGGAAAGTTCCTCGGTTTCTTGTCCGACGAATAGAGGTATGGGTGAACCCCCCAAAATGCCAAGCCGTATTAGACATGGAGGCCCCACGTAATAAAAGGAAGTTGAAGAATGACCGGACGATTGGCCCTGACCGCCCGACTGCTCAAAATCACTGTGAAAACTCTCTTCCTTTCTTCAAACCGCTACTAAGGAAGGATCCGGGCCATGGAAGGCAAAAGTGAGCGTGAAAACGACCTTGAAAAGATTAAACAATGTTTATCCGCACCTCCCGTGCTGACAAGACCCAGGTGACATGAGAGCTTGATATTGAAACCTATCGTTGGGGACTGAGGTCAGGAGCACCGTGCTGGTTGGGGTGGAAACCCTGGACCCCGATGCAGCTCCTGGTGTACTCTTGTGAGTAAGTGCCTTGCAAGGTTCACAATTAGAGCCACTGGAAAGGAGAAAAGATGCCATGCATTTGAAGCCGCAAGGAAGGTCACTGTAATTCATAGGTCATCCCATTGTCGTTTGCACTAATCAGCCTATCCTGCAAATCCTTCACAAGCTTGATCTAGCCTGACGGACGGTAAGTCAGGCCAACAGCTATCTCGAACTTGATATCACTTACGAGGCTCTGCATGAAATCAAGTCCCGGGCGTTGGCGATTTTCGTGATGGAGCTAACCCCGGTAAAGGGGGGAGACAACCAGGATGTTTGGAGTTTGTTTGTAGACTGCTCGTCAAACATCAAAGGGAGCGGAACATGGATTATTGTTGAAAGCCCCGAAGGTATCTCGCTGGAGTTATCTTTGCGCTTTAACTTTTCAACTTCAAACAACCAGGTGGAATATGAGGCATTGATAGCCGATTTGCTCCAAGCTAAGGAAAGTGGGGCTCGTCGAGTACATGTTTCCACCGATTCTCAGCTAGTAGCCTCTCAGATCAATGGAACCTACCAAGCTAAGGGGCCCTTAATGATTAAGTACCGGGGAAGGGGAGATCATCGCTGCACTTGACGAGGTAGCTCGTTGCGCATATTCCAAGAGGAGACAATATAGGGCCAATGTCTGTCTCCGTTGGCAAGCGAAATCACCGTACTATTGTTCAGCAAAGCCTTCTGGAGCCGAGTTGTGTGATGGTCATTTCGGAGACTAATGATTGGAGGAAGCCCATTGCGGATTATCTGGAAAGATGAATCCTGCCGGACGAGCCACTGGAAGCAAAAAAGCTCATGAGAACAACAGCTTCGTACACACTCGTTAACGACCAGTTGTACCGAAAAGGGTTGCATTCTCCAATGATGAAGTGCCTCATGGCGAATGAAGCTCACTATGTCCTTATGGAGATTCATGAAGGAATTAACGGTCATCAAGTAGCTAAGGCCTTGCTAGGTGCCAGCCAGGGCTAGCCATTTCGGCTCACCATGGCTGGGCGGATGCTAAGGATCATGTCCAAAGATGCACCTCTGTACCGCCGGGTGGCTAATGCCACCATCAGGTCACCTCCCGCCACACTTCAGATAATCTCAGCTTCGTGGCCATTTTTTAAGTGGGGAATGGATCTATTGGGACCGTTCAAACGGGCGGCCGGACAATTGCGATGGCTCATCGTGGCGGTCGATTATTTCATGAAATGGATTGAGGTAGAACCTGTCGCCACGATCACATCAGGTAGGGTGCAAAAGTTTTTACAGAAGAACATCATATCACGATTCGGCATTCCACCCGAAATTGTCACCGACAACGGAACACAGTTCATTGACAAGGGCTTTCAAAAGTTGGTAGTGATTTTAATATACAGCAACACTTCGCGTCTGTGGAACATCCGCAATCTAATGGGCAAGCAGAGGCTGCTAACAAGGTCATTGTAGATGGATTAAAAAAGTAGATGGAAGATGCTACGTCTAGTTGGGCTCCCAACTGGGAAGACCCATACCGGGTTACTGAAAACCTCGGTAAAGGAGCTTACAAGTTGGAGACGTTGCAAAAGAAAGCCGTGAACCGAACATGGAACGCTGACAAGTTGAAGGCTTACTATAGCTGAAGCATATAGCCCGGATGAGGGCGGCCTCATTAAAAGGGCATGACGTGAGTTTATTTGTGGGAACCCAGCATGTTATTTCTTTTTCTTTTTCTTGTACGACGTTTTATAAACGTGAATATTTGAATAAAAGGATGGCTTAGCCCAGTTTCTACAAATGAGATCGTTGTTTTCCTTTTGATAGTAAAACATGGGGAAGCTGTAGTATTAAAATCCAGTTTCCAAAATCATGTACGACTTAAACATGTAGAAGCCAGGGTATTAAAAATCCGGTTTCCAAAATCATGTACGATTTAAACGTGAGGAACCCAGGGTAATTAAACCCGGTTTCAAAAATCATGTCACAATTAAACATGGTGAATTCAGGATAATAAGATCCGCTTTTAGAAATCATGTAAATATCAAACATGTAGAAGACAGGGTAATGAAACCCGTCTTCCAAAATCATGTATAACGTAAACGTGCAGGAGTCAAGGTAGTAAAATCCGGCATCCACAGGCACGTATAGTTCAAACATGGTAAATCTAGGGTAATTATACCCGGTTTCAAAAATCATGTCCCATTTAAGCGTGTAAAGGGTAGGGTAATGAAACCCATCCTACAACATCGCGTACAAGGCGTTATATGCTTGAATTCTAAGCAATAAACTCGTCTTTAAACATTGTGGCAAAGACACTTGTTGTTCAACGTCACGACTTTCGTTAAAAATCATGCAATGGACTATGCACACATGGGACCAGGGGTAACATACAGAACCCGGTGCTGCACTCCTGATAAAAGGAAAAATGTACGCAC